>JALHLI010000007.1:10421965-10424465 GCA_023349425.1 Anthopleura sola | reverse complement strand
ACTGTTAATGTTAACTGGAACCTAAGAAGGTTACGAACAAATTAAACTGTGATGGAGTCGTTAGTACATTCCCTTCAGGACCAAGGTCATAAAAAAGAAGTAATTGACTCATAATTACTCATATATCAGTTATCGTGTTCGTACGTGCAAAATTGAAGGGTGGATTCACTTATAACCGAGTCACTCTGGCGAACAAATTGAGCTAAGCTAGACTCCAATTCTAGACTAATTTACAAACCATTTATAAACTATTTGCAAAATGATGACGAATAGAAGAAAAAAATGACAGAAAACTAGACTTATTTTAAGTGGAATGATGTGTTTTCCCGTCTAATTCATAGCAATTTGTCCAGAAATGATTTCTGTCGCTTTACTGGAGTAGAATTTTTCTCATTTGAGCATATAGTTAGGTTTATGTTAACAAGATTGAAAGTTTAAGAGTCGTTAAGCTGCTTTGAAGAGAGATTTAACATTAATAACCTCTGTAAGTGTTCTCTAATGAGTGAAAGGTTTTTCATAACGCAACCTCCTGTCTAGGCATTCCCAATACCCTTAATAACAGTTCTTCAACATAGAAAACTTTTCGTCGAAAATGAAAATTAATTTGACAAGCTATTTACAGAACCAAAACTGACCATAGTCGAAGACAAAACATTTTGTTGTCGTTTTTTATCGTTTCTTTTTTTGGATTGTAGAATATTCCTTGTCTTTTTCACAAGGTTTTAGCAAAATGCGCAACGCGGATGACAAAATCAAGGTCTCTTCGCATCTGCGTATCTCTTTATATCTAGCATATCAAGATCGATTTGATCTTTTCTTCTTTTGGTTCGCGTTGCCTCAGAGTTCGAGTTATTGCTAGTCCTATTCCTTTCATGCTTTGAGCTTAGAAAATCCACATCGCGCCATTGCAAGTCCATCAACTAGTTTATCACTAACCTAGAATTACTGTTATGTGCAACCTTAATAAAGTCGTTATCATTGAGCAATAAAAATGTAATTTCTTTTAACTAAACCATTATATCATTCAAGAAAATAAGCATCCCTAAATCTAACAAGAAAGGTTACATTTAATTATGAAAGTCAGAAACTTAAAGCCAATCGAAAGTTCATCGTGGTATTTCAGTAATAATTTGTATGCTTTTAATTGCTTTTTTTTCCCTGTTCGGTAAAATTGTAAATGTTTACATCAAATAGGGACCACACGATAGCCTTGCCAACCAATCTCTCGTATTTTCGATATCTATAGGAAACTTTTGATTACCATCGTTCTCGATAGCTCCATGCAAAGCGCTTCCAGCAGCTACAAACGTCTAACATTTCAATTCCAATCCATTCTAATTTGAATTTTAATCTCCTAAAATTGACTAATGTGGAAGGAAACCCCGTATCTCTGTTCCAATGTTACCAGTCTTACCACTACATATAAGATCAGAGGTTGCTAGAATTTTCTAAACAACAAAAAGAACTTAATTCTACTTCAAAGGACTTCCAAATTACAGCAATAGAATACTGAAGCCACACAACATCATTTGACTAGCGATGGGAATACTTTACAATTGCCTTATTAATTAAAATTCTTTTGCATAAGTCGAACAAAAGACAAAAACAGATCCAAAATTAATCTTTCGCAGAAGTTACCAAGTAAACGATAATTATTTTAATTAAAGTTTATGCCGCATCTGGGGGAGTTAGGAAATGAATTTGAACGTTAATTCTAAATTGCGTTTAGATGGCGGTTTGGGCAGTGGGTGTACAGTTCTAGAACGTGAATCGAATAGGATGGGGTGTTCGACGCTTGTGGTTACAAAGTCCCTTTAGTGGAATAGATTGGGGGCGAGAAATGAACGAACAGAAAAATGCGGAAGGATGGGTGTATAGAAAGAATGAATGGATAGATGGATGGATGGATGGGATGGATGGATGGATGGATGGATGGATGGATGAAAAAAAATGCGGAAGGATGGGTGTATAGAAAGAATGAATGGATAGATGGATGGATGGATGGGATGGATGGATGGATGGATGGATGAATGGATGGATGGATGGATGGATGGATGGATGGGATGGATGGATGGATGGATGAATGAATGGATGAATGGATGAATGGATGAATGGATGGATGGATGGATGTAAGAATGAATGAATGAATGAATGAATGAATGAATGAATGAATGAATGAATGAATGAATGAATGAATGAATGAATGAATGAATGAATGAATGAATGAATGAATGAATGGATGGATGAATGGATGGATGGATGAATGGATGAATTGATTGATGGATGCATAGGAAGGGATGAATGGTTGGGAAATGGATGATCAAGCTGCTTCGTTTTCATAGATCGTTAATATCAGAAACCTTTTCCAATACCAAATTCATTTCCGAACAGTCGGAATCCCATCACTTTAAGTTTTGTTCTAAACACAGTTTGCAACTACCGCTCAACACTTTCGAATTCAAAAAAAAACATCTGCTTCAAAAATAACTACAACGAACAT
>JALHLI010000007.1:10096965-10416965 GCA_023349425.1 Anthopleura sola | reverse complement strand
CATGACAAACAAACCGAACGATAAATGAATAAACAAAAATAATTATGAAATAAAAGGATGAATGTATGAGCAATAAAAGAAAAGAAAATGCTAGCAAAAATCAAGGATTAATGAACAACATTTTCTCTATCAACAGGAAGCTAAAGAAACATCAAAACCACTTTAACGGCTCAACTTTCATCGATTCTAACACCTACGTTATACTAACACGGACCGGCAAACAGGTTAAAAGCAAAGCGTCTTTTCTCTTAAATAAACTCCCTTTAAACGAATACATGCAGCTCCCTCTCAGTGGGTGCCCACAGTAAAGAGGTCCGACCGTAGTACGTTATGTAATAAATTAATAGATAATAATAATATATGGGATTTAGCAGTGACGCAAATACAGAGTAACTATTCGTCCTCTGAAATTCCAATTGGAATTTAGAAGTCAATTTATGTAACTTTACTTACCAAACAATTGAGCTTGAACGGGGAGTTTCGCTTGATACTTAGCTCGACAGCACTGCTGGATTCACAACGGTCCTTTGAACTTTGTTGCAAAACCTGAACCAGTGACATTTGTCCTATTTCATTTCATAAACTCAATTTCTCTTGTGATTACTTCAACAGGAAACAGCTGAAAGTTCTGCAGCAGTCGAGTGACGAATAACTTCTCTGTAGTACTAGCTAAGTAAGAAAATTACCAACTAAGATTCAAGGAAAGAAGAGAACAGACAAATAAAAGAAAAACAAACTAATCGTCGTTAGAAAATTTACCAAGAAAAATACGTACAAGAAAATTATAAAAAATCTGCTAAAAAGTTTGCCACTGGTATAGTTGTGAATAAAATATATAAAATGTGAATATACTTTTTAGCTTTTGTGATGGGAATTATATATTCTTTGTAATGCTGAATGCAAGCTCAAAGAAAGTGCTCCTTGTTTTGAACATGGAATCAATATGGTAAATCCTCGAAAAGATTTGATCATAATTGATGCTCTTTCAAGCCCTTACAATTTTCGAAATTTCAAATTCTACTTACTCAAAACATACGAGTGTGTTGTTTTCCTAGTGAAATTGTTTGCATCCCAATATTTATCTTCGATTTGTCTCTTTGATTTAGAGTGGTACACTGACAATTTGAGCAAATACTCAACACTTGTGTTTTTCTTATTATAAAATCATCAACTCTTCGCATTATCTGACGCACCACAAATTTACTGAGCGCATCAGTGGCCTACGCACTTAGACGATCACTTCATAGCCAATCAAATTCCAATCATTAATGATTTTAAAACTTGAAACTCTCTGAATCGAGAACTCTCTGCAAGCAGGTGAAAAACAGTGCTTTGTTTACGCTTGTAGAAAATGATGACCAAAAAAAAGATTTTCCAATTATCTTTTTTTTCTTTCTTCGGAAGTCGAAGTTTTTATTTACTTAATTGTCATGTTACGACTAAATGGACAGATTCGCAGACGCTCCTCTTAGATATCGAGCTAAAAGTCGCCTAATTTTTCATAAAACACTTAGTTTTTGTATTGTATATTTTGACTAGTTTTTCATAAAATATATGATAATAAAGTTAAAGAAAATCCATCCGCCTTATTCCTATTCTTTCATTACGTTATGAGGAGAGAATGGACGTGACTAGACTATCACGGTTTTGAAGTCATCACTTCGCAGGATAAGTCATCACTGTTTTGTTAGTATCAAACAACATGGTCGCCATTACTTTTGCTAAATATTTCATATTAGGATTCTTGTTAAATACATTCGCCATTTTCTTAACCAACATGTCAATGCAAAGCTTATACTAGCGGTTTTTGAGCCGATTTTTGAGGCAATTTAGGTCATAGTCAAAAATGGTAAAGGATTGACTTGTCACCAATATTACCTGGACAACTGTCTCTTTAGAAGCATGAGACACAATTTACTTTATTTTCAAAATTCGCTGCAGAAATCGCAGTAAAAATAGCCGCAAAAATCGCCATTGTAAACGGGCCTTGATTATACTAGCTGAATGCTGCTAATGGATGCTTAAATTTGACACAAATTATGGCCCCCTAAGAACGAGCAAATATTCACTTTACGCATATAAGCTATGCACACGTACGTAAACCACTAAATGACAGTTTTATTAAAGGGGCACTTGGACGAAAATTGATGAAAATTGGAAATGACTTGAAACTTGGTTAAACCTATCTATATGACCCCAATAGTATCCAAGCAACAAATTTTTTCTTCACAGTTAAAAGTGGTTGGTAAAAATTATATATATTTTTCAGCATCTAAATTGTGAGTAAATGACGTCATTTACTCGACCCTATTCAGTGTTATTTTATACCTTTTGAACCAAAATTTCTCAACTGCAAGTGGCTCCCAGGCTAAGATTTTCGCCAATCTGGTTTTCCTGATCATAATTGAGTAATATTATTCTCAAAATTGGAATTATTCGGACTTTGGAAAATGATGGCGTTTTCATCCAGGTGCCCCTTTAAGCTTAATGAACAACTCTAATCGCCTCTAGTCAATTTATCCCCCAGGACAAAAAAGGCATTTTATCATGATTGACTTGGTTCTTATTGTCTTGCTGCGATCATGCGATCGAGTTAGAGTGCTTGATATTACCAAATGCCCCCCCCGGCCCTTCATCACGTCCCCCCCCCCCCCCGGTCTTCATCACATTACCCAGGGTAGGTTTTGACATACTAGCTATCTTGAATGGGTGACTTGATTCCAGTCATGCGATTTTGGCATGTGGCGACCGATGGGAAATTCTAAAAAATGATCTACTTAGCTCAATTCCAACAGCAGCCCACCCCTTGGGCTTAATAGTGCTACGGTATATGATTGATTCTTTATCTAACGTAAATATCAAAAACATCTTGAATCTGAGGTTTAGCGAATCTTGGCATGATGATCATACAAATTCAGTATTATACTGACAAGCAGATCTTATGTTTAAACATTGCGGTAAACACCAAAGAAAATGATCTGATCGTTAAAAACAAAGAACTCTACCTTTTCTAGAAAGAATCAAGAGCTTCACCAACCGAAACAACGAACCAAACTGACGTGTGGTTCTCACTGGCGACGCCGGCTGGATTCTCCTCTCTTCAGTTGTGGTGTGTTTGGACGATGGATACAACAGTCGGTTCCTGCCACAAAAGAATGCAGAGAAAGCTGTTAGGAAGCTGTTAGAAATCATAACCGAGTTTTCTCATCAAGAGACAACCTTCAACACATTTTATGATAATTCTATGGAAATATATTCTAGCCCACGAGAAAACTAATCTTCGTGGGTAAAAAAGCACCTCTTTCATCGCGTTTCCACTTCATGCGCTTTGCTCGAATGAATGTTCTGGAAAATCGCCGCCCAAATGTTGGAATTTCTGCTTAGAAAACCACGCTCGACTCAGATGAACTTTGTAGCAAATCATTGAGATGTTGTTATCCCTGCCTAGACAACCACGAATTGAGAGGAAGTCTAGGTTGATGTTCTAGAAAATATTAGATATATTTAAATTTCTGTCTTTAAAACCGCAAACTAAAGACTGCGCAGCGCCGCGGGACGCAACTGATATTTGCTGTGTTGTTAAGAGCCGGAATATAATTGAATTGTGAATTTTTTGTTTGGCTGGCATTTGAGTAGGTGGTTACGTTTGAGTAAAATGTCATTTTAATCTGGGATTACTGATCTACCATTAGAAATAGCTACACTTAGTCACTTACGATTGGTAAGAAAGCTGAGTAGCAGTTTGACTTGAAATAGCTTCTGGGCTGATCTAAATCTGAAGCTAACGTTAACTTTAGCCTTAGATCGAATCGAAAATTCATTTCTCGTTATTTTCGATTTTTACTTTGAATGCAACACTCTTAGCTCTAATGATGATTTCAGGATGAAATCGTTAGTGGAAGACGTCATTCATTACCGCAGCGTTCGCCTATCACGTTACCCAGTACCCCTAAAAGCCGAGCATTGATCGATATAGTAAAACTCACGCGATCATAATTTATTTTATTAACTACAAGCGCTTTGACTTACTTTAGTTTATCAGCTATGAATCGGTAAATATTTTGCTTCTTAATATATAAATTCCAATTGAATAATTCATGTATTCATTTTGGTGATTATCAAAAGGAGAGTTCTTAAAGTAGCATGTTAAATAATTGACTTTAAGGGGCACTTGGATGAAAGTCGAGGAAAATTGGAAATGAATTAAATGAGCTAAAATTTGGTTAAACTTATCTATATGGCCCCAATAGTAGCCAAGCAACATATTTTCTTCACCGACAGTCAAAAGTGCCAGATAAAAATTATCAATTTACTCACAATTGTCAGTAAATGACGTCATACATTCTACCCTATTGTTCTCTTAGCTTTTAAACCAAAATTTCTCAACTGCAAGTGGCTCCCAAGCTGGTTTTCATGATCATAATTGAGTCATATTATTCTCAAATATTTGAATTATTCGGACTTTCAAAAATTGGGGTTTTTAAGTCATAATAATAATAATAATAAAATATAATAATGATAATAATAATAACTTTATTTATATTGCGCGCAAATCTAACATTCTAAGGCGCTTTACAAAAGGAGAATAAATATACTATATAGAACAAAATGTGGTCATAGCATATCTAAAAATGTGAGTATATCTAAAAAGAAAAAAAGAAAAATATATATATATATATATGAATCTAAAAATATCTACAAGAGTAAAACTAGTATTATTTAACCATATGCTTGTTTAAAAAGAAAAGTTTTAAGATTGCTTTTAAAAATATTCATGCAATTACTATTCAAGTGTCTCTTGAAGTGGGATAAAATGTAAAAGCTTTCTTGGTAAAAAAAAATTGTCAAAGCTCTCAGTTTCCTTCTTATAAGGACAAGTTTACACTGGCGATTTTTGTGGCGATTTTAGATGCAATTTTTGTGGCGATTTGGGGCATAGTCAAAAATGGTAAAGAACAAACTTGTAAAATTTTATTCAGGACACCAAGATTCCCTGGACAAATGTCTCTTTAGAAGCATAAGACAATGTTTTTTTACTTTCAAAATCGTAGAAATCGCAGTAAAAATCGCGGCAAAAATGACCGCACTAATCGCCAGTGTAAACGTGCCTTTGACCTGTTGTTAAATCCTGGTTATAATAGTTCCTAAAAATTAATGATAACCACTCGCGTGATTTAACTGCTCAGGGTAAATAATGAATGAGACGTTACCGGCGCCTAAAATTAATCAACGAACAATTTTCAATTGATTTATGGGTCATTCACGGTAACTATTTTTACCGCCTTTTATAGTGCAAAATAATTGTCTCCTTTCTGTCTCCAGCGATAAATAATCCGATACTATCAATATCATATCAACCTTGAAGTTGCGACGCACGTGCCACAATTTGGAATGCCACATCTAAGAAATAAGCCAAACGCGCCATAAACGTGTGGACACACAATGCGATTTTTTGTGCGACATTTTTGGACAAAAATTAGCGATCGAAACCGTTTGACCACCTGTGCGACGTTCACTTGCGCACGGTGAGATCCGCTACGCGCAACGTCGCAACATTAGAATTCTTTTCTTTGCGTAGAACAGATGACTCAAAGATCTATCCATAACTAAAACAACCAGGTTTTTCCTTCGAATTCTGATGATGGTTTTTCGAAGGAAACAAAGGTTTTTATAGGGTTTTTGGCTGGAAAATCCTTTCTATATAGCCTTGATTCCTTCTATGATAGCCCTCCCTCTCCACCCTCCACCCTCCCCCTCACTATAAATCTTGACGGTTGGGATCCCTGTGTGCTAGCCAGGAAAAATGGAGATGATTCACGGAGCGTGTTGTACGTATTCTCAGCGGCAGGTTTCGCCTATTTAGTCCATGAATCGTTTATTTATCCCAGCAAGCAAGCCAAGTATTTTTTTTCACAAACTAATCATGACAAACTTAAATGTCATTATTTTTGATACTGGATTTTGACCATGCATGATCTAGTTGCTCAGTGATTAGCTTTTTCTTTTTTTCAAAAAGCCCGATGAGTCTATTTGTATATATTTATAAGATTATACAGCAATTTCTTTTTCTATTGTCATTGTTTTATAGATCAGTATTGCTTTTTAAGATAAACGTATTAGGTTACCCTAACCAGCTTTTAATGTCATGCAAATCGTGTCATTCGACACCGCCATCGCTAAAATGCTTTCTAACACAGCAAACCAGTTATCAACAACACTGTTGCTGGCTTTGAGTGAAGATTAATTTGTACAAACATGCGGGGGAAAAACAAGTGAATAGTTTCTACCCTCCTTGCAAGAACTTAACCACTTTCCCTTACTACTAAAAGAGAGTGAATTCGCCTGAATATTGTACTGTTTGGGGAATCACTCGCAAACGTGATCAACAGAGTATGATTCGATACATTTTCGGGACAAGTAGACGCTTCTTTCTCGCTACTGTGGTACTACTAAGTGTGGCCATGTTCATCATGATGTCAAGCGTTCATTTCTCCCCCAAACGACCGAATCCTTTTGAAGAACACGGCGTGTTTAGAGAAGTCGAAGCGCTGCTAGACCAGAGCAACATGAAGCCAACAAAAGGACTACCACCACATTTTAATAAGATTGAATCATATGCTATCTTCGTACCAGCAACTCTTCCAACGACAAAGTCTGTGTACGA
Source organism: Anthopleura sola (assembly GCA_023349425.1). Classification (NCBI taxonomy): domain Eukaryota; kingdom Metazoa; phylum Cnidaria; class Anthozoa; order Actiniaria; family Actiniidae; genus Anthopleura; species Anthopleura sola. Next base: position 10,410,301 of record JALHLI010000007.1, on the reverse strand, counting down.
GATACCAAGTGTTCCTTCGGATTATAAAGACTACGAGTTGGAGTATTTAGACAAAGGAGAAGTTGAAAATGCTGATTTTGAGAGACCAATGCATGGAGGCTTTTGTAGTGTGCCGTTTGACTACGGAGATATGTGTCCTCAAAGCTACACAGAGCTGGGAGGATATTGTGAATACAAACCTGATAAGATAGAGTTTGATTGTCCTGATATTCGGGCAAAAGGCACCTTAGAGACTCGGCAGTGTCAGCTAATTACTACAAGAATGTTGAGAATCTTTGACTTGATCGCTCGCGAACATAAAATACGTTATTGGTTACATGGCGGAACTCTGCTTGGAGCTGCAAGACATAAGGGGAATATACCCTGGGACACTGACATTGATATTAAAATGCCTCTAAAAGACTACATAAGGTTTTTCCAGACGGTATCCAAGAAGCTTCCTGAAGATATTTTCTTCCAGAACTCGGAGTCTGATCCTCCGTTAAGACCATCAAACTACAGGAAGAAGAGACATAAGATTGTAGGGATGTATGAACCGAGTTACAACCCAAGATTACGGGATCGAGATAGTTGTTATAAGTATTGTATCAAACATGGATGCTCGTGGCACGATGGTATGATGATTGATATTTTCGTAGCTGATGGCAGCCTTAGTGGAATTTTTCCTCTTAAAGAAATGGAGTTTGAAGGATTCAAATTCCCTGTCCCCAACAACTGGAGAAAACAACTCAAAAGCAAGTACGGTAAAGACTTTATGGAACTGCCTAAAAAACCAAGTAAAAGAAAACCAGTGGATTTCCCTGACACTGTACTAAGTTGTGATGATATTAAGCTTAAGATGGAACAAGAATCGCGCGTAGAATAGACTTACTTCCCTACTTCCTGCAAGTCAATACCACGAGGGTCACAGAGCTTTATTCACAGGGTCGTATGCATATGTGTTACACATTGCGTCTCCGAAATGTTTTGATGGATTAAAAACTATTTACATGACCCTAGCTTTCTGTTATGTTTGTTAGCTAAACTTTATGTCCATAAATAAACAATAACTTCAATGGTTTTATAAATACCGAACACAGATTTACATTTGCAGCTTGGAACTTTGCAGCATTAATTCTACTAAAGCAAAACACTGGGTGACAACTTGGAGATTTGTATATCGAGTGCAAATACAACAGCATCACTCACATCCAGCACAGGAAAAGATTCATGTTCAAAGCTAGAATATTGAACTTTTTTGTGTGGTTCAAATGATGACACAGGATGGCAAAGAAGACGAGCATCTTGTGTTAAGACAACAGTTAGAGATTTAACTAGTTTTAGTAGGATTATACTTGGCAAAAACAGCAGGAACACAGTTAAATATCCTTACAATTGTTGCTCTAAAATCGAACAGTACGACTTTATATAATTTGTTAAAATCAGTTTAGTTCAAAGAAGTGCTTTTTTGATGCCATTATCTTGGAGAAGAAAACTAAAACATCTGCACGTTCTATTCAGGAAAAAAACTAGAAACTAGAGTAATTTATCATTTATGTATACAGTGTTATGCATTGAGAATCGTACTCTCGTGACCTGAACGAGAACGACGCCGTAATATGATACTAAATTACTCACTAAACTCAAGAATAATAGCGAAGCGTCAAGAATGTGTTACTTCACACACAGGGAACCCACACCGCAAAAAAATTAGCCTCTGTTACAGTGGCTAAAATACGTCGCTTTCTCGCCAAAAATCCTTTGCAAATCCCGGTGAAATTGATCTTAAATAGCTCAACCTAGGTTTAATCCAAATTAAATTTGCTTCATAAAATAGTTCCCAGGTCCCCTCTACTCAACCGTTCCCAGAATCCTCTAGTACCATTGATGTTTTCATTTTATCTTAACTTTACTCCACGTCAGTAATTCATTGCCGGGTTAACAATGTGACAATGAATTGCGATGCAAAGTACTGTAAATAAATGAAGTATTTGCAATGGTCAGAGGAGGATGGATACCGACATGAGATTATTTCAACCAATCACAGCTCTTCAATATTGTCTCAAGTACCAGGCAACACCGCCTGCTCAAGTACATACAACAAGTTCTATATTTCGATAAGCCGCGGTATACCTTACAAAATTTTTGAAATTATTGTGATCAAATCAACTAGTGTTTTACCTAGGCCAATGATGAAAGATAATGTCCGCTAACCGGCGGTACTGTCATGCATGCCGTTGACAATAACACTAGCCTGATTCATGCCCGAGTTATTACTCGCAATAAATGAATATTTTCAAAGTAAATTAAAGCAGTAAATAAATGGAAGACTGTTTTTGCTTACCAGCATCTAAGGCCCAGTTCGGACGTCGAACTTTTGCCGTGTCGAATCTATATTTGATGTCGAGCGCTGTTTTCCCTTAAACTCGTAGAAGATGTTGATCAAACTTAACATATATCGTCTCCTGGCGCTAAGCAAGAGCTGATGTCTTACATATCAGTTCTCGCGTTTTCTTAGCCGCTGGCCTCATGATCAAAGGTAATTATATTCGACGCGGCAAAAGTCAACGTCTGACCTGGTCCTAAGCTACTTTGTTGGATATTAGGACAATACATGACCTGATACCAGGTATAAACAATTGGTATAAACTACACAGAATATTTCTTTAGTCAGTAGTTCTTACCTTGATCAATCGTCTATTTATCCATGAAGGTCTTCTTACCAGGGAATTCGCTTACAAGATAACACGAGAAATTGCTTGTGGGTTGTTCAATGTATCAGAATAAGCTAAGTCGGATGATTTGAAACCAGAGCAAGCTGGCCAAGAACTTGTGTGGAAATGATTATATGATGTCACTGGCAAGGTTACGCATGCAATTATGCTTAAACAATGTTGAAGTTTTCACACCTATTGTTGCAAGTATTCAAGGCAAGTATTTATGGAGTTTGACGCGCCTTGATTATTTTATCGAAAGCTGGATCAGATGGAATTTGTTTTGACTGTACTTGAATGGTATTCATCGACTTTTATATGATTTTAAAGTAGGTTTGGCCTGATGTGCAGGTGATATGCGATGTAGAATGAATTTTATCTTGGAGGCATCTAAGGTTTTATGGGAATCAGCATTTTAATGAGTGATGTTTTCAATCAATATTTTTGAATTAGACCACCAGAAAAAAATTGATATGAGGCTGAACCACAGAACTGGTAGACTCTGTCTCAGGTGGATGGATAACAACTCAATATATACTGGAACTTTTCCAACTTCATTAGGAACAAAAAGAAAGAAAAAGAATGAATGAAGGAATGAATGAATGAAAGAAAGAAAGAAAGAAAGAAAGAAAGAAAGAAAGAAAGAAAGAAAGAAAGAAAGAAAGAAAGAAAGAAAGAAAGAAAGAAAGAAAGAAAGAAAGAAAGAAAGAAAGAAAGAAATATAAAAAGAAAGAAAAAAAAGAAAGAAAACAAGAAAGAACACTAAGACTTACGCTAATGACGTTTCATACCTAAACTACCACAATCCTTTTCTAAATCTCTTTTCATATTCAAATGTTAAACGGCTACTTTGAGAATACCATGGTAACAGTAAAAACGCGCTACCATACTGTGCTTCAGCACTACGTCTAGGAAGTATGGCCCTAAACACATCATCCAATAAAAAAAATACAAAGACCAAAAAACTAGTTTCTTGAGCAAAGGGCTTTTAAGGACATCAATTTCGAAAGAACAAAACGAATCCTAATAAACGTGTAGTCAGTACGTACTCAGTTTTTCTGATAAAACTTTTAATTTACATTTTTCAAATAACTTAGAGAAAACAAGTAAATCTATTCGGCTTTTATTTCCGTCTAATGAAATAAACTTTTAATCCACTTGAAGTCTTTGCATATATTTTATATATTATACTCTAGTTTGTCTTTTTAAAAATCGTTTGGCGCTGACCATCAACGACGAAGGCTTAGAGCCCCGCGTAAACCTGGTAGCTCCATGACACGGTTACATAGCTTGGCTTTTGAAGTGTAGTCTACGAATGTTTTTAAGTTATTGGGTATAATGTATATTATTATATATAAGATATGGACATCAAAGATATCTATACAAAATTATCGCGATAGCATAATAAATAATAATAATAATCATGGAAATTATATGGTACTTTTTACGTTTTTCTGATCATTCCTGACGGATATAACGATTTTCTACAATTTAGTTTTGAATATATTTAACTTTTTGAAGCTGAATTTCAAATCCGATTGGATCAAGAATCCGCTTCAAGTTAGTACAGAAAAGACGGCCATATTGGATGACGATGTCTTCCAACATGGCAGCCACTTTGGCTCATGGACATAATTTTAGGAGATCAAGCTGTTTTCTTCATAAATCAGTTAATGATTGATCGACTGTGATTGTAGAATCACGAATGGATGATAATAATTTTCTTTTATCTAACTTATTTTTGTAACTCAGAGGTCTCTTAAACTACAACAAACTGTCGAACGTGTCCAACCGCGCGATTTTCAAGAGCCTGCGTTCATTTCAGGCAGTGGTCGACTTCAATAAACAGAACCAGGTTTTTCCGGTTCTGGTTTATTTGTTTTGATTGGCTAGTTTCAATGTTGCTCCAGCCAATTAGAAAGCGGTACCATAAATGATTTCCCAGAGTACCTTTCTAGTTCCCAGAGCAATTCCGGAGACCAAACAAATACAGGCTCCAAGTATTAGATTGCAGGGAATGATGGGATTGATTGAGTTTCCATCAAGGAAGTTCCGCCAATTAGCAAATTACAACATTATATGTTCGCTTCGTCAGAATGCTTATTGTCTACTATTTTAACGCAGACCAAAGGGAACGTGGGCTCTTGTAATGAGATTGCTTGGAATGATGGGATTAGTTGGGATCCTATTGATCCAGTTACCCCATACAATTACTTGTTTGAGTATCATCTCAATTACTCGTGTTGGTCGTCTAGTTAAACCCATTGTGGATGTAACTTCATCTGTGTTGAGTCATGGAAGGCGTCAGAGTTTGCTTCACTTATCAGAGGCGTTGAAGATTCTTTGAATGAATCTGTTTTGTTGTAGGTTGACAACTCGATGTTTTGGTTTTCACCGTATGCAGACGCGTAGGGTCTTGAGGTGGGCTCTTCATTTATACGCACTGCATGTGAAAAAGGAAAAAGTTACATTTCCATGATTAAATTTTTATTCTCTCTTCTCCATTCTGATACCAAGGGACTGGTCGTAGGTGGGAGTGGGCCGGCAAAAACAGGGGTTGGCAACATAATTTTGAGCTCCTTGAAAAGGGTGGCCAACTATAAAATGGAATATCTAACATCTATCATCTTTGCAATTTTGCTTCAATACTGAGGGTGGGTCATCACGTTTTTGACCGCATTTAATAATGGGCCAGCATAAAAAAAGGCTAATAAATTTCTAGTTTTACCGGCCCACCCCCCCCCCCCCCCATCCCCTTTACTACTGATCTTCCCTAAACTGACCTGAATGACCGTGTATACCTGTTCTAAACCTGACGAACTATTTTCAAAATTTCACTTTGATTATTGAATTGGTTTTACTGGATCACTGACCTGTGTATAAGATATTGATTAACCTGTTTCTAGAACTGGCAAAGCTGATTGACCTGAGTTAAACCTGAAAAGTATGAGTTCAAACTTGACTGACCTGCCTCAAACAAGACTAACTTGATATCTAAACTTGAGGATCTTAATTTCAAACCTGACTGACCAGTTTAAACTCGACTAACCTGATTTGCTTGATTCTTTTTTCGCGCCCTTGCTCTCATCCTGTTTCAAAACACCAGGAGATTTCAGTAACGGCTTTCCTTGCTTTTCGGGACGTTTTTGCTATACAAATAAAGAAATCATACATCCAAATTAAAGTTTCCCAGAAAGGTACAAGTTGATCACGTGAGCTCGTCACTTACGTCATCACTAGTTCTTTCGTAAGATGGGTGTTCACGTGCTGATCCTGATCGACTTTGTTTGAACAGAAGTTTAGCTCCACCACTTGATGAGCCGTAAGGATCAGAATTACACCGCAGAATACTGATATATGCAGCACGAATCTTTAAAGAGAGAAAAAACATCGAGTATTACACAGGGTACTTTAAGAATACCTAGACATTGTCGTAGAAACAGGTCCTCGAGCACAGGACAAACACAAAAGCAGACAAAAATGATGAAGATAATTAAGATTTACCTTACGATCTCCGATACAGTGAAGTAGAAATATCATCAGTCCCTGTATGAAGAGAAAAATGTTTAAAAACAAGCCAAATTAGGTTGGTACAGTGTTTCCCCATTTCAGACCACATGTCATTCTCTTGAGAATAAGTGAGTCTTTGTTTGAGTTGTATCCATATTCATTTGTCTTCTCATGCACAAGCGTTAAACAAAGAAATGATACTCTAGGGAATGACACGTGGTTTGAAATGGGAAGACATTACACCAATGAAAAGAGGTTGTATAGGATATGATATATTTGGTGATATTAACCTGGAAGGCGTTGAGAAAACTGAAGAGGTACGCCATGAAGATACTGTGTTTATTGACGAAGAAAACACCCAGTAACCACGTGACTCCCAGGATGCAAGTCAGGAGACAGCATGATCGTGCCCAGTACCTAACGGACAGTAAACAGACATGTGTTAGGCAACTACCTAGAAATGTTGCAGCACGAAAGAAAGAAAGAAAGAAAGAAAGAAAGAAGAAAGAAAGAAGAAAGAGAGAGGAAAAAGGAAGGAAGGAAGGAAGGATGGAAGGAAGGAAGGAAGGAAGGAAGGAAGTATGGAAGCAAAGAAGGAAAGAAAGAAGCAAGCAAGGAAGGAAGCAATTGTAAGGAAGGAAGGTAGGAAAAAAAGAAGGATGGAAAGAAGGAAGGAAGGAAGGATGGAAGCAAAGAAGGAAAGAAAGAAGCAAGCAAGGAAGGAAGCGATTGTAAGGAAGGAAGGTAGGAAAAAAAGAAGGATGGAAAGAAGAAAAGAAAGAAGAAAAGAAAATGAGAAAGAAGAAAAGAAGGAAGAAATAGAATTATTACCTTAGTTTCTCCACCTTGTTTTCTGCGCTGCTGTTGCTTCCACGCTTGGCCATCACGTAGAATGTTCCACCAAGACAAAGGAAATTAAACTAGAAAACAAGTTTGAAGTGTTTATCACAAGTATACACACCAAACAAGAGATTTATTTTCATATTTCAAGAAGCGAAGAACGTTACTCACTGCGATGACTGCCAGTACAGGAGCAACAAATGCCCAGACGAACTCACGATCCAGAGACAACCAGCAACTGAGATAGAAACCATGGAATTAAGTGTTATTTATCAGTTGCTATGACAACATTAAGGTCAAATTTATTGCCTGACCTGGGGGAGGGGAGGTTAATAGTTGTACTTACAATTTATCAGTTCCATAGCCATCGTGGTAGATACCGCTTGACACAGCAACAATTACAGCTGGGATTCCTGGGAGAAGACAATGAATATATTAGAAAAATATGCATCTAGCAGCCAACCAGCCAACCGAACGATCACAATTGATAGTAACGTACCCCAGCCACAGAGAAAAAAGATTAACTTGATCTTTTTGCTGGACATGCTGCTGTGAAAAACCTTGACAAGCATCAGGTACAGGACAACACCTTCAAGTGCCATCCACGTGAACGCCACCAGGAAAAGATAGTGGAGAGCAATGGCTATTGCTTTACACAACATCTAGAAAGAGAACAAATAAAGCTGAGACTTATAAAAACCATCATCATCATTATCATCATGACCTCCACTACCACCACCATCATCATCATCAACATCATCATCATCAACAACAACACCATAATCACTAGCACCATCGTCATCACCGTACCATCATCACTTACACAATCATTATCATCATCACCACCACTATCACTATCACCATTGTCATCACTATCACCACCATCATCTTTATCATCACTATCACCATCATCATCATCATCATCATCTTTGACTTTGCGAAAAGTCATCTAAGTGTTACCTTAGTTTCTGTTCTGTTGATGCCAAACAGGAAAGTCAATTGAGCAAGAGCCAATGACAGTGCAAGGTTGGCATGAATGAAGTGACGAGGGAGTTTCAGAAACCTTGAGGGAAATAGGAAAGAACAAATGAACAAAACAATTACGATACGTTTGTGTTGATGTCACATGTATGGCACTATTTAATGTAAAGAATTTCTTAGAGAGTTTGAGAGTTTGACAGAAGAGAGAGAGAGAGAGAGAGAGAGAGAGAGAGAGAGAGAGAGAGAGAGAGAGAGAGAGAGAGAGAGAGAGAGAGAGTGTTGAGCAGACAGACAGTCAGGCATAGACAGTTTGTAATTAGAACAGTCGTAACGTACCTAATGAAAGCAAATGTAAGAAAGACAACCAACAAAGCGGCTATTGAAGAACACAGACCAATGTAGGATATGAGACTCAAGGCAAAGTGATGCTCTTTCTGAAAAAAAAGATGAGCCAGTCATATTGTTATGAATGAAAAATTGTAAAAGGACGATGAATAAACGAAAGAAAGGATAAGGGGAAAAAGATGGGATTTTTAGACTAACCTCAATTGCTTCAGCGTCGATGTCTTTGACTTGCATGAGAACAGCAAAACTGGTCAAGTGATAGCACAGACATTGTACATGTGTGTCGTTAGATGAACCAACTTCACAACCTTCTGTTGACCAGGATATATCCTCACTGGACAACAAAAACAGGTTATCAACTATTATTAACAAAAAATTCAGAAGAGGATTTTGCTTAAAGGAAAATATGTCACGTGCGCGCGCACTATCGTACATGACGTCACTAACAGGGAATGGCGGGAAATAACCATGTGACCTTATCATTCATTGCTCTAGCTAATGAATACTAATAGTATCTAATAATATCTAGTATAATTACCTGTTGGAAACGTTGAGGAAACCACAAGTCGGTTCACCAGGTATATCGTCCTTTGGGAATCAAGAGAAAAGCACTCGCGTTTAGTTAAATAAAAACGTCCATTGCAAATAAGGCTTCACAAAAACACGCTGTAACATGACTTCATCGTGTTCATTCTATACGTGTTTCGTGAAGCTTTTGTAGAAAGTTTAGCTACGTATGACTAAAAATTATCACTGGAAACTTTATATCTTCTTGCGAATCACAGTCTTCTTTTGACAAGACGCGCAAACGATGTATCACGCGCAACGTTGCCGTTAACTAGTATTTATGTGTCCTGGTACACAGCTGACTAGAACACTGTGTTTGACCGACTCTAATAGTTCCTACATGTGACCTGTTTTATCATCAATGGTATGTGCGCATTAGTTGAACATATCTGTACCTGAAGTACCTTGGGTTGCTTGATGGTAATCACTATAGGCTGATCAAACTGGTTTTTAGAGAGAGGTGTCAGCGTGACTGATATTACAGGTGACAAGACTTTAAACCTGCAGAAGTATGACCAGAGGCGTTATTAGTAGGTAGAAATATCTAGATGATGAATTATTAATCATTAATAAGATATATACTCACTCGTCGTCTTGTTTAGAATTTAGGACTTCGTTGAGTGTTTTGTAGGAGACAAACGACAGATATCGCATTCCTTGGGGAAAAATAAAGTCAATGAAAATCAAGAATGTTTACCAGTCCTCAATCAAGTAGCTCCATCTATTACCATGTCTCTTTTGCAAGAGCGATTATTCTAACAAATGTACTCCGCAATCCTTATCACAACAATGACAACCGTTTTTCTTGAAAATTACCTTTGCTGGAGTTCTGATGTTTTAGTACTGATGCAGGCACGTGAACACTTCCCTCGCGCATGCCACTGATTGGTGGCAACACCTGGTCAGTTAAATCGCCGTCCACTGGTATTCCTCTTACAGAGAACACTATAACAAATAAACAAAAGTTCATTATTATTCTGTTCTTTATCATTTTATATTTATAAATGATGCCTCCCAGAAAGGTCTTCGATAAGCATTCAATTTTCTTACCGATATTTTCCTTTTCTTCGTAGACATCCTTAGTGCTGTTCTTTGATAGTAGCAGCGCAACTCGATCGTTAGTTTCTATCACTTTATTGACAAGTGTAGTTGCAGAACCCTGTTGATATCACATTAAAAACACTCAATTATACCTTGCACACAATACAAAAAAAACCTGTCAGATACGACCAACGACCACATAAAGCGAGCGATCGGTCAGAGAGGTTGGCTTGTAAACACTTTCGCAACAACGGTAACGTCGTTGCGCAATACAAGTCAAACTTCAGGGAGCGACTACTACTAGTAAAAGGTGCGGGCGGTCAGCTGAAGGAGCTGGTCGCCGATTGTATTTAAGATATTGCGCAAAGAACGAGCAAGGGAAGTAAGGTAGAGAAATATGAGAATATTAAGAAATATCATAAATATTGATTAATCAATATTGTTATTAATAAATGAGGAATATTATAAGCCTCTTACCTCTGGGACCTGTCTCCATGATAGGAATAACTTTTTATCAAGGATTCCATTTGATATGTTCAGGACAGACTGGAAGAAAAGTGAACAAAACTTCTGTTAGTTACGCAGTTGTAGCACAGGGTCGCTAGATGGCAGAGCTTTCTGTTCATGACCTTAAATTGAGTCCCACAATCCTCCGGGACACGAGGTATTTTTTACCATAATTGTGAAATTTCTCGCGCGGTGATTGGTCGAGAGCTAAGAGGTTTTGGATCTCTTTGTCAAATTCGGGCCCATAATCCTATGCGCCACAAGGTCGTTCCCAGTCTTCCTCAAAACCTCAGCAAGGTGAAAATAAGATCCTATCTTTACCATTCCATAGTCATTGACTTTTGTATGTTCATCTGAGCCAGCATCTTTACAGCTCACTCGATCCAGTACGTCCTCTCTTAACAAGATCTCTAATGAGTTGGTGACGAGTTTTAGATCACTTGCATAGAGAGGTCCTGATTGGTCGATGTTAATAAGTTGAGCCAGCTGTTTGGCAGAAGCGACAGGATCAGCGGAGTTTCCCCTGAGCTAAAAATAAAGTAAATTAATTGTAATCCAAATCCAAATTTGTAGGATTTTTTCATTAAGCAAAGGATCTTTGTGTATAATTGAAGAGAAAACTGGGTGCGAATCCATGGTCATTTGATTGGCTAATACAACAATTAAATACAAACTAGTTAAACCGGTCAGGCCTGTTCTACTGAACTCTGATTCCGGTTCTTAGAAAGCTGGGGGGAATTACGAACAAAGATCATACAACCTACCTCATTATATAAACTGGCTATCTTCTTGTTGACACAGTGGCTAAACTCAGGATCATCCCAGTTGCTCATCTTGTCGCTGCAATTTCTTAGAATAACTCCTAGGAAAGGAGTGGTGAATGGTGTTCAGGAATGACAAGCCAGCCTCGTATATACTACAAATCCTAAGTTAAGTTGTGATGTAAAATGACTGGAGGAGGGGAAGGGAGGGTCCACATTTAAAGAAGTTTGCTCGGTAAAGGACTCATAAAGTAGTTTGTTATGCGACTCGACTTACTTGTACATGTGAATCCGTCCCCCGTGTAGCCTTCATTACATCTACATGTGTACGATCCCTCATTATTGATACATTCTGCTTTAGCATCGCATTTGTGATCATTTTCCTTACACTCATCGTAATCTGTGGAGAGAAAAAGATTATATCATAGTTAACGCTCATTTTCACTCTTTACACTAGGGTACAGTTAATCCCTGGTACACAGGCTGCTGCGCACGCAGGACAACGACGTATGCATGGACACATCGGACTCCTGCGCATCGTCGTGTTGCACAAGTGGTGTGCTGCTTATACCCAGTAGACCGTAGTGTTATGTATACCTGTACACGGGCTGCTGCGCACGCGGGACACCGACATATGCATGGACACATCGGACTCCTGCGCATCGTCGTGTATACCTGTGTTGCCTTTACTCGGTACGCGAACATGTTGCGCAAAGTGACGTGTTGTATATGCTACACCGAAGTAAGCGGACATGTTCCGTACAACGGTGTGCTGCCTATACCCGGTAGACCGGAGAGTTTCTTACCCGTGCAGTTGTGTCCGATTCTTTTATATCCTTTATTGCACGTCTGACAGAAGAACGATCCCTGTTTATTGACGCACCAACCATTCGGTCCACAGTTGTGATCATTGTTCTCGCATTCATCATAGTCTGCAACAACAAAAAAGCCTTTAGTATCAGGACTCGCAGCTCGGTAAATATTCACTGATATTTCGATCAGGACAATTTAAATTGGTATAGACCGAGGATATTAGGGAAAAGATTCGCGGCATATTTTACTAACAACCACCAAGTCTAGCTATCTGGTGCATTTCTTCCATGGCTACAGTTGTGTTAACTTCTTGGAGTCGTGTGTAGCTCAGTGGAAACTTGTTCTTCAAAGAAAGTGAGTCAAGCTGGGTTTCGCGGGGTTGTTATCTGGATGGGTGACAACTTTCTTTTTTCTCGAACACTATTTCGAATCATCTTATAGTATCTTTTTTGTTCAGTAACAGTAAGGAATTACTTGCGAGACTTACCAGAGGTTGTAACAAACTTCCAGCCCGATTCCACCACGACTTCACCATTCCTAACAGCTTGTACTTGCATAGAGTATATTGTATACTGCTGGAGATCATTCAACCTTACTTGCTCCTTATCAGACTCAATTTTATCCCCTCTGTTGTTTGACATATACAGAACGTAGTACTTCACGTTTCCATAGTAATGGGACACTGAAGTCCACGCGAGTTGAATGAAGTTCCATCCGATTGCAGTGACGTTTATCTGTAAACTTGGCCCTGATCAAAAGATGGTATTCTTTGTTTTTAGAATTCAGAATATTTGGTAATTCTAAGAATAATTGGTCTGTCAGTGAGCGTTTTATGGATTAGATCATCCCAGAGGTTGTTTCGGCGTACAACCTGTGAGTTACCGCGCCCTGACTTAGATCAACCCATATGTTGTTTCGGGGTACAATCTGTGAGTTAGCCGTGCCCTGACTTTGATCAGCGCAGAGGCTGTTTCAGGGTATAATCTGTGAGTTAGCCATGCCCTGACTTAGATCAGCCCAGAGGTTGTTTCAGGGTTTGATCTGTGAGTTAACCATGCCCTGACTGATCAGCCCAGAGGTTGTTCCAGGGTTTGGTCTGTGAGTTAGCCATGCCCTGACTTAATCAGCCAAGAAGGTGGTTTCTGGGTTTCGATTTAATTTGAATATTTTTTATCCTTACCTTTCACCACGTGTACATTGACGTACATATCAAAGCTCTTTGGAAGCTTATCTTTTTTCACAATACAACTGGTCTTGTTGCCTTTACATACAAGTTCTATAGTCTGATTGCCATCTGAGCCGCTCTTCATAAAGGTCCTGTACGTGACGTTAGCCCCAGGAGGTGCCTTGACATTTTTCCAGGTCACGAAGGCGTGAGTTGAGTTGATCACAAAAACCATCAATCCTTCTACTGGATGAAAAGCTGATGAAGAAAACGAAAGCGTAGTTTGTTGTAGGGCAAAACAATAGGGATTTTCTCCCTTGGAAAATGCTATCTCTTCTCTACGTGGAATATAGAGATGATGATGATGATGATGATGATGATGATGATGATGATGATGATGATGATGATGATGATGATGATGATGATGATGATGATGATGATGATGGTGGTGATGATGATGACGATGAAGACGATGGTGATGATGGTGATGGTGGTGATGATGATGATGATAGTGGTGGTATGATGAAGAGGATGATGTGATGATAATGATGATGATGGTGATGGTGATGGTGATGATGAAATGTGAATGAGGAATCTCTGTCGTGCCCTGACTTAGATCAGCCCAGAGGTTGTTCCAAGGTTTGATAGTTCGTAAGGTCAGTAGTGACTACTTACTCTTTGTCCTTGCTGTTCGTAGAATGTTACAATTGCGTGTTTTTTGTATCTTCTGCGGTATGAGTGTCGTTATGTATGACGTACCATTGTACAGGTCGGACACCTGAAACGTGGTCGGTTTTACATTGTCCGTTTTTTGAGGAAAGTTTCGAGGCCAATATTGAATCTGAGGGGGAAATAAGAGTATTTTTAAAATGAACAAAAGAAAGATAAATATGATACAAGCACTCAAAGTAAGTAATATTCTATCTATTTTTTTGTGTAATATTCTATTCGATTTTATGATCTACGCTGCTCAAAAAACGTTTCTCTAAAAACTTGCGCACGATAAAAACGAAGGACCGCTGGACAAACTAACTGCCGTCGTTTTATATGCTTGATAAAAGTAAGCCTTTTGGTCGGGATTGCGTGCAAACCGAAAACTGAAAACAAAATTAAGGTGAAAATAGGAACAATGGAGTTCACTGACACAATGTTTTTAGATTTTGCAGCATGCCTTTCCAAAAAAAAAAAATGTCATACTGTCTTGATTTCAGTGTCAAGAGCGCTATGAGAAAAGGTGTTGAAAAAACGATAAAAAAGCCTATTGTGGAGTAGCTGAAAATTATACATAACGATTGTGCTGTTCTTTCCACAAATCACGCATGCGCAGGGAAGGATGATGGTGGTTGATCAAATTAAGATTACCACGTGATCAGGAAGTCTATGTTCACTGCAAGGTATTATAAACCCTGACAGTGATAGAGCGGATTTTGTATGGGTGGGACACGATACTGCTAAAAGCCGTGCCTGCGTTTTGTGATTGGATGAAAGACAATAGGAAGCCATTTTAAAGTTACTTGGTGTCACCAATATTGCAAGTTTCCCTCTAATTCGTTCACTTACCGAATACTGATAGTACGTTCTGTTATTGGCTGGATACCAAATGTGGAATAGTGATGTATTGAAGTTCTTTAGCTCTGAAACTGAGCAGTTGAACTGCACTTCTAAGATTACATCAGAAAAGAAAAAGAAAAGTTCATTAGTTAATTTTACAAAATATTACCCCACTTTTTAATCCCCTGAGCATGCGCTTAAAGCAGTAGCGCGGAACTCTTGATGCGTGTATTTGTGCGCAGTGTCAGTGTTTCCTATCCGATTATCCTCGAAATCTAATTTTTAGAGAATCTGTCCCGATATTTTTTAGAAATCCTGGTCTCCTGTCTGCAGTTTTCTCGCGACTCATCACATTTTCTAAAATATCTTTTTTTTGTAAGTACAATCGAAAACCAACCGACATACGAACACCTCACGAGTGTATCACGAGGGTCGCTCGAACATTCCCCGACAGTAAAGCCGCCCTTTCTATTTTGGTACTTTCGTTACGACAACGCATTTCAGTTTGATGATGACTAAAGTTGTATTTTATAACCCCATATTATAATCAATCTCTTTAAGCAATAAGGTTTTTTTTTTCAACTTAATCCAAGAAGGACAGTTTCTATGTTCTTATAAGCTAATCTTCGTAAATACCATGGCAACGCTGATCCCCTGTACAGCGAAAAGTCTAGAATATCATCTTAGGTCACAATGAACGGTGCACAACACTCGAAATCAGAGAAGTGTAGTTTAGATTTCTGTAAACAAACTTATTAAAGGATTTACAGGGCTCAAAAGTTCTGTTTTAGAATAAACTTTATCGAGACTTAAACTGAAGATTATTGTTGTCAATTAGAGCATCAACGCTTCGGTAAAAATGGTTAAAAATACGATTTATTGAACTAAGAATTCTCCCCTGGGCGGCCGAGCTACGAGATACCATCGTCTCGGTTTCTCGTTATCAAGTCTATCGAAAATCAAATACGAATAAGAGAAGCGACGTTACTAGTGATGATCATGATGAAGGTCATGATCGTCATGATTTTGAAGACTGAAAATATCACATTTTTCACTGAATTTCTTTGAAGCTAATGTCACCAAGTCGGCAGAAAAAAGTTTTGTTCAATTGCTTTAAGATCGAGGTTGCACTTAATAAATAGTAATTATCCCCTAAAATTATCGTTAAGAAGTTAGAACTTTTCAAATTCATCCATAGTATTGATAATAGCGTTTTTCTGTAGTGTTTTTGAGGTGTTTTTACGAAAGGTTCTTTACGTGTCCAAGTCAGTCTTGTTCACCTACAAGTGTCAAAATCCTAAGAGGCTTCACTTATATTTTTTATGTTTTCAGATGAGAAATAAATAGTAATTAGGATAAAACAACTTGATGTATCGCGAGTTTTGTTTCATTTTTCTGGTGTTAAAACGAAACCGTTGATTATAGTATTCTAGTATTTTTTAGACTGAAATATTCGAATAAATGTTGTTGAACAACAAATTCAGATAAGCAAACATCAAAGCTTTTTCTAAGAAGATAAAATTCTATACTTTGAATTTGAACTGAAATTTTATGGAGCGAAAATTTGGGGTAAAAAAGTGAATTTATAAAATTAAATTTTCTGTATAAAAAAAAAAAATAAAAAAAAAATAAAAAAATAAAAAACCAGCGAAAAATACAAACGAAGCGAAAAAATTTCTAATTGCTGAAGTGCGAATGATTTGTTCATGGTTTGTGAACGGAAAACTTCATACCCCGGTTCTAAGGAACAACCCTTTTGTTGAGGCGGAATTGTGAAGTAGACATTGACACAAAAATAGAATAGTACTAATGACCCTCAAGTCAGCTAGAGTTTTTCTGCATTACTAACCTTTAAGGTTGATATCCTGATATCCAAAGACTTTATTCTTAGCTAATATTACAGATAAAGCCAGCAATAGCGCCCAGAATAGGTGGAATCTTGACATCTTGGTTCGTTGAGGAGCTACGCAGAACTAAAGATAGACGATCAGTCGCTGCGATCAACCGCCTTTAGAATCTATAGAAAAATAAAGTCCTTTGATTAGTATTGCGTAGAAATAGATAATGTACCATAGAAAATCCAAAGCGTGGGCAGGTAAAAAGCAATGACGATCAAGTGAGCAGTGCGTGATCAGTCTAGTGATTGATGTCTCTGGGCTAGACCGAAAGGCGCGCTTCTTCAGCTCAAACACACTGGCTTATTTTCTAAACGTCAGAGAAGAATTTCCGTCTTGTTTAGAAGGAATTCTTCGAATAATTGTCTTAATGAAGCCTGTACTTTAGAAACGGAAGTATAGATTGACTTGAAATTAAAAAAGTAAGATTATAAGCGCGATAATTGATGAAAAGACAGGATCATTAGAGACAAAACTAAGGTCCATTTTGCGCTCTTACTTCTAACAAACCATAGATTCTATTTGTAATTCATCGGAAAAAATCAGAACGGAACTCCGAAACTCATCTTCCTGAATTTCTTCTTAATTAATGATTCCTCTACATAAAGAATATTAGGTTATTATTCTTATTAACACAGGAAAAAACCGCTGAATGTTTACAGCCCTACGCATACATAGAAAAGGGCTAAAGGCCAACCCAGAGGTGGAGAGAGTTTGGCGTCTGGTTTTTCTTGTACCACGCAGAATGAGTGTCGAGTATCGGACTGAATAAGACTCACAAATAAACTAAAAATCATATATCCTAATAGACACTGCAAGATTACCTCGGAGATGTTACGTTTATGCCTTTCGCCGCTTCCCGCTTTTAAATAAGACGTTAGAGAATTGAAATCACCGAAAGAAAGTGAAAAACAACATCGTGGCTCAAAACTAATTCATATTTATTGGAAAAAAATATAAGGTGAAATTTCTTAGAATTAAAGAAAATAATTAAATCAAAGTTGTTGTTTTCTACTTTTATTGATACCATTCCGATTCAAATTAATGTTCTGAAGAAGCGCTTAGACACTCTAGCCATGCCATTGCCATATTGAGTTGAATCCAGTTTTATCACATAAGGTGTTCTTTTCGGTAGTTTAGCTTTCTAAGGTCATTATGATCATTATCGGCGCGTTTAATCTTAATGATACGATAATTACAACGAGACGGACCGAAAGAGTTCTTGAAGAACTCTTTTAAATGGGATTAAGAAAATGAAAGAAGAGAATAAAGTGAAGCGCACTAGATTTTTTGCTGGGTGGATTTAAGTATCTGTTTACATTTAATACTGTTTTTAAAAATAAAACATCTGCGCTCATGAAGTAATTAGAAGAAGATACGAGAAAGTAATACGGCATGAATAGATAAACAAAACAACTGAAAATAGTCTTTAATAAAGTAATGTGAAAATGTATGCGAGTAGAAATGAAATGGGAGGATGACGAAATGGGAATAAAAAAAGGAAGGGAAAAGATGGGAAACTGAAATGCGTGAAATGATTCAGTAGAGGCAAGAAAAAGGAGATAGTAGAAGAGCAAGAAAGGAAAGAAAGAAAGAATGAAAGGAAAAAAGAAAGAAAGAAAGAAAGAAAGGAAGAAAAAAAGAAAGAAAGAAAGAGAGAGAGAGAGAAAGAATGAATGAATGAACGAATGAAAGAAGAGAAAGGAAAAAAGGATGAAGAAAAGAGAGTCTGGCCAAGAAAAAAAAAAAAAAGAATAGAATGTGTTCAAAACAAACAAACCAGCATTGGAAATGTTACAGCACAACAGCTGATAGCGGTGACCATTAAAAAAAATCAAAACCACAAAGTTGAATGCAAAAACAAAACATGTACAATGTACGTGATTATTCCATCGAAATTAACACAGCAAACAGAAAATACAAGACTAATGGTAATGTGAAAGGTTTTGTGAATATGAGGTTATGATCGATCGAATCATGCATACACGATATTTGACATGAGGAAATTTAGGCAAGAAACGACATCAATCAACTATGGCTGACAATAAATGCACCGGGCAGAAGAAGGAACAAATACAACGACTCATTTTGAAAAAAACAATTACTCTACTGAGATAGCTCTGCAGTATGCACGTAATACATCCAATATCATGGAGGATACGTTTTACTGTACTTAATGTAGCAAAAAACAAATCAAATTGATCCCTCACTGATAAGTGAAGTAAAACCCGCATTAAAAAAAACTATTAAATAATATCAAACATCTTACCCAACAGTATATACCAGGCACAGTTCGTACAGGGACAGATATCAATGTCGATTATTAGTCCGGAGATATTTATCGTCGAAAGTGATTGATCATGATATGAAATTCATCTCAATTATTTCATGTTTTCCACTTGAAACTTGCTGACGTTTTAAAATTTGAATGTCATCAAAACTGGCATTTTTCCTTATGAATCGTTGTCAGAATTAGAAACTGAAATACACATTAAGAAAAGTGATATACAGCGGTGTTACGTAATGTTATTAACATGTCCCAACAAAACTAGGAAACATTTTATTCAAATGAATTTTTTTTCGAGGGGAATTTTTGCTTCGTAAACCGAAAGAACCGAAGATTGGAGACATTGTTCTTGGAGCAACAAAAACGAAAGACACATGTACAGATAATCAGATTAGTATCTGACCCACGTAGAAATTGGATAATTGTATCCCAAGTTATCGGCTGAAACGGGCAGGAAAGTAAATATGTTATGGACTATGGACTTTGGACTAGTAAAATTTTACAAAAGGTTAAAAGGTTAAAAGGTTACGAATAATAATAATAATAATAATAATAATAAAAATAATAAAAATGATAATAATAATAATGATAATAATGATAATAATGATAATAATGATAATAATAATAATGATGATGATGATGATAATAATAATGATAATAATAATAATAATATTAATAATAATAATCATAATCGGATTATAATAATAATAATAAATAATAATAAATAGATAAATAAATAAAATAAGAAAATAAAAGATAACCTTAACTTAATTGTAATGATATTCGAAACTGAATTACCACAAATAACAGTATTAATACTCTCGGCTTGTAGTTTCAATTTCGATTCAAACACTTTAGAAGAAATAGGAGTAATGAATGATACTATATATTTTTTCGGTATTACTCTTTATGGTCAAGGTTATTTAAGTTACAAGAGTGTTAGGACACGAGCCCTAAACACGAGACATGGTTTTCCGACCTGCCAAATGTGCTCAGTTGAAACTTAAAGAATAGTTTAGAGGACGTTCAGGGTGAAAATCAGTGCTCTTAACTGAATCATTACTATCAATAGTAACAAAATGAAAAGGTCAGAATAAAATCACATGTTTTACGTACTGTTAAAGTCGAAATAAGCACTCTTATGTCAGTCGTCTTTCTTTCTTCCTTTTTTTTCTTCCAGTCACAGGACTTTCACATTAGATAGGAAGATGATCTCTGCGAGGTCGATCGGTGAAAACCCTTGCTTGCTGTCACGACAATAATGCTTCGAGCAATTTTATGACATTTATCATTATCATCCAGTAATAATAGAAATTTATCATGTATCGGAAGATTAATATGAATGACGAAGGAAGAGAACTCTCAAGAATACAGAACCGTAACTTATGAGAAGAAAAACGTGACAGATTTTAAGGATAGTTGCCAGGATAATTTTAGAAAATTACAGCATTGTAATGGATATGAATCATTGTTGGGAATAACAGGAATGAACGAGAACTAAGATCTAAGAAATGTAATATCATGTTGTCACTTGTGGTAGAATAAAGAGCAGATTTCTTGTTACATTGAATTGAAATGAATTTTTGTAGTTCTAGAAAATAAGGGAAGGAAAAAGGAAATAAAGAGAGAAAAACAAATGAACGAATAAGAGAGGAAGAATGTAAAGAAAGTAAACATGAATAAGTGAAAGAAAGAAAAAGGAAAAAAAGAAAAATTATGAGGAAAAAAGTAAAAGAAAGCAAGAAGAATGAACAAATGAAAGTAGGAATAAAAGAAAGAAAAATGGAATCGAAGAGAGGAAGATATTAAAGGTAAAGAGAGAATAAGAGTGAGAAAGACAGACAAAAAGAGAAAGAAAAACTAGAACGAAGAAAAGGAATATTTAGAGTAAGATACAAAGTAAGAAAGTAAGTAAGAAATAGGAAAGTAAATGGGAAAGAATATAGGAAAACTACATTTATTCAGTTTGATAATATCAAATGTTGAAAGTAGAGAGGCTGTTTTTTTTTAATTTTTTTTTTTGGGGCAAATTTTATGAAAAGAAAAAGAAAATTCTACGGAAAATGTCCACAAAATTCTGAAGTGTTATCAAAATATGTTTCAGCTTTTTCCCCCTGTTATCAATCATAGCTTCTTGCCTTATAATATCATATATCATGTATCTCAATCTCTCTCTTGTATATGTCATTTCTATAAGTGATCTTCTTTCTACGCAAGTGTCTTTGCACGTTTACAAGATATCACGTGGATACGGTGATTATTGCTTCGGTATACCTCCCCGGGCTGAAACAGCTCCAGGGCATCGATTAAACCTTTATACCTGTCCACGTATCACTACTTATCCTCGCATTTACAAATCTAGAGGCTTCCTTTAGGTATTAAGAAATAAGCGTAAAATCGTCAAAAGTTGTCTGTGTATTTTGAAAAGAAGTATGGATTTGGAGACCGAAGGTTCATAAAGTGAACTGAGTCGCTTCGACAGCCAACAAACGACTCAAAAAAATCTAAACAACCTCTCTGTTATACTCCAGTGCTTCGAACGCTGTTAAAATAATACCCATTACAACCTTGTCTCATTCATAATTTTCTTAATATGGAATAAGATTTTTTCAACATTCTCAGTTCTGCGACGAAACATTATCAAATGCTTAACTGTGGTAAAATAAATAATGCATGCGGCCCCTGCTGGTGAAGTATAAAATTCCTTTCGTCCAAAATGGTTTTTGTACGGATTTGAGATACTCAATCTGACCGAGTTGTGTTTAGAGGATTGTATGTCAAAGGTCTGTTTCTAAAATAAACTGGTTCCAAAAAAATGGCGTCGGTGCAAACCTTCAATCACAACTTTCCTGTACGAGTAGTAGGCAGGGCGTCTGGGTTGCCCACTCTTTCTTTGAAGAAAACTGACAAACATGGTTTGCTCATGAAATGCGACTCAAACATCTTAGTCTTAATATGACTGTAAAACATTTAAGGCAAAAAAAATTTTTTTTTCATGAAAAAGTACTGCTGAAGGGGTTGTGCTGTGCAAGCGTAGACTCACGCCTGCGACAACGTGCAGTGAAATTGCAGCAAATAAACTTACGAAGTTGAAGTTAGGTTTTTTTTCAATGACAGATACGCAATATTCATGTCAAAATTGTACCAAATTACGAACACATTAAGTTGGCGAGTTAATTTATTGACTTGTACTTACGTTGCTTTTGCAAACGCAGCAAAATATGCTCTCATCAACGGTTAGATGTTCCCTTGAAGCAGAATCTGATGGAAATAGCAAAGTCTGAGTGAAAAGTAAAGCGCTAGAAACGACAAGAAGACAACGATAATTGAAAGGAATTGAAGCGAATAAACTACTTACCGCCAACCTCACGCAAACAAAGCTATTAAAACGTTCTGCTAGAGTCGGCAAGCAACACAGTGCCTCATCCACCCTGCAATGCCAAGGCAAACTCATCTGCATAAAGCTCAAAAAGCAAGCTTACGTCAACATCACCGGCCACAGAACTACTTTCAGACGGATTCAAGATATTTCATTTTCAATTCCATTATATTTCAAGTCCTTTGTCCTTTTATTATCGACGTTTTATCTCAGAGTTTGAGACGAAATGTTTCTATAACTTGGGGCGGTTGATGGCAAATGGACCAATTAACCACATGATGAATAAGATTAATAAGGAAGAAAAGTATTTATCTGGATATAAAACCGCTTAATACCATTAAAACGAGTGAGTTTGAAATGCTTTTAATAATTGATGTAAGACACTGTTATGTGAGTGAAGTTTAAGCTTAATCTAAGGTTTTTTAAGCACTTGTATGGATAAGCTTTTTGAAGTTTTATAAATGGATGGGAATTATACAACTGCAAGAAAAATGTTGTCTTTGTTGTATGTTTTAGCAGGGATTACAATTGAGTTCAAGGACCACGTGTTGTCTCTTACAAATCTGCTGATAACGTTACGACCATTCTGCGCATTCAAGACTGTTAAAGAAACTAGACCCTCATTCGCAACAAAAACTAAGTACCCCCCACCGAGGCTTCTCAGCTCTTCCATTAAAATATTTTTTTGCATTCAAAGAGCTTTACCAAGCAAATCCAAATAACAAAGATGATTTTTTTGGAACCCCTTGCCCAGCGATGATATCAAAAGCAAGATATTTGAAGGACTGAAATGAAATATTTGGGACAAAAATTCTGTCACTCATTTCGGTTTGTTGAAAGTTTATGAATTCGTAAATACAAGAAAAGCTTTTAATTAATTAATAAATTATTATCAATATTTTTATTTTGTGGTCAGGTGTTTATGGTTAAAATTGAGTGATTACCATCAAATGTTACAGGGGCAGGTAGGCTATGCGAAATGGAATCCTTGAGAGTTGAATACGTTTAGTAACCTAGAAAAGAAAAGAAAAAACGGTTATAATGGAAACTGTTATCGTAGATTAATAAATTTTACACCGTAGTGAAAATAGGAACTGACGTTTCGGACGTTAGTCCTTCGTCGGAGTCAATGACTCCGACTCATTGACTCCGACGAAGGACTAACGTCCGAAACGTCAGTTCCTATTTTCACTACGGTGTAAAATTTATTAATCTACGATAACTGTTTCATTAGAAACACCGACGCAGTCCACGCTAGTGTTTACTAGCCATCATCCATATAATGGAAACTCAGTATTTATGTCGATTATGCCTAAAGACACTCCTTTTTAAACAATATTATTTGTTATGAATATAATTAGCCTCTTAACTTCTATTTTTTCCATCACGAAGCTATTCCTATAAACCGTTCTATTCCTATAAACTAATTTAATGACTACTTTGCACATATCGTGATTTATTATATTATTACTTTTTACATTTTAAACACTAATTTCCGTTTTGACTGATTTGTTTTTCTGATTTAATACACCGAATCGGGATGTGGCGGCTGGTTTGGGTGGCTGTTGTTCCTGACTGTCCGGCCTCGTGTTTCACGTGGAAGCTTAAAAGCGTTTTTTCGCGTGTGTGGGGGGGCTGGTCGGTCCGGAGTGGCGGTTGCACGGATTGGTCGCCGTATTCCGATTCGGTGTATACGCGTTAATATTTATATTATATATCTTTTCATCGTTTTATTTTTTATTATTTGTCTATATTATTTTTATTGTTATATTGTTAAAGCATCGAGACCTAGTTAGATGCTTTGAAATAAAATTATTATTATTATTATAATTATATTATCATGTAGTGATTGCTCAGTATCCTGAACAGACTCGTGACTAAAGCACTTGATGCCAGATCGAATTGGTATTTAGAAGTTGCTTTTCGCGGAGGGAGGAAAACTGGAGAAAATGCCTCGAAGTAGAGAAGAGAACCAACAAGAATTCTGGTCACCAACGATGCAGGCGGGTCTAGGGACCTCATTTTGTTAAAAGGAGGATATCAGAGTGTGTAGATGGAAGTTAATATCCCACACGTGAGACAAAAGAACTCTAGTCCACGTTGGCGGGTTGTGATGAAAGGGAAAGGTTCGACCACATCCCAAGATATCGTATCCCGTATTAGAATATGTCGTGTGTTCGGAAAGAGGTCAAAGGGTAAGATAACATTTAGTAATATCAAATTAGATTAGCGAAAGATGATATCAATGGGTGGGGTGGGTTCAGGAATGTGCCATAAACACGGGAAACCCACGCTTAGTATTTGCAATTATTTTTTTCATTCTATACTGCAGTTTTGAAATTAAAAACCGAAATTAAAAACCGCTAAAACTGTTTGTTTGAATTTTTATGCTTTGTTCAGAGTAGCAGTGTCATTGCTTTGTGTAAAACTACGAAAGAGTTTCAGATATATCGTGTTGTGGAATGAAACAGGTCAATAAATCCAGGAAGGTACGGTGGAGGAGAAAAACATATTTTTTTTACACGGCATTTTTTACAAATGATAAAAAGGTCTTTATTCCTGTCATTACTGGAATAGCAAGATATTAAAGCGTTGATTGGCAGGAATGGTAAAATTATCCAATGACGTTTGTGCTGAATTCGGGTAAAGCAAATTTATCGGGGGTGAAATTTTCCGTGAAGTGAACAGAACAATCATAGATGGCCAACAACAAAAAAGGTACAGCCGTTGTAGTCAAGAAAAGCGTCGGACAAGAGCAGTACCAACCGTACTGACAACGAACGACTTGTACGTGGTAAAGCAAAGACAGTTTAAAAAGGAGAAATTTCCCATGGTGAATGTAAACCGGAAAGCCACAAACTAACGATAACAATATTCACAATATCCGTTCTACTAGTAGGTAATATCATATCGATCATCAGTGTTCACCATCTTGAGGGAGGGGCAGAAAAGAACGGTCGAATTTTCTAAATTGATTCATCAATCAACATCTCATAAAACAGTGATAATTCAGTTTCTGTTTCGCCTTTGCCAGTATCCAAGTGCTTGACACAAAAGGTATACATAACAGTTAGAGGACCTGACATTTTAAAATTCCAAGTCGAAAATTTATTGGGATCATTTCATTAAGTAACAAGCAAGTTTACAAGTTTACTTTCTCTCGAGTTAGTAAAAAAAAAATATAGGTCACTGTATGTAATGAAGGGGTTAACAAATATAAAGGACAGGATGATTGGGGAGTGTACATGTAGTTAACTCTAGGCGTGATGATAGAATAACATTCCAGTCAGATAAGGCATAGATGGGCGTGGAAGCAAAGGACACAGGGTTAACAAAACACTTTACAACCATAACATGATTTATAGATGAAAAAGAGATTAGTATCCTAGGTGTGGTGAGGTGGGATAATATGTTTGCTGAAGGTAGGTTGAGGGGGAGTATGTGTTTGGGTGGTCAGTCAGGGTTCCCACTCATCTGGAAAAATAAGATTCCCTGACTTTTCCCTAACCAAAAACAATTTTTCACAGACCACACTGGGCACTTATTTTACGAAAAATGTTAATTCGACCACAGTAAGCCCAAATGAAAATTCTGAATTTAAAAACGATTTTTTGAAGGCTGACAGAAATTTCCTGACTTTTCACTGACTTTTGGGTAAATTGCAAAAATTCACTGACCAAAATCAAAATTCCCTGACAATTCCCTGACCTTGAAAAAAATTCAGAATTTACTGACTTTTCCATGACCATGAGAACCCTGACAGTTAACAGATGGCAACTCAGGCAGAAATCAAACCCTTCCTTTATCATCCCAAAAAAAAAAAAAAAAAAAATCTAAAGAGCATCTCAAATAAAGTAAGAAATGAATACAAGAATGAAAAAAATATATGGGAAAATGCTTTAACAAAATAATCTTAGAAAACCAATGGCTTAGTAAATAAAGTCCAACTCAACTCACCCAAGGAAGTCATCAATATCCATTGTTCTTGCTCTCATTTTATCATATCCTCCATCTACTAATATCTTGTTTATTTTTTCTTTGATGTTAAAATCAGCGTCTAACATCTGGAAATCAAAATAATGAAAATTAAGAACATGAAAAGGATGCCATAGGTACTGCCTAGTGATGTCATGCGCCAGCAGAGAAACACAGAGGGCAGCAGACTTTGTAAAAGCCTAGGCGATAATCTGAACTAGGAAGCTAAAGAATCTAAAAGGATAAGATAAGATGCACAAATGGTAGAATGTGGATGGAGTTTGGTGGTGATGATATCATATACAGTACATGTACTTACTACATTGTTTAATGAGCAGTGAATTTTGTAGTTCTTTTCTAACATCTCTGTGACTGGCTTAGAGCTGAAAAATAAAGCTATTCAATTAATATTTAACACTTAAAGAGTGTGTAAAAGGTAGAATTATTAATGATAATTAAGGTTCTTATATGGTCATATGGGGAATGGGTGACGCTTGTTTCCCTTACCTAAAACCGGCACTTAGGGTCTTGTTCTTTCGTACAAAAGCAATTCGGACCAGTCCATCCCATTCCTTAAAAACAATTCAAGATTCAAATTGAACATCATTTACCACCAATAACTGCAATAGACCTTTTTCACCAATTCCCAGGGGTCAAAACAAAAGAACTCCCTTCTCTTGAGGATTGGAATCTTTTGTGATGTTAATATTTTTCATTGTTTTGTCCCCCAGGTTGGGAGTTAGTGCAAGGAGTTTATACAGTTCCTGGGAAAGGTATAATTAACAATTAGTCCTTGAGTCCGAGAGGTCTAATTGTTTTAGTAAAAATCTACTAATCGGTCCAATAAAAGGATGCAAAAAGTTTTGGATTTTGCTTTAAATATATGCAAAACACGAATTGTCCCCCTAGTAGCTCAGCCAATCACAGGGCTCAATTGGTGATAGACCATTAGTAGGTTTTTTCTAATGCCATTTATATTTAACTTTCAATGCTTGTTCCTTTAATCTACAAGTAAGTACCACAGGAATCATTATGTGTTACCTTAAAATTGATTGGGGGTGGAGGATTCTTTGGTTCTATTCTGACGACACTTGATTCAACTTTTGGAGGAGGACGAAAGTTATTTTTGCCAACCTGGAGAGGAAAAAAGCTCATTTTTGACCTTCTTTCCAAGTATTTACTTTATGGAATAAATACATATTATTTCAAACCTTCATTAAATGGTCAACTCTTGCTAGTAACTGTGTATTGATTGACAGTCGGCAGTATAACTTATCACCAGGTTTTGCAATAAGTCTTTGTGCAAATTCTCTTTGGAACATCAAAACAGCACACCTGTAATATAAACAGTACATTATTATGTATAATACCTTATATCTTAAGAATTTGGGGTAATCATGTACTTAATGACGAGCTGACACAAGTTGGTTGGCTGTTGCCAGACTGTTGGTGGATAGGCGGCTGATTGTTGGCTGACTATCAGCCAGCACTCCACCAACCCTTTCCCACCATATTACTGATATGTAGTTGGTCAACTTCAGCCATGCATTACATGTAGTTGTGCATCGACCCACAACAAGACCCAAAAAGGTATCCATAGTGCTGGGTGTGGGCCGTGCTTTGGCAGAACATTGCTCTAAACATGGCTGATACTGTAGTACTGTAAGCAGGCACTCAATCAACACAGGGCTGATAGTTGATCAACAGTCGGATGACACTGTTGACTGACACAAAGTACACGATAACCAGAATCTGGAGTTATAACAGTAAGTATAGACTTTTAGGATTTAAATTTTCTCTTCAAAATACCTGAAGAATGGTCTGTGTAAAAGGAGTTTGAATACAAAAGGAGAAGAAATCTGCAATGATAAAGAAAACAATATGACAATTAGAAAAATGTCATGCATTCGATTATAACTGTTATTCCTCTGATGCGTTTTTTTCTTTTTGGTAAAACTCACCTGATATGGGAGATTTGCTACACAAACATCAAAGAATGGAAGATCTGTTTTCAGAACATCACCAACCATCACACTGAGCTTACTTGCTTGTGGTCTGAAAACAAATAAATTATCAATATAAGTTTAGTGAAAAAAAAACACAAACAAAGGAAATAGTAATAATAATAAAATAATAATAAAAACGTAAGTGGTTGTTGTATTAAATGCACTTATAAAGGAACACCCCCGGGAATGTGCAGGGAATGGTACGGTTTTGGTATTCTTTTTTGTCCCTGTGGGGGATGGGTGCATTGTTCAGTTTTGGAAATGAATATGCTAGGCCATGGGGATGTACCCACAGGATTTGTTCAACTTCGGTCAGCAGTGTATCGCTCCAGGATAAAGATATTTTTGCGCCATTTCACATTTGTGTATTATTTTTGCCAATAAAAGATGCTGTGTCGTAGGTTAATACTCCCCCAGGGGGGAGGGCTTTTTGTCAGGCATTTTATGCCCTTTACCCAGGGGCTTTCAATGTTTTTTGTTTGTCATAAAAATAATTCCCAGGGGGTGTCCCAGGGTCAACACACAGGGAAGCAAATGATAAGTGCATTGGCTAGTGATGTTCTCAGCAATTTACAATTTAGGTTCAATGATCCTTAGGCTGTCTTCTTCAGGCTTGGACTTCTTCATATGTATGAATATTCTTGTGAAACTTTATAAACTAGCTAAATCATAAAATGCTGAAAACATCCCTAGTTAATTACAAAATAATTTAGGTTAACTTTCAACTTACGTTCCTTGTACTCTTTTCTGTAATTCAGCAACCATACGAGGGTCCAATTCACAAGCTATAACCTTTGACAAAGAATACATATTGTGAATATTTACTTTAAAAACTGATGTCCACTCTCATCTCTAAACTCATATCTTACAGCTTTACTCCTGCTACCCCTTGTCCCCATAGAATCTGATTGAGTCCACTATGACAACTTTTCCTACCCCCACTCCTCAAAAACTGAATTGTTGTTTGAGGTGCATTCATTCATTCATTGCGTTGTTATATGTTGTACCTTTTTTGCTGTCTCTAATAATTTGACAGTCAAGTTACCAGTTCCTGGACCAATCTCAAGTATCGTGTCAGTAGATCTTAAACCAGCCTAAAATAAAGAAATGTTTGCAATACTATCATTTATTTTAGTGTAACCAATGATACAACACCAGTTGAAACTTTAATTATAAATTTTCTTTTCAGCACCCTATTCAATAAAGACGTTAATACTCACCTTTTCTACAAGACTTGTTATAATCAAGGGGTTTTTAAGTATATGCTGACCATGCTCAGTTTGAAAACGCAGACCTACAATTATTAAAATCAAAAAGAAAGCCCAACTTCATCAAGTCTAAATCTACACATTTTCACGTAGAAATACTCTAAAAATCAACCACATCCTACCTTGTTGATATGGCTGACTTTCTGTATGCTTTCTAGTCTTCTTTTCTGACTTCACTTTGGGCATTTTAAGTTGATACGAGATCGATAAAGACGAAAAATCATTCGAGACGAAGTTTTGTCGCAATGTTTACCACGTGTGCCAGGCGTTCATCGTACGACCGCGTTGGACTAGTACTCCTGAAATTACCGCTGACCTCATAAATAATATTTCGCAGGCTCTATCGTCAATTCAACTTCACAGATTTTGTTCAAAAATGTCTTAAAAACTTACTAGTTTATTAGACAATGAAAAGATGGTTGGATAAATGGAATAGCTACAAGTACAGATTCGTTCCATGGATTACTTTCAACCTTAAAAACAGGTGTGCATTTTGCTCGATTTGATTTTGGTAGTAAGCTTATATTGTTTCCTATAACTTTTAAAGGCTGTGTTATTTCTTATGTCACGTACAGGACAGTGAGAGAGGTGCCAAATGTGTCACAAGACAATATTATACCAGAAAACACACTACAACAGTTGTTAACAGGAATTTTAAGTGCATTGCATGAGAATGAGGCTAGGACTGACACAGTTGAACTTAACACAAAAGTTACAGCTTTGGAAGTCATGAAAGACAAACTTGGATACAAGATACAGAGGAAGCCAAGTCTACTGTCAGGGGGAGGAGAGGGGTTGTTTGTCACCCAAGGGGTAGTCCCCAGGGGGAGTCTTGTTGCTCTATACCCTGGTACTGTGTACTGGCCTTATGAACCAATCTTCTTCCAGTCCATCGCTAATCATTTTGTATTCCGATGCGTCGATGGTCTTCTTATTGATGGAAATGACCGTGGAATCTCTAAAACTATTTTCAGGTAACTTATAAAGATTTTTTCTGTCGGCTTGGGCTACCTAGTGATAAGAATTCTGACAACAAATGTATGGTTATTTACTTGGTAATATATATTTAATTCTTATCCAAACCTGCGACATCGTACAAGTGTGTGTTTTTCTCATAATTTATTTGTATGCTGCTCTTTATCAACTACAGAATTAGACAATATGACAATATGGGAGGGAAAAGAGTGGAAGTTTCTCTTGAATTCTTTCTTTCCCACGGTCTCATCCTCCTTGCCACAGGTAACCCACAAAGAGTTTTCTCCTGCCTCAGAGTGCATTGGTTTATTCAGATCATGCAAGAGTAAACCCAAGCTCAGATAGATGAGGTGGCCAGGGGTGGGAGAGAAGGAAGATGTCACAGATACCCAATAGTTTCCATGGATAATGATATTCTATCTTGTTATATACTCATAGGTCGAGTGGGTTGCGTGACCAGTTAGGACCATACATGCCCTGTGATCTATCCTGGTTAGATGGTACATTTCATAATCCATTAGCTGTTGGACAGTATGCTAACAATGCCTCCAAGAGGCACCCTGCTAATGTAGCTTACCAAGAACTTGATATAGTCCTTGAATCTTTCCCTATCAACTTGCTGAAGTATATACCCAATGTGTGGTACGGTGCAGATAACATCGGGAGAGACAATGCCTTTATAAGAACTGTTGCACTTGTTTCAACCAAAGAGATAAAGGAAGGAGAAGAAGTATTGTCTTCTTATTTTACAGTCATACACTAATGATACTTCTAAAGCTTAGCTTACGTACAGTTGCTTCACAGTCTTCCGCCTACAAGTAAAAAAATGTTTTTTTCCCTGTAGGGGGGAGGGGGGGGGGGACAGCTGTACACAGGCTACTAAAGCTAGGGTAACATTTATTGTACATATAAATGACTAGTCAGGACTATATGTTATGGAAGAGGCTTGTTCATAATAATCTTTATGTTGAAACTTCAGTACCTACAAAAAGAAGAGAAGAATTAAAAAAAATATTGTTAAAACTGTAATTATTGTAAACAGGATTAATAATAATAAATAATACAGCAAATTGGATTTTATTCTTTTTAAAAACATTTCCATCAAATATCTGATTGTATCAAATATCTGTTTGTTTTTATGAAATATATTTATTTACCTCATTTCCCCAACTTGTCCATCTTGGTGTTAGATTTCTTGCAAACATCTCTAAAAACCTGCCTTCTTTATTGATGTAATCCCCTAAAACATCTTTAAAAATATGAAAAAAGACATTGAAATTTCAGCAAAAAAGTACCCCTTTCATATACCTTTGAAAAAAATCTACTGGTTTTATACCAAAACTCACAAATTTCCACCCCTTTGCTATGCTTGCAGCCTGAAAAAAGTACCCTTTCGGGCCGAGCATTCCTGTATAGTCAATTATAGGTAGTACGCCCCCCCCCCCGGGGTAAGAAGGGCTAAACCACAATTGTGATGAGTTTTGTTTGTAAAATTCTAAATTATTTGTAGTCTGAGAAAACAGATGTCCTTTCACTCCTCGTCCCCCCACAAAACTGTTTTGCGGGGGATGAGGAGCGAAAGGACATCTGTTTTCTCAGGCTAAATTATTTGGGAATTGGGCTGAATTCATCACAGCTCACCCCTTTCATTCTACCTTGTATTGTTTTTTGTCAAGGTTTTTTGCTTACCAGAAAGAGGTGGTTTTCTTGAATGAATTTGACAGGGAACACTACATATAACCATGTTTGTCAGAATTGATTGTAAGCCAATTTTTCCTCTGCACTTATCCTGATGTCTGGATTCTTTACCATCAGTACAAACAATGGTATCTTCTATAGTTTCTATATCACTGCTGGTATTGACCATGGTATTTGTCTTATCTGTGGTTATGGGATCTGATAAGCATGATTTTGGTTGATTGGCATCAGAACTTTTAGTTGATTTGAATCTTCCTATTATTAAAGTTTCATAAGGCTTTTTGTGTGGTGAGTCTAGATCAATAACAAATTCTCCTGTCCTTGTCACCTACGAAATAAAAAATATATATTACAATGGTCAATATTGGGTTGACTGTGGTATTACAAGACACAGGAAACCCATAAAAATGCAGAAACCAGATGATTTTTTCTTACTTTGACCCAGTACCACTCAGCCAGTAGCTCAACACCCCAGTGAGGCAGAAGCTCTTCCTTGGTGAATCTGATATATTTTGGTTTATTGGTGACCCATACTACTACAAGTGCATTATGGGATAGTAACTGGGGTACCGGAAGGGACTTGATTTGCCATAGAGACATGAATGAGTACCTGAAGATTAGAATGAAAAATGCTTACCGAATGAGAAAGGATTACACAACTGTATTTATGTGTAATATGCAAAATGAATGAAATTTTAATGAATGAATGGGAGGGAGGAAGGGAGGGAGGAAAGATGGAAGGGAGGCGTGAGGAAGAGGAGGTAGGGAGAAGGGGGGTGAATGAACAAAAAGAAGTTAGTTACATGTAATATGGTAACTTTGTGTTCTTTTGCTTCTATCTTACTTGCCAGTTCTCTTAGCAGACTTGTTATACCAAGGTGGATCAATAACCAATACATCAAATAAACCTTTGGATTGGGCTAAAAAACATACAATCAAATATCCATTTAATATGAGACACACTATACAGTACTGTCCAACCAGGGCTTGGAACCAAATTTTGATTGAGGAATTGGAGTTTAACTGTTCAGATTGCTTTTTTATTATTCTTTTTAAAGGAAATTTTGGTTGCCAATTCTTACCATAGTCAACAAGTGGCTGTATACTGGAGGCATCTGATATCAAATAGGTAGATTCTGGGGGTAAAATGTGCCAGCCATCTTGTAAGAAGACTAGGGAAGGAGAACTTATTGTATGCTGAATAACTTCACCATCTATCTTTCTGGTTTCTTTCCCTAAGAGAAAACACAATTATAAACATTTAAGATGTTTTTTCCTCACTACTAAACGAGAAAATTTATGGATTCCATTAACAAATTCCTACCTTTATGTATTGTTTTATTTACACCAATGCTTTCATCTTTAGCATTTGTAGCTACACAGACCGATTCATCAACGATAGATTTCTTCTGTCTTACAAAGTATCCAACCTTTCTTCCAAGACATGTAAGACTTTCAGTTGCTGTTGCTATGATATCTCTTATCTATCAGTAAAAAGTTGTTAAAATAAACAGTTTATTTTTACACAAACTTTCAAGGGAAATGATGAAACCTCTTGAAAATCATCCATTGATTAAAAGATGATACAGATAACTTAATTTCTTGGATATTTCTTTTGGGAAATATCGAAGTAGGTATACCAATTCATCAACACATGACAACAAAGAGAGCTTACTTCTTGGTGATGTTTCAAGCCTTCAATTTCACCTTCATTTAGTTCAGAAGTTCGTCGCCTCTTACGCTATTATTAAAAAAGAAAACAGCTGTAGATTATGTAGTTCATATCCTTCCCTTAACATCAGACTAACCTACCTTTCGTTTTCTAGACGTTTCTTCTTCGTCGTCATCTTCATGTCTTGTAGTATTGACGTATGGCGTCCATAGTTCAAATATATCTCTTCTGCATTGATAATTCAAAGGTTTGATGTCTCGTGTAATGGCCTCTGCATGATCGACTAAGAAACCATACTCATTGCTTGTTATAACCGCCACTTTGTACCTAGATATTGGAGATTTTTTAAATAACAGCTACAACAAGCGAATTTGCTCAAGTAAATGTTGATATCAACCAGGCGTTCCTTACTTGAGGTTTGCAATGCAATATGGGAGTTTTACAGTTGGCGCGCGCGCTTCAGTTGGATGAATGTCTCGCAGAAAATACTCCTCATTTTGAAAATTTAAGATTTCTAATCGGTCTATTTTTCTTATTTATGTAAAAAGGACAATAAATTCATTAATAATAGCGCTCATAATATATATCTTTATCAAGTTCTACTGGTACGAATTGTAAAAACTTTTTTTCATTTTTTTTTACCCACTGATCTTGGGTCGCGCAATTAAAAATGAGCCATACATATAGGAATTTCTACATCAAGAAACAAATAGACATCCAATTTTTTAATTTCTTTTTATTGATATTCTTATAACAGTTCCTAGTATTTTATTTCTATTTTCCTAAACACTTTTATTCTTCTCGAGAGCAGTGTCATTATGAATTGATCATCAAATGAATCAACAAATATTTCACAACTTATTGACAAATCAATTATAATAGTTCAAATAAAGCAAAATCTATTCTACGTTTAAGCTTGAAACAATCTCCTTTGTAACTGCGGGAGAAAAGTTTTACTTTTTTCATGTGCGGCTCCCACCACACCTTCTAAGCCTTTCTCTTTTATTTTTCCAGAGTCACTGATGTTATGCCTTTTTTAGACGCCAAGGCGTCAAACTTTCGATATACAGAATATCCAAGATAGCCCCTTCGAGTTATGTTATATTTCTAAGGCTTGGCATGGAAAAGGTTGATCTGTGAGTGACTCTCTTCTTTTACCATCCACCAAAAATGACAATATTTTAGTTTTCGATTGACTTACGCACATATATAAACATTTATTCAATAAAGTTATTAAAAATAAACCATTGGGAGCAAATATATTATAATACACTAACTTACTACCTACTTTAATTATTTTTCCTAATAATTTTGAGAGTTTCAAAATGTTTGAAATTGAAGTTTAACAAAACAACCGGCGTATTTTTACAAAGCACTTGTATTATGAATCGTTTAGTTTTTGATCTCTTCTTCCAGCTTTTTCCATCGCCAATAATCTTTAGAAGTTACGTCAGACCTAGTTTTGTCACGAGGCGCAATGCACTCTGGTATTTTCAGTTAATGAAATAAAAGGTTTTCCCATGATGCTTTACGTCAAAAACGTTTGACTTCGCTAGGGGATTATTCATTGCCAATGAATACTCAGTCTTCTTTTATGCTGTACTTGTACTGTATTGTGCATTGAAGCTCATTGAAATCTTCCTTAGAAGAGCAGAACCTTCCCTAAAAATAAAACAAGAAATAACTATTATTTTGATTTGAATTATTACGTATTCTCTTGTCTGTAATGGTCTTCGCCAGGGAAAGGGCCAAGGGGAAATTTGAGAATCGAAAACCAAGATTTCCTGGTATTGCTTTGAGTTTTTCAGGCCTAGATTTTTTTAACCAATCAGAAACCAAAGGGTCCATTAGGGACACTGACCAAAAGGAACGCAGGCTCACTAAGAAAAATATCACTGCTTTTAGCCTGCGTTGCTCGGCGATCAGCGGTTACACTACTTGGTTCTTGACGAATGCGTAGACTTACTTTTTCCTAATAGATCCACGCAGTGAACCGAATTTATTTTTCAAGAATGGCTCTAATTGGTTCATTAGTTTATGGTAATTCCTCTCCAGCTCTTTTTGGTAAGCCCGCTGGTCATTTTTTATTAACTGCTTGTTCAGATGGAGAGCGTCACCACACCTTGAGGAGAAAAAGGTAGAGATGATTGATATTTGTTATTATTACATAAATTTATATCTCAGAAACAAAAGAAAAACAGCGCACGCACGAAATACAATCCTTCCTCATAATATCCTCATATCCTTATCATAATATTACCTCAATAACGATTATAATAGTCATATAATTATATTATATTTGGTGTGGGTACCTTTTCATAAACTCTTTGAATGCAAGTCTCAGCTTGTGATGGTGTCGGCTGTAGTTCTGTGATTGGCTATCGGGGTCTTCGTCTCCATTACTCTCTGCATCCAAGAAGACATTTGCGATCTCCAAGGGTCCCTATATATGAAACGGGGTGGTGGTAAAGGGGGTAATATAATCAACACTTATGGTCAGGCTAGGTTAGAGGTTTGACACATATGAAACGGGGTGGTGGTAAAGGGGGTAGTGGTGAAGGGGGTTGAGAGATAGGGGTTGACGATAAGCAATTTTTTGACTTCATGCAAGTTACCTGATTGACAGTGGTTCCAATAGAACCCTGTAGCACCATCTGTAACATCTTAGCATCAGGTGGAACTTGATTTATAGCATTTACCAGCTCATTGCTTCTGTTTTGCATGTCTTCGATAGCAACTTCGATGGGTTTTAGGACAATCTAATAATGATGAAAATCCATCAATAAATTTGAACTATAATTTGTGTCAGAATGGGTAATGGTAGCTCGGTGTGTTTACGTAAATAGCTCAGCTTGGGTAGGAAGGAAAGACAGGGGAAATGGGGATAGGAAGGGAAAAACTAGCTCCGTATGTTCCCGGCCTGGCTGATTAGTAGCCATTGGTTGATTGTATGTAGTTGGACATGAAGTAAGGTGTGGATATCACATGATGCAATCTTACCTGTTCTCGATGAATAACGCTGATTCTAGTTTTAACATACGGAAAAGAGTTCGCAACAGTGAGCGTGGTCTTACGCTTGTACTGATTAGCGAGGTCACCTCGTTTCTTGCCACTTGGTGTGAATGGCGTGACGTACATAAAGCGACCTGTAACGAAACGGTGATTTCGTATAAAGTATCCGCGTCACGCACATGGATTTCCAAGTAAAATGTAACGCCTTAGTAAATAAAAAGTTTTAACAGAAAGAAGGGATGCATACTCTAGGCTAAAGGTGTCTGGAATATTTGCGCAAGATCTAATGTCAAATCAAACACTTCCAGCAATTTGTAATTTAGTTATTTCTAACTTATGAGCTGTTTGAAGACGAGCAGTGATCATTTCTAAAGGTTCAATGCGTGAAAGCGCAATATCAAAGCAAGTAAAATACATACGTAGATTGTAGTTCTTGTCAAAGTAGGTTATCCGATCTTTCATCTCGTATTCATCAAAGTATGGCTCAACGTAAGTCAGCTGGATGTAGGCCTTGTTGGGATCCAGTTTTTGTCGATCTACAGTGTCTGAATCTTTGATGACCTCGAAATATTCCTCGCCGAACTTCTCGCCATAGAACCCCTTGGTTTTATGAAAGAAAAAATTAATGTAGGCATAGAGAAAACTTCGTATGGATATGAAAAACCAATGCAAGGCATGGGCCGTACCGTACCGTGACGTTACAGTGTTTGAGCCTTTTCATTGGATGAGCAGTGATCTCGCGCGCTGTAATTGGTTCAAAGGATGTTGTCAATTCGTGCCGTGACCGTGACGATACCGTGTCTGAGCATTTTCATTGGCTGAGCAATAATCTCGCGCGCTGTTAGATTAGTTTTTGTATGAGTGGGAAACACAGTACCGCCTTACAGCACGTACACCATACGAACGATGTAACACTGAAATGGCTTCCCATTGTCTTCTAGAAATTTTACCAACCAGAACGCGTAGTTACAGCTACGGTAAGATACGGTACGGCTACAGTACGACTACAATTTTGTCGTATCGTTTTCCACTTATACGAAAACCGTTTTATTGGTTCAAAGGCTGTTGTCAATCCGTACCGTGACCGTGCCGCGGTTCACAATCATACGAAATCTTCACTGAATCAAGGTACTGTACACTTAAAAAGATAAGTTCGATTAACTGATTGCACATTTAAATAATATATGCTTATGATTGTGCCTTACTTGTAGTCTGTGGGATATCTCAGGAAGCTTTGTAATGGCTGGTTCTTTGTAAATGTACTCCTCACCGTCAAGATCGCAGAATTTCGGGCCATAAAATCCGACACGGAAGTAGGTACCCATCATACGCTTTCCTTCCTGGACGACACAGAAAATAAGAGAACATATTTACAGAGTTCGTGCTTAGAAATAAATCTGAAATTCCCGAAGCAATCAATGAGTATTCAAAGAGTCAAAACGAATTTTCAAGGGGTATTATCAGTAGTTACTATGGCTTAAAGGACGTTCTCACAAGAACCTGAATTTTTTTTGCAAAAAGTGAGCATGCTTTGAAAGCACTAGGTTGATTCGCTAAGTCATGCTCAATTGGGGAAAAATTCAAGGAGTTTCCAAGGAGTTTTAACAGAAATTCTAAAATTCATTTCGAGGGCACTTGAAAACTCAAATTAAATTCATGGAGTTTTCAAGGAGTATTTAGCGTCAAAATTGTTCAAGGGAGGTATGTAGTAGAAACGAGACGGAAAGGAAACTGAAAAGATAAGTAATGGGAAGGGAGGAAATAGGAGAGAAAGAAATAAAAGGGAAGGGAAGGGAGGAAATGGATGAGAGATGTGAATTAAAGTGAAGGGAAGGAAAAAAAGGGATACTAAGAAGTTTATGATTTTGAACACAAAAATCGTTAAAAAATGTTCTTAATTTGAAATAAAATGATCTGACATACCGTACGTATGATATCGCTGAAGGCCTTACTAAGTTTGTCGTGAGAATTAGCGAGCTCTCTATAATCTCTGCGTGCCTCCAAGATGGGAATGAGAAGTTTATACACTTCGTTTACACATTCAAACATCTGCGCGCTCATGAAGGTACTGGCAGCGGTTTTTAGTAGACCAACAAGACCATTCTCACTGAAGAATTTCCCTGTACAGATGCCTTCCTCGTCCTATAATGAAATGGGTTTTAAAAGATACCAAAAGTACTGAGCAAATCCTTAGGTGCGCTTATCACAGGGTTGATCAACCAATGAACTAGGCAATGTAACAGCGAACCAAATGAACCAATCAACTAAATGACCAACCGGCCGACGACCAACCCGGCAACCAACTGACCGGCGACTAAAAGACAACGCAAAGAATCCAGCAACCAGCCAAAACCTTTTCACAAGATACACATTTTGATGTCATCTGTGCATATATTCCGTCGTGCAAACATGACGTCATCTGTGCATATATAACGTCATCTGTGCATGTATGACGTATCTGTGCATATATGACATCATCCGTGTATATATGACGTCATCTGTGCATATATAATAGCATAAACGCACAGCAAACCAGCGTACTTACCGGAGACACCACATCGTCAGATACCGCACTCTCCTCCAACACATTAGAAGAGATTTTCTCAAATGCAACACAACCTACGGGTAAGTAACGCTTGTCTTCTATCATGCTGTGATACTCAGCTACAAGAGCAGCTGCATGGACAATACACAACGCGGCTTCCACTTTGTTGTTTAGCTGCGACAAAAAATGTAGACTTTTAGTTACCTAGCAACAATCATTTGTGCAAGAGGCTCTCTCATTCAATCCTAGTCTCTCCTCATATTTCTTTGTACACAGGGATACCGACCAGAACCCAGGGTATCCGTAACTCTGCGGGGGCAATAAACTATTTGATATTTACCTCGGTGTGTTTGGATGCCATGTTGTTCAGCCAGGTCAGTCTAAGGTCTGGAGAATTCTGATATCTATTAGAAAAAGGCATGAAATCAATTGTCAATTCATCTTCAATGCTTTGGTCTTTGCGCTTTATCTTGCGCGTAGCATATCTTTACTTTATGGGAATTAGATGAGGAATTGCCACTAAGTTAAGCATCTTTATCAATTGATTGAATATGGTATTGTTATCAATGCTAAGCGTAAGACGCGAGTAATTATTATTGCGTCCAAGTGAAGGTGTCTATAATGGCTCCCTTTATAAAGGTAAGGAGTATGATTATTTATATAAGTAATTTTACCCTTTAGCTATTCTGTACATCAGATCAATCAGCATCTCAGGATCCTGGTAGGAAATAATCACAAGAAAATGATTTTTTTTTTTAATTTAAAATTTTTTGAATTTTTGAATTTTTGAATTTTTTGAATTTTTTGAATTTTTTGAATTTGACAACTTAACATTGGCTGGGAACAGACATGGAAGGGATGGAAAGAAAAAAGAGATACATGGAAGGGATATTAGAGGAAAGAAAGTCTTTTACTAGGCGTACCTCCTGGAATTCCTTCATCTTGACAGTGTCGGTGAGAATCATGTGAAGATTGAAAACAAGCTCACGAACCTTGAAATCAAACGGAAGAAAAAATATCACCAGTAAATCTCGAGAAGATCTATCTGTGCTTGTTTTTGTAATCATGTATTACCTGCTCAGGGAATGTGGTACTCTTGAGCTCATAGTCAGACTCCGCGTAAGTAATAATCGTCTTCAGCGATCTTCGTAGATACTCCTCACTGAATGCCTATAAAATAATAGTAATAATAATAATAATAATAATAATAATAATAATAATAATAATAGTAATAATAATAATAATAATAATAATAGTAATAATAATAATAATAATAATAATAGTAATAATAATAATAATAATAATAATAATAGTAATAATAATGATAATAATAATAGTAATAATAATGATAATAATATATGATTGATGATGATGATGATGGCATAACAATAACAATAATAATGATGATGATGATGAAAATTATCATATAATACAGACATATACTCACGTGTGAGGTACCGACGAGAGTTGATAGGGACATGGTAACTTGCATTTTGACTCGGGCGAAATTCTACAAAAAAACATTATTTCAATCTCGATGTGAGATGTTTCATCGTTAAAAAAAAGAAAAAAAGGAAACAGGAAATTGCCTGCATGAAAGAAAATGCACTAATGGAAAGGAATAGTATGGGTCGACGTAAGGATGGATGGATGGATGGGAGGGATGGATAAATGGGATGGATGGATGGATGGATGGATGGGAGGGATTGGGGAAGGATGGATGGAATGAAGTCCTTACCTCGCCTCTGTTAGACTCGAAGTTCTGCCTCATCAACAGATACAAAGACGCGCTGGCCTGAGATCGAATCAGTCCAATAGACGAGCTGCAGTGATTCAACAGACGAGAACAGAGGTCTGCACATAATTCTGTATCTTCTTCAAACAAAAGCTCTGGGGACTGAAAAAAACATTAAAACGATTAGACTTTTTTCATCAACGGTTAAGTTCAAATATTCATTTGGTAGGGGGTAAAATTTGTATGGGATCCAAAATTTAATAAAATATAACTCCCCTCACCTCCCCCCGACAAAATCTATATCAGAATTTTGACTTTAAATGTTTGATTTTTTTAAATTTACTTATTGACTTGATCATGTCCGACTACCCTCCTCCAAACACCCATAGGCTAACCTTAACATAGCTAAAGATTCAGATGACTTTTTTTTCATGATTACCTTTACTACCAAAGAGCGTTGGGTGTTAAAGATGTTCTGCAAGGCCTCCACGCTTTGGTTGCTGTTCAAGCAATGAAGCAACACACGTAGAATTCCACTTAAAATAACACGCAACGAGTCTGAGGAAAACACAGTCTGCAGAAAGAATACGATAAAGAACTAACCAATAATAGAATAGATTATATCACTAAACACCATATGAGTTACAAAGTCAGAAACATACCTGGACAATCAGCTCTAAAGTGTCCAAGACAATCATGTTGACTTCTGCACATAACGTGCCTTCGATCTGAGATGTGACAGCGACTTCAGGACTGGCTCTGTTAAAGCACAATACACGGTTAGAATAAATCATCTCACAGTACAATAAAAGAATATCGGCTCTGCCCGAAACTTATAAGAAAAAAACGTGTATAAGGAACGCAGATGGCGCCACAAGTTTTCGTTTTCTTTAAGATTCGTTTCCTCTGTTACACTCTTTGCTCACGGGCTTTGGATGAAATAAAATCTTTGAGACAAACAATCCCGCTCCACTTTTGTTTAAGCGTAGAGCTAGCGTGCAATGCCGTTATTTGATTATTTTGTCAGACACTGGTCTTGGATTAAACCCATGCAATGATACTAAACTAAACATCTGATAGTTATTTCATCAACTGCCTAAAGGATTCCTATGCGCGCGCTCAACAAAAAATCTTAGTACAATCTAGTGCTACAGGCTGAAGCAACAAAAACTTACTTGTCTTGCATATCGATGGCCTGTCTCCACTGCGTCTTTTCTTTGCGCCATCGTAGTTTAGGCTCAGAACCTGGTGATAAATCTGATTCAAATTACCAAGTCTATGATTCTACGATAGAAACACTGGTCTTTACAGACCTGTTTTGCATAATCTTTTCCCATTTCAGACCATGTGTCATTGATTCCCTAGAATACCATATCTTTGTTTAATGGTTGCGCATGAGTAGACACATGAATATGGATACAACTCAAACTAAGAATCTTATTCTCAAGACCACATGTCATTTCCTAGAGTATCATTTCTTTGTTTAACGGCTGCGCATGAGAAGACGTCACATGAATATGGATACAACTCAAACAAAGAATCTTATTCTCAAGACCATGTGTCATTCCCTAGAGTATCATTTCTTTGTTTAACGGTTGCGCATGAGAAGACGTCACATGAATATGGATACAACTCAAA
The DNA here is from genome assembly GCA_023349425.1 of Anthopleura sola. Lineage (NCBI taxonomy): Eukaryota > Metazoa > Cnidaria > Anthozoa > Actiniaria > Actiniidae > Anthopleura > Anthopleura sola. The sequence continues at coordinate 10,367,442 of JALHLI010000007.1, read as the reverse complement.
CTAAGAATCTTATTCTCAAGAGAATGACACGTTGTCTGAAATGGGAAAACACTACGCCCAAGCTGAAAAGGTCTATTGGTAAGTGAATCGTAAGTGAACCCTTCATCTCTTAGTGCTTCCTAAACCCGTCTGGGTATCTTACCCCCCTTACGAGTTTTTCCTTTGTCCCTTGATCTCGCAGAGACAGCAGAGACCTTCCCCCACCCCCATGTACCTTGTAAAGTGTTTTGACTGCGGGAGTGCCTTTGCATCATTTCATGAGCAGCTCCAGATTGCCCACGCAACATTTCTTCTAGTCTTCTCTTATCGTCTATAGTCCTGCTTCGAGGTACAGTAGCGCTGCTTTTCTGTCGGGCCTCTTTCCTACCGTTGTACTCGTACTGAGTGATGCACAGATGAAGAACATCAAGCAGTAGGCCAAGTCTGTCAATGCATGTCAATCAGAGGGTATTATTAGTAAAATTAAATGTGTTGAGCATTGGTAGGACGTATAAGGATTCTCAGTAATCGTTGAAATAGGCCTTTGTTGAGATAACGAACGTAAAGCACCATGGTCTAGCATGGGTGCAGACATCTTTTGTTCAGCATACCTTTTTATGTTAGAACAGAATGCCTATGGCATGTTTAGGTTACTCGTAATGCGTTACAAGAATGCAAGAATGCGTTACACGACGTGTTGCAATGAAGAAATAGAAAATGCGCGCGCGTCTTGTGTGCAGTTCTAAAGTACGTGGGGATTAGCAGAACACGAGAAAAGTGTTAGGGGGAACACGACGCGCAGACACAAATTTTCCCTAGAAATTTTTCTAAGAATTTTTGAAAGACCTGCAGCTATATACCTCATAGTTTTTAGTATACTTACCGCGGTGGTTCCTGATCTGACCACCAAAGCATGAGAGTGTGCGGGTCCATGTTTTTCAAAACCCAAAGGAATCCCATAAGAAGACTGCGAGTCGCTTCTTGTGTAAGCTGTTGTGGCTTTGAAAGCTAAAAATTAATGAGAGGGAAGCTTTAAAAAACCATTGGTTATTGGAGACATGCGCTAATTAGGACAAATAATTAACTTTGTACTAGAGTCAGGGTTTAACATAGCTTCAGTTAGTCGCTTATCATGGGTGACTGACTCCCTCTTCTATTTCTTTCTGGACACTAAATGAAGCGGTCATTTTATTCACAACTAAAATACTAAAAATACTAAGTTTCATTAGGTGGGACCGTCCGTATCTTAAGGAGGGTTGTCAGTTCAATCACAGGGAACCCAGGTCCTTCTATTGTTTTCTAAGACAATGAAGGTCCTTTCGGCTCACGCTCTTCATGCCGGGTACCCTGTGTTTCAATGCGGCAATCGCCGACATCAAGGATACTAATGAGTGGACCAAGGCAACAACTACTAAAAGTAACCTATTGATGGATTAGGATCATACGCACCTGTGAGGCAAGCTCAGGTCGTGTTTCGTACCGCATCGATATACTAGACGTCGATATTGCCATGGCAACCTCAGGGCTGAGTCCTTCAGGTTCGTCAGCTCTGTACCCATGAAGCTGTGGAAGCGCGTCGATAACAATCCCCAGCAGAGGAAGGTAGAGGTCTGCTACACGACCTCGACACACAGGGTCATCATAACGGGTGTCTGTGTCGTGACAGGAGAGTAGATCTTTTATGCAGTCGATCGCTTGGGACTGGAGAGCGTAGTCACTGGTAGGGATGAAAATAGTTAGATTAAGCACAAAGCAAGCACAACGTCATTAAACATGTGATTACTGGTGGGGAGAAGAATAAGGAAATTAGGTATATTCTAGACATAGTACTGTATAAATAATAGTAATAATCTTAATAATTTTATTTCGAAGCATCTAAACAAGGTCTCGATGCTTTAAAAATATAACAATAAAATAATAATATAGACAAATAATAAAATAGAAAACGATAAAAGCATAACGATAAAAACATATATATATATAAATATTTACGTAAGCATATATATATAACAATCACGTACGAAGGGGTTAAATGTGTATCATATACCCTATGGGTTGAGCGTGTATCTAGGAATATCAGACGAGTGTACTTCAAACGATAGTTAAGTTTACTAGTTGATATTTTAAGCCTCAGGAAATATACAAAATCTTAATTATTTTCCCTTGGGTTGTTTCGATCACTGACAATTTTCATTACATGACTGAAAAGGCAATGTACTAGTTTATCTACTATCGTGGTAGTAAGGAGCCTATGAATATTCAGTGTATGAGAAGCAATCTTGCGCATTGTGTGCAGTTTAAAAATGTATGGTCCATACCATACCGTGACAGTGCTATGAGTTTTCACCCTTGTACAAAACCTACCCTATAAATCTAATACGAAGGGTCAATATCAAATACTACAATAAATACCTTCCATCTAGAGCCATGGCCAGTTCAGACAACAGAAGACCAACAAGAAAATGCTGTCTCCTGAAAGCTAACGATAACTCAGCCATACTGTTAGCAGGAGTAAGGGTATCACCAGAAGCAGAGCTGAGAGAGGACAGCGAGGTCGTAGGAGACGAAGGCTCTGACGGATACAACTGGGTTGGGAAGGGTAGATTGAGGGTGACGTAGTGTTCGTGACTGCAGACGATGCGCAGTAGCTCGAGACGTAGTTGCGCAAGACTTGGATGTAGTCCACTTTGATACATCATCTGTCGCGAGGGAAAAAAATATACAGATTTTTAATCTAATGAGAAATATTACACATCCCCACTGTTGACTGCGCGCGAAACAAGTTTGAAGGAAAATGACAAACAGAAGAATATCTGTCTGACTTTGACTTTCGCCAGTGCTCTATAACTTTTATGGTACTAGTAGGAGGAGGGTATCAGTTATCAGTTTTGGGTCGCCAGTCGGTTGTTCGATTTTTACGCAAGAATGCCAATAGAACTTATTTTCTGAAGTTCTCCCTTACGTAGCTGCTTTTCCTCGGGTATTCTGATTTTCTATCGCCCCCCCCCCCCCCCCACCCCAAAAATAAATTACAGTATACCACCTATAAAGCGAACAACCTTTCTTAAACGGACAGCTAGACGCACAGTCCCAAAATTTTCCTCACATTTTCCTCACATGTAAAAATCATCCTCTATCGAGAGGTACCACTATGGCTATCAACTGGGACACCACAGAAGTACAGCATCAATTCTACATTCATTGTTGTTGTGAAATACCAACATAGCCACAGATATAGAAACAGTAAAATAACATACCTCTTTACAGTAGTTCTTAATCAGATCAAAGACAAAGCCACGATCAACCAAGGACAACAGATCGTACAGGAAAAACCCAAGACTGGAGTTCAAATCTTGGACGAAGTTGAAGTCCTTGTTCTTGCTCACAATCTCGGACATGGTGGTAGTGACAAGAGCTCGTAAATCACCAAGGAATTGCTCAGGGAATCTTGTCTTGCGACTTAAGAAGAAACGGTCTGTGTTGTCCAGATGTTGTGCCATGCTTTTGACCTAGAGGTAGTGATGGAATACTTAGGAATTTTTAGAATAAATTTAGTTTTGTAATTTCTTAGTATTTTTATAGGGGCAATTAATCGACGTTGTTGCTGTTGACAATGATGTTGTTGCTGCTACTGTTGTTGTTGTTGTTGTTGTTGTTGCTGCTGTTGATGATGTTGTTGTTGCTGCTGCTGCTGCAATTGGAAAACATTTCAAGGACTGCCAAAATTGGATGAGGCCTTAGGTCGAGTCTAATTGGGAAGCCAGAGAGTTTTTGAATTCAATTCTTTTCAAATTGGACAGGCATGTAGTCCTATTACAGATTAATTATATCATGATCATGCAAAACTTACAATCATAAAAAAATATACACATAAATTACAAAAAAAAATTCTTCAGATTTTCAGCTTTTGAAAGGGTATGGATAATCTTAATGTAAAGCAAAAACATGCCCAACCTCTAAAATTTGATTTATGCTTCTAAATTCTGAATTTTGAGAGATTTTTTATTTTGGAAAATCAGGAACCGTGCATGGCTGGAATGGAATGGACGTCGGCTTACTGGATCTTGGATCGCAATTTAAGGGTTTTTAACGCCAAATTGGCAGCTTTTATTTTATAACTTTAATTTTAATATTGATTAATAGTTAATATATGCTGAAATTTCGCAAAAACAATCAATATTTAAAATTTGTACAATCGATCTCACCATGAGTTCAAAGAAGAACCAAGCATGCTTCATCGCCTTTTCTCGTACTGGACCACTCGCAACCGCCCACTGCAAGGCCAGTTCCTCATGGACGCACTAATAATAATAATAATAATAATAATAATAATAATAATAATAATAATAATAATAATAAAACATAAAAAGCTAAGACACGAGCATTTTCACTCGTTACCATGGTATTGCGGTTAGTTGTTTAATTTGGTACCTTTTTGTTACTTCCAGCAGAAAGTCCAGGTACATTGATTGACCCAACGCGCGTCTCCGCCATACTGTTCCTATTACCCGCCGTGTTGGATATTTCTGAACCGTCTTTGGTCTTCTCACTGGAGCCTTGTGTAGTTTGTCCATCGGATTGGCTACTGGCATTAAGTTGAGGGTTACTGCTACTGAGGGTGGACTTGGATGGGAGTGGAGCTGTCAGGGTAGAACCAATGGCCATACTGACTGGACGGTTACTGTCTCCACCTAGAGACGGATAAGGTTCAGATTCAATTAAATTACGATAAATATTCTTATGGGTAGCCATTTCAATGTTACGGCATGTCATACAGTGTACGTGCTGTAACTCCGAACAGTATGTTTCCCATTCATAGATAATTATCTCTAGATCTATCATTCGTTACCTGAATAAATAGGAGTGGAAGATGGAGATGGCGTGTAAGGTGCCGAGAAGTGATACGTAACATAGGACGCCAGTATGTAGTTTCTGTTATGTTCGTCTTGGCTGTTCTCTAATAACTTGTGCAGTTGAAAAACAATCTGGGCCAGAGATTCAAATGATGCCTGCCCGAAATTAACTGAAACGAAGAAAAATTAGTGATGAGAAGGAGGAACATAAATATGAGGGGGAGGGAATATTCTGTGACACGTCATTCTTTTGAGAATAAGATTCTTTGTTTGAGTTGTAACCATATTCATGTGTCTTCTCGTGCACAACTCTTAAACAAAGAAATGGTACTCAAGGGAATGACGTGTGGTCTGAAATGGGACAACATTATCAATCTAAAAACAGCGCCTTTCTTTTAACACTAGTGTACATACCTGCTATTCCTGATATAATGGGTGGGCGGACAAGAAGCAGGATCAGCTTATCCAGTATAATATGCAGGAATCTAACAAGAGCTTCTTCACGTGCTTTGGGCAAGTCTAGTATACTTTTACGTAACACCATCTCTAGGTTTCCCTCGGTATTGCGTGACGGGGACTGTAATCGTCCTTCGATGTGGTGACACATCTTGAGAAACTTGTGAATGTGTTGGTCCTTGTCAAGGGAAAGACATATAACTTTAAGAGGAAATCTGACTTATGTGATACGTGACGCGTGACATTGAGGACGATTATTACGTGACGCGTGACTCAATATAAGGTAATGAGATGAACAAAAATCAAAGTAAAGTAACGTACAAGTGAAAACAGAGGAATAAATAAATGGCATAAACCCTATTACAAATTCAAAAACCAAAGTCAAGTATACATATACAAGATACGATAGCTTGGAAGATTATTGGTTTGGGCTACCTGTGGATCTCTAAAGCATAAAACAAGATGTGGGTTACCTGTGTATGAATGGACGACACAGCCCTGACAGTCACGTGGAACACTCCTTTGTGGCCCTCAACCCACTTCATTCCTGGTAGTTGAACCTGGAAAATATCAACAAGATAATGAGTAAAGTTCCTCTACTTTGACCCACTTTTCATGCTCCTCTCTTTGTAGTTCTACCACTAGATGGTTTGGTGCTAGTATTGTAGGGGGTAGAGCATTACGCAAGCTCAACAACTAAATGAGGAGGAGGAGAAGCTAACCTCGCTGAGCGAGCGGCTAAAGCGCTACAATCATATAAAATAGTGCAGTTTTGAAATATAAGACAGCCCTTTTCAAAACAGTTGTGACATTATTCCGTACTGACCTCGGTAGACAACATGCTATAGCCTTGTGGAGGCTTCTCAAGTGAGACGGGGAGATGGAAATCCCCCAGTGAAAGGCGTCCATCCTTCAGGGCTGGAATCCACTGCAAAAAACATAAAGGAGTAATCAATACAAAGGTAGACGGGGGAGGGGGTAGGTGGCCACGCCCAGTCTAACAAGACGTCACATTTAGCAGCGCTCTTGTTGGATATTAGATAAACAAACATCTCAGTGATAGGTTTAAAAGAAGCTTTTTCCCTAGTGAAGATGCGGTTTTTAACAGAAACTTGTGTAGAAATGTACTATAGAATGTTTTACAATTTCATTAAGTAAGTGTTGATTATATCGGACAATTTGTTAATATGTTATTTTAAAATTAATAGTTTTTGCGATTTTAGTGATGACTGTAATTCACTGAATGGTGACAAAGTATTGTTAATTAACCTTATTATTAGTCATAATGATGAAGCAGCTCAAATCAGTACTGATGAATCGTTTATTTAATAAGACCTACCGTATATCCAATAGGTGTTTCTACTGTATCTTTCTCCTCTGGTTTCTTCCCTGGGGCACAACTTATGTGATAAAAGGAGAAGAGAATATGGTGCTGATCCGTCAGGTGGGGTGGGATCTTCACTTTGATTTCTTCATAGAAGTCTGGTGATCTAAGAAGGAAAACAAGAAAAATAGTTGGAAAAGGAGTGCAACAACATGACACAACCATCATCATCATCATCATCATCATCATCATCATCATCATCATCATCATCATCATCATCATCATCATCATCATCATCATCATCATCATCATCATCATCATCAACATTTTCATCTTCATCACTATTAAAATTCTTTTCAACATCACTTCCATCATCATCACCACTGTCATCATCATCATCTTCACCATCATCCATCATCACCGCTGTCATCCTCATCATCTTCACCATCACTCATCATACATCATCATCATACATCACCATCATCCATCATCACTGCTGTCATCATCATCATCTTCACCATCATCCATCATCACCGCTGTCATCATCATCATCTTCACCATCACTCATCATTATCATACATCATCATCATACATCATCACCATCATCATACGTCATCATCATCCATCATCATCAAACATCATCATAATCATCATACATCCTCATCACCATGAACATCATCATCATTACACTCCATTTCTTACTCACTTGTTATGATAGGTGACTGGTATCCAGGCATCTGATGACAGTGCTGGACAACTTGACTTGCCAAAGATACACTAATACAAGACAAAAATGTTTTTTGTGATTAAAATCACTATGGAAGTGTTATAAAATCAAAGCCAGTCTCATGAATCCACTCTTACCTCAACAGCAGAATGTACATCTTCGCTTGCCATGAACTGTATCTTGATGGCTATATTCCTAGCAGAACCACCACGACTGGAGAAGTTTACACACTGAGGATAAATGTAAAGAAGATTCCTAGAGAAAAAAAAAAACAAGAAAAGAGTTGTAAGTGAAATCCACTTTACACAATATTTTTTGCATTATACAGCACAGTAGCTTACTGGTAGGTAAGGAATGGGGAGAAGACTTCTTTTGGAGCAAATTCCTCAACTTCTTTTGTTGGTCGTCCTTGACCATCAGGATAAGGATATACCTAAAAACAAAAGCATATATCATAGAGTAGTTAAATGTTGGGCAGTTAGATATCTTACTGATATTAACTGATATAAACTTTATTAGATTTCCCTCAGTCATGCAGCCAAGTCAGTCTTTTTAATATAATTATATTATAACACCAATGAGGTTAGTGTACTTACTTGCTGTAGTTCTGGGGTCAAACAGTATGGTGGAGAATCTCCAGGGGGTGATATATCCAGTTTTAAAGTACCTGGGAATAATAACAGTGAATGATGAATTCATCCTACAATGAATGTAACATTGACAGCACTATACAATATTTTATTACAAATCACACTACAAACCTGGGATGCACTTCAAACGCTTAAGAACAGACGAGGGGCGCTTTATATCAGCTAGGAACTTGTACAGGTCTTCATCCTTGAGTTTATCAGACTCCTGCATAAGCATGACAAGTGGAAATAGATGAGAAATTAGTTGAAATTCTTGACAGAGTGGAAACAAGAATCATTAAGAAACCTTCAAATTTTATCGCACCCTGAAACAACCTCTGGGCTGATCTAAGTCAGGGCATGGCTAACTCACAGATTGAACCCTGAAACAACCTCTGGGCTGATCTAAGTCAGAGTTTAAATAACTAACAGATTGAAATGGAATTTAGCTTGTTGGGTTTTGTGGAGGAAGGAAAACTGGAGAATCTGGATCAAAACCCTTGAATTAAGGAAGAGACCTAAGAAACTCTACTCACATGACTGTGATGGTGAGCCCAGGAATTGAACCCAAAACCCCATAGGTGAGATAAAATATTCAAATGGTATTACAGATATGTCTCCTGCTTAGTAATCATCCTCTCTATTCTAGGGCAGGGGAGGGGATGAGAGGAGAGGAGGGAAGGAGGGGATGGGAGGAGAGGAGGTGAGGGCCTGTGAGTGATGCTATATTAAGAGATTACAATGTAAACCATATAAATTACCTGTTTAAAGAAGCTACTGACAGTAAGAGTAACAGGTCTAAACTTTGTAAGGTCTGGTAAGAACTCAAAGTCTGATCCTTCTCCCAAATGAAAGGATTTCCTCTGATCAGCCATACTCGTGTATCTTGGGAAACTTTCTGCTCTTTTTCCAGGTTTGTTGATGCCTGGGGAGTCTCCGCTGGTCTGTAGGGATAAAAAAGCGTATGATGGATGGATGCGTATGTATTTGAACGAGTAAAACTCGTATGAGAAATCAAATAACTTTTTGCTTTTTAAATTACTACATGTATCTATGCAAAGAATATCTTAAATAGAGGTTAGGTTTGCAACGTTACTGAGCTGGGGCAGATTCGCATGACTTCGAAAAACTTAAGTCATAAATTTACAGTCAGGTGTGACCACAGAGATAGTGACATGACCACAGATGTGCAGTGCTGTGACCACAGATGCACAGTGCTGTGACAACTGACACACAGTTCCATGACCACATAAGAACAGTGTCGTGACCACAGATGTGCAGTTCCATGACCACACATGAACAGTGCCGTGACCACAGATGTGCAGTGCCATGACCAAAGGCATGCCGTGCTGTGACTATAACAAGTGCTGTGATGGTCACACTGCCACACATTTTGATTGGATAAGCTGTAACTACATGCTTTGTTATTGGTCCAAGAAATGTCAATATCTCTGCACCACATAGCAACTGGTATTAGAGGATGGTTTACAATCATACTCATCTTGCCCCAATTAATTAATACTATTAGTTAATTATTTTAAAGACATTTTTAGTTTGAACTTACATTTACCTTTCGTCCAGGAGTCCCAGCAGACCCAGAATCCCTGTCTGTGCTCACTCCAGTCTCAGTGCTTGCAGCTCCACTAATGATATCAATCAAATGAATAGCAGTCCAAGCGAAGGGCATGCGATACTTGCCAAGTCTGTCAGCGCTGTTTATAACTGAAGCGCGTACTTTGTCACGTTGCTGGGAAAGCAAAATTAATAATAGAATATAGTACAAAAATTACAAAAATATTTTTTCTAGTTTGTACCAAAAAAATTAAAAATTACCCAGGAAAGGATAGAATGAAATTGAGAATGAGAAAAAGTGTTCACAAGATCGAAGTGTCTTTTTTTCATTCACTAATCCTTAATAGAAGGTTGTCCATTAAGCAGGGTTTGGATTAGGTATAGGGTGACTGTTGATCAGCTTTAACTGATTATTTTTTAATACATGTTGCAGAGAGAGGAAGGGTAATAATGGTAAATGATTATCAATGACATACCTATATTTCTTCACAAAGTCATGTGAAAATATTGTCAGTATGGTAACATACTTCTTTTCTTTTCATTGATAATTATGTAATAAACAGAATATTATGTAGGCGCTTGGAGATACAAATCTTATTTTCGCTGTGCTCACTCATGAGAGATCTTTTCAAAACTCGAAGATAAAATTGGTATCTCCATGCGCCCATGTAATATCCTCTTTTTATACAGTCCTGTACCTTTTGGTTATCTGTGTCCTTCATATATGGCTCAGCAATGTCGCTGATATCTCCTTGTTGTAAGATCTTCTCCAGTTTAATAACCAGGAAGACGTCAGTGGATGGGTATGTGATGGAGAAGATGGCTGAACGGCTGAGGGTGGAGATATCTATCCTAGGGGTTGTATCTTTTAGAAGTTTGCGGCACCAATCTGGATTCATGTCAAAGTAGAAATTCTCTGATATCTAGAAAATAAGAACCACACAGAATTAAAAAATCTAAATATTATGAGAAGTATATTGCATTTTTTTGTTCTATTTCATTTTATCTTAATTATCTAGTTACTTGCTTTTTCGTTTAGTTTGTTAACACACATTTGATTATCAGGCCATGAAATTGGTACAAAACAAGTCATCAAATTATTATTTATCATTATTATTGTATATTTTTGGTTTCTGATGATGATGATGGTGGTGGTGACGAAGATGATGCTGATGATGATGATAAAAATGGTGATGATGGTGATGGTGATGATGTGATGATGATGACGATTGTGATGATGAACATGAAATTGTAACTTTTCTTTATAAACATCATACCTTTTTCTTGACACGCAGATCATACAAGGCCATACTTGCAAATATAGGCTCTACTTCAAGTTCCAGTCTAAAGAAAAATAGGATACAAAAATGATTTTATTAAATCTTTGACACTTTTTTCTCTCATTATTTTTTCAACTCACTTGGCATTTGCTATATTATATCATTTTGTATGTTTTTCTATCTGAATGCTTACTTCATTTGAAGACACTTGACCAAAACTCTTTGTCCAAAGTGTTCTTGAGGAATTGTAGCTGGTACTCTACGTTCTATTCCTTCTTCCTAAAACACAAAATAATTCAAGATGCTCATACCCAAGTTATACCAGAATGCACCACATGCATGCTCCCTTATAATGGGTACATGTAGAGCTTAGATCCATATATATATGAACAAAAGACAATGAAAAGGACAAAATGCAAGATGTTTTATTTTTAGAAAATTGTAACACACTGTTCGCTCACCTGTTGAACTGGAAATACTGAGAAACAAGATTGGATACGATTAATAGTACGTTGTTCATGGTTATGATTATCAACTTCCTCTGTCGGTATTCTCTCTAGAAGGGAAGGAAGTAATTCATCTGGCTGGGACGACTGTAGATCAAAGATACTGTGGAATAAAGAAAAAAGTTAGTGTAAACCTCAGATGTCTTGTTTTGCAATATTCCTGTTTATGCTTTACTGTAACTCAGGGTTATCCCTGTTTTTGTGTAGAATATTCATGTGTTCCAGCAAAGGTCCATGGAATATTGTTGAAGTTGTCCATTCTTTAAATTACTGTTGCTATTTGTGAATATTTTGATGCTGAAATGAGGCTAACCCTGAGTAAATGAGTCTGTAATCAAGAAATTAGAAAGACGTCTATCTAGAGTTGTTTCTCTAAGATTTATCTCTTTGTCTATTTGTCTGCCATCTGACTGATTGCCTGCCAATCACATCTACCTTTTTCTTCCTTTTTATCCATTCATTTCTTCATTTTTTCCATCAGCCTGTCTGCCTACCTAACTGTCATTTTATCCTGTTTCTGTATTTCTATTTACCAACCTTACTCCCTGCCTTTGTACCTGTATATTTTTCTGCATATGTCCCTATCAAACAGCCAAGACAGACATCAACACTAAGACTGTACCAAGTACATCACCAACAAAGAGCAGTTTTCGTATGACCATGAGAAACTCACGACACAGACCACACCTTGCCATGACAATATCAGTGCCATGCTGTATATGAAAACATTCAACATTCAACTGCGTCACATAACTGTGCCATGACTTTTCGCACTCATATGAAATCTGCTCTAAACACTAATGAATATAATATAAATATGGCCATAGTGTGTATAGTACTGTAGGATCCCATGATCCACATGGAAGCGCCTAGCATGGGACTTAGAGTCCCGTTCGCACTTTCCCCATTGGGTAGTGTAGATAGCATTTGTAATATTTTTATTCTTATATGCTTAATAAATATGTAAAGAAAAAAGTCCTTTGTTTCATTGCACTCAAAGACAATTCTCAGGTTCAAAGATCCATAACAAAGTCTACTTTGAAAAGATAGAATCTATTTTGAAAAAATAGGATATTCACAAGTGTTTCTAACCTTGATGCCCAGCTGCCCTTTGGTAAATCATCTTGTGGTTTGCTATCTTCATCAGCAATTCTGTCTGGATCATCATCTTTCTCCTAAAATATCAAGTCTTTCATAAGCATGGTTTTGAATGTAGTTCCTCTAGGTACTCGTCTTCCCATGAGCGGGGGATGAAGGTGAGTTGAGGAGGGTCTGATGAGGGTATATTGTGTAGTACAGTATGAGAAAATATCCATACCTACACCATGGAGTACGACTGGAATTGCCAAGGGGTGGGGAGGGTCTGAGGAGGGCATATTGTGTAGTATGAGAAAATATCCATACTTACAGTACACCATGGAGTAGGATTGGAATTGCCAAGGGTGGAGAGGGTTTGAGGAGGGCATATTGTGTAGTATGAGAAAATATCCATACCTACACCATGAAGTAGGATTGGAATTGCCAAGGGGTGGGGAGGGTCTTAAGGAGGGTATATATGTGTATTCTGAGAAAATATCCATAGCTTATCCTTGAAGGAGGATTGGAATTTCCAAGGGATGGAGAGTCTGAGGAAAGTATATTTCACTGTGTAATCGTAGAAAATACCCATACCTCCCCCAACAAAAAATTTTTTCATCTTTTCCCTACTTCCCCTACTTCTCCTTGGGCATAAAGTAACATAGTACTTTTATCTCAAGATTGCCAAGGGGAATAGAGGACCAACATCAACAAAATATCTCTGTTTTTATATCTTATACTGTACCTGGTCTTTGGCTCTATTCTTCTCGTCTATCTCAAAAAGATGTTTAGGCAAGGTCTCAACAAAACTTCTGGAGTGACTGATTTGGCGGCGTGAATCAGGCTTTCCTTCCTCGGAACACCTGAACTGATATCTTTAAACAAATACACAAAACAAAATGCTCATTGGTAGTAATATTTATAAATAAATAATAGTGATATATATTAATGCTTTAATTGTCCCACCTCTCCCCTCCCCCTCCTAAAAATCTGTAGTTGGATAGCTGATGTTATAAGGGCATGTTGTGTTATAGGGTATGGTAAGTTTACCTTCTATTGACGATGGACCAGTCTGCTGTATACGAGTGAACACAGTCCTTAAGGTGGGGATCACTGTCATATCTAGGAAACAAAATATAATTGTGATAACATTAGGTGTTGAGGGTATTAAATAGCTACTATAGGAATGATGATGATGATGATGCTGGATGATGATGATGATGATGATGATGCTGGATGATGATGATGATGATGATGATGATGATGATGATGTATGATGATGATGATGTATGATGATGATGATGATGATGATGATGATGATGATGATGATGATGATGATGATGATGATGATGATGATGATGATGATGATGATGATGATGATGATGATGATGATGAAGAGAATGCAGCAGCTATTGTGGATGCTGATGATAAAGTTCTTACATGTGATGGTGAAACTGATAATGAAGTTGAATATTACTGAATGATATCAATGTTTAAATATGCTTATGATGTAAGATGACATGATAAAGATGATGTTACTGGTAATTACTATCAGGAAGACAATGATGCTGATGATACAAGGATGATAAATATAATGATATATTATAATGAATAGTATACATCTTCTTAGTGGAGAAAACATCAATGATGCCAATGATGTTACGATACTGATGATGTAGATGATATGATAAAGATGATGTTACTGGTAATTACTATCAGGAAGACAATGATGCTGATGATACAAGGATGATGAATATAGTGACATATTGTAATGAATAGTACACATTTTCTTAGTGGAGAGAACGTCATTGATGCCAATGATGTAACTATACTGATGATGATGATGAGATGGATTCTTGTGGTGATGATGAGGAGGAGGAGGACACATTTTGATGATGATGATGATGACGGCACATTGCTACCAGTCATGTTGATAATAAGTATGACATTGATAACTCCAATAATCCATGGTATTATCAATTCATAATCCAATAATAAATGCATACTAATGAACACCATATTTACTAAAACATTTACCCAATATCCTTAGGAATCGTTGGTTGAACAGTTCTACAGTATCTTGGAATGGTTGTAACCTCTATATCATCATCAGGGAACTCTAGCATACCACTATCTGGTTCCTTGTCATTGAGTGGTTGGCTCTGGAGAATGAATTCTTCAAAGTCTAAAGGGTCAACCACCTCTGTCAATGGTACCTGCCAAAAAAATGTTCAGATGTAAACAAGGAAAGTGGAACATAGTTTTGAATGGGTGTGAGAGAGTTGGTCGATCATGAATTTTGGGGTGGTGATGGTGTGGGTTATATAGGGCTGAGAGGGCTACAGTATTCTCAAACATAAAGTCTAGCTGTTGTATTTTCAAAATAATAGGCTTCTGGTAAGGGAATAAAGAATGTAGCATAATTTTGCTATTTATATAAAATCAATATTTATTCAGACTGTCAGGAAAAGAAAATCTAGACACCTTCCTCTCTTTCTTTCCTTTATTTGAGTCTTAGTAGCTTATAAATAAACAATGATGAGTATATTTTCTGAAAAGCGATCTATTCTTGACCTTCTTTCAAAAAATCCCTAAATTCCAAATTTACTGTTTTTTAAATAAAATGACCTCTGAACAAATCTTTTGAAAAACCTGTCATATCAAAAAGTATCCAGTTTAAGTCATCTATGCTTGACCCTTCTTCTAATCAATGACTATATTACGGATATCCTCGTCTAATGTTTCTGGAATCGTCTGATAAGCATGGTATATGAATCAATAGAACATTGTATTATTGACATATCAATTTATCCTTTTTAAACACCTTGAGAATAATAACTACTTTTAGTTATAAGAATTTAATATTATTAAGTAATTTTTTAGGTATTATTTAAGAAATAAAGACATTCTCAAGGGATTTTAGTATATTGGTCTACAATTAAATGGAAGTAACATAATTGAAGTGAAAAGCTGTCGTCCAGCTGTTTGCTAGACAAAAAAAATTTCTTTGATCAGCCTTACTGAAATCAAAATTATAGAGAGATTAAAATCATGTAAAAGAGATTTTTAAAAAACCTTTAAATTGAGGAGTGCAAAAACATTTACATGTAAAAGTCATTCTAACTAGAAAATTTAATTATTACCGGTGTAAGTGTAATTACATTACATAACTGCTTCTTTTTAGATATTTTAGTTTTGGATAATATATCAGATTAAATCATTCAAAACTTGTGAAACATTTTTGTACATTAAGTACGAGTAAGTACAACACAAGGAAAATATGAAATATTAATAAAACATAGCGCAAAAAAATTATAAAAAATTCTCGAGTGCTATATGTAGAAGGTACTCATAAATGTCAAGATAAAGGGAACGCAGTGTGTCAGCTTAGGTTCATGTCAATTTACTGTTCTCATTTGGGATTAGAAATAGAATGCTAATAAACAGGTAGGCATACCACAGCATGTTTCAACTTAAAAGGGGTTTTCCACAATAAAATCTTGCTGTGTTTTTGTATATTTTTTATTTCAGCAAAGCATGGCTTATTGCCAAGCTAATACACTTGCTTGAAACAACGCCTCCACGTAAAGTACAACACATATTAGAACAATACACTCTAATCGTACAATAACAACAACCCGGCAAGAATTCATCCATACACAGCTTCAAGATTATCTAAAGTTAACCAAATACGAAGATGCGTCTTTCTAGAAGAATCCCGAATCCAAATTCCTTTGGTTAGAGTTGAAAAATATATTTAAAGCAAACGTGTTACTTTGAGGTCCACGCTTCAGCGAACTTTCATGCAACACTGCCAGCCGAGTTTGTTTTGGTTTTGAGCAAAAGATTAGATAATATAATACAGTATTCAAAAGAGATATAGTACAGGAAAAGAGGGAAAGGATTCCTGGACTTACCGTCCCAGAAGCAAGATGAATAAATGAGGAACTCGTTGAAGCTCTCTTATTTGATTGTATGACGACTGAAGAAACATTTCGACGGACTTCTGCAGCGGGCTGATTTCTGTAAAAAGCGGAAAATAAAATATAGATAAGATAGTGGATAGTAATAGGAATAAAATTCGGTTAAAATTGTTGAATTACTTGTTGAGTTTATGAGCAAAAGCTCGAGTTGTTGTTGAACTTCCTCCAGAAGCCGCCATCTTGGATGGGATGTGTTTCTCTTTACCAGGTTCTCACGGATTTATCGGTACGAGGGGAGTATGGGTCAATGTTGTGTTTCAGCTTGTTTTAAGGGTGAGCCGCGCACAAAAACCGCTGAATAAAATACAACATTTTATTGAGGAACCATACACGTTTTGAACTTCAACAGCGCATTTTCTTCTTTTTTTTCTTTTCTTTTTTCTTCTATATTTTCCTTTTCCTTCTCTTCTCTTCCTTCTCTTTTCTCTTCTCAGTTGTATCTTCTTTTCCCTTTTCTCCTGTTTTCTTTTCTCTTCTTTTCTCTTCTCTTCCAGCTTTCCTTTGTTTCCCTTCTCCTCCCCTGTTTTTTTCCTTTTTCTCTTCTCTTCTATCCTCTTCTTCTTCTTCTTCTTCTCCTCCTCCATTTTCTTCTTCTTCTTCTTCTTCTTCTTCTTCTTCTTCTTCTTCTTCTTCTTCTTCTTCTTCTTCTTCTTCTTCTTCTTCTTCTTCTTCTTCTTCTTCTTCTCTCTCTCTCTCTCTCTCTCTCTCTCCCTCTCTCTCTTTTCTGACCTTTGCTGTTTTCTGAATCATTACTGGCAATAATAAGAAAATAAAGAGAAAGAAAACATGCTCTGAATTGGAAAAACATTATCCCTTAGATAGAAGGGACTGGTCCCCCTTCTTTGGCAGCTATGATGAGATATATAATATAAACCAACATTTTAATCGTTATCAAGTTTATTATCTTACAATGCAGTTTTACAATACAGTGGTTTAGTCTATCTGTGAACATACACATTTAGAATTTTGTTCCTATAAAAGAATTAAAAATTTCAAATTGTAACAATATTTTCTTTTTTCAAATTGTTTGTTCCACATTTAATTTTATCAAAAATAATTTATGCAACAGGAAATATTTTCTCAGTAAGAATCCGTTAGTATTATATTTATATCTTATACAATTTTCCATTGAATACAAATTCTCGCTTCTCTTTTATCAAAAATTGGCAGCAATACCTCTGTTGAATGAATATTTATATCTATTTTATCATTTATTAAAATATTCTTAAATTTTAAAAAGTCTTTTTCAGTTTAGTCGCGTTTTTTTTTTTCATTTTCTTTTAAATTCTTGAAGCTCTCATCAGTCTCGTATCCAGAACTTCTCGGTTCCGTCCCTCTGAACTCTCCTGGTCTTGCTGGCCTCTGCGCATGTGCAGTTAGCTACAGGAGAAGTTAGCGTAGTCACTGAATGAGTCGAGGTATTTCTGGATGATTTGGTAGCAGAAAATGTACTGGGTCTGAAAATTTTAAAAAGAAAATTGTAAGTTAAAATACCTTGGTTTCAAAACACCTTTCGGCTAATATTTTAAGGCCTTGACCATTGTAAGTCGCGCCGACGTAGTATTTCATACGGTTTTTGTCTAACTATTCAAGAGAAAAAAACTTAAAATTAATCTAAAAGCATGAATACATGATGTAGGTGTTGCATGCGCACAATGGCGTATATACTAAGCGCATTTCAGGTATCAAAATATACTTTACTTTAAGTCACTCTCCTCATTTGCGCGCAATGATATATAGTAGATTCTCCTTTTCCAACTATGCGCGCGAAACAGTTGCATGCACAGGTGGATGGACCGAGTTCGTATTTTGATTGAGCTCAGTTACTGCACACATTTTATACGCTATCTTACCAGTGATTCAACAGCTCCTGGACGGTTTGAACGCATACATTTGATCACTTGGAACACATCAATAACTTGCTCTTGCTTCATTCTCTCCAGAATCGAAGATATTGCACAGAACGTCCCACTTCGACCAACACCATTACTGGGAAAAGAAAGAGACTCGAGTAAAGAACTTACTTGAGCAGCCTACTTCATAGTAAAGTAGAGAAATATAGCAACGATCGGTATAGCGATTTCTTGAGGATCTGATGGCACCCCGCAAAACATCAGCAAGAATGATAGCGTGTGTTGAAAGGAGGATGGAAAAGATTGCAAAATTAAAAGATCCAAACCTGCATTGCACGACGACTGGTGTAGAGTTACTGGACTGTCTTTGCGACTGTTCAACTTCGTTTAGCAAGTCTAACACAGTCTGTGGATTGGCAGGAATGCACTTGTCGGCCCATTTCAAGTGCTGAAGATGTTGAACACGAATACTTGACTAAAAGAAAAATGAAAGAAAATCAAACCTCAAAAGCTGCTAGACCTTGGAAAATGTTGAAATATTTCTCGTCATTTTTTCTTGGTGCGCGAAAGGGTAATAAAAAAGAGAAATGTGTTATTTATTTGTAAAATGAACGAGGAAACCAGTAACGAGAATTCAACACCAGCGCATGCGCATTGCTGTGATTAATGTAAAACTTCAGTCGTCGCCTATTGCGCATGAGCACTGGTCATAAAGTACGTTTAATAAGCGCGCTAGAAGTTTGTCAACATTCATGCCCCTTGGAGTGAAGAAGAAATATCTTTTTTGCAAGCAAAGATTTTGAAATGCATAAGGAACATTTTTGTATACTTTCTTGATGTTAAACTTTAAAAAGCCAATGTTGCGAGCTTGAGAAAACTGACTGTAATCTACCATTGTTTTCAGTCACTATGATGTTCCTGGATCTTGAATAAACTTACCGACATATAAGTCACTTTGAACCGCCTTGAAACAAGTTCACCGATGTCTTGTGTACTGAGTAACTCCACTGTGACATTACCATATGTCTCTGTTTCTGTTTGAGGCCAGTATTTTTGAAATTGCTGTCGACATAAGAAGATGTAGACTCGGGTAAAGATTAGAACTAGAATTAAAGTCCGTGGAATCTAGCTCCGTGGAATCCGGACTCCACTATCATTCCCGATTCCTTTAAATGTTGAGACAAGAGTCTTGGCAGGTCGCTTTCTAATCATACCTTCCTGTTCCCTTTGTCACATTTTTAAGACTTACCTCATTTTCTTCTTCAAGCGTATTGAGCATCACAATTGTTCTAATGTCGTAATTCACAACCATGATCCAGAAATCTTCGATGGTGTTCTGTAATGGAGATTGTGTCATGATGAAGGCGTTGCGCTCTCTGTAGGCCTGCAAGGTACGCCAAGTAATAAGATGAGAATAATGAAAATATAAATACCCTGCGTAGCGACTAAGGGGGACTTGCACCACTATTTTTACGATAGTTATGATAGCTTAGATTTTTTCTAGCAATCGTTTCTTAGTAACCAAGTCGTTCATTTCATCTTTGTATGGATGCATTTATAAACCCGGCACGGCACAGCATGACACAGCACGGCACAGCACGGCACAGCACGGTTACATTCACAGTACGTACACAAGAATCTTTACAAAATCTGCTCTTGTCGTAACAAAATAACTGCTTTTACTCACGTGGTTGAAGGATGCGTTAATGTAGTCTGAGCTTTGTTCGGTAGCATCTTCTTTGGTAAGCAGAACTCTGCAACTATTCACTAAGCAATTGCAAATTGCAATGAGAACAACCAAGTGAGACTTTACGGATACCGGAAACTCTGATGAACTCAAGACTCTATGTATTTCCACTAAAAGGTGGTTTTAATACTTACGTGCTATGACGTCAGGGTATCGATTCTTGGACGCGTTTTCCTGCGCTTGACCGATATCACACTCGTCTTCTGCATAATCAGCTGTAACCAGGTTTAGACGCTGTAGGCACAATGATATATGTATCAGGATAAAGCCCAGCTCAAAATAAACAGAAATAGCAATTAACGACAACAAATGTTGAGACAAGAGTCTTCATATGTGAATTGAGTTTGTTTGATGTGTTGTTCTCTCCTGTGCTACGAGGGTTTTCTCCGGGTACTCCGGTTTCCTCCCTCCGTAAAAATCAACATGTGAGTGAGCGTTGTGTGCATAAAAATACTGAATGTAGTGGTAGTGTGTGTGAGTGAAAAGTGTCCCCTATTAGTGCGAAAGCGCTAGAACGACTAGACACTTAAATAAAGAGATTTAACATATAGAAGGAGAGGAGAAATGAAAAGAAAGGTAAAGAAAGTAATGAAAAAAGAAAAAGGCAACAAAGGGATTGAGATCTAAAACGACAGTTCACTAAAAAGTACTGATTTGAAAGTCAAACCTCAAATTCTGTAGCAAAACCACTGATTTGTTTCTGTGGGTTGATCGTAGACAGTTTGTTCATGACATTCTGCAGATTATGTGCTGGGATCTCCGTGTTACCGCATGTGAGAACTTCAAGTACAGCTAAATGGATAAACACGTACTGCTCCTATTCACAAAATACAAAGAAAAGGTTAAATACCATTTGATGCATTTGGATGCCTTTTCCAGGTAATGTGATCGTATTTAACCCACCAAAAAAATTCTAATACTCAATGTTTATGAGTAGAAAAATACAAGGAAAGGAAATAGTAAAATTGGTGCATATACGAACTAGATAGAATTGTTGATAGAAAGTTGATGTTGTTTTTTGCCCCCATTTGCAATATTGTGACCAGTTTCTGTCCCCTACAAACGCTTTCCCTAATCCCATGTGTGCGCATTAGTATCCTTACATCAGTTTGGACCATGTATGGCCGTGCTTTTCGTATCTTCGCCACGTAGTTACAGATTTCGATATTGCGCAACTTCTTGGCTCGATCAAGCATGGCGTCGATGACGATGTAGGCACCTGTGCGGCCAACACCAGCACTAAAACGATGAAGAAAAAAATACGAATGTTATGACAGACAAGTCTTGGAAAACACAACGACTGAAAGAAGTTAATCGCGCTTAAAGAAAAATTGCTTCTTATTTGTTTGTTTGCTTGTTTGTTTTGTGGCCGTAAAAGTTACGTTACGTCACTCTTAAATGACTTTTTCTCTTTACTTTACTTTTCTGGAAAACCTCATCACAAACCATCCACTTATGACGCTTAAATAGGACACATTACGGTAGTACAAGACAGATGAATAGATCAAGGAAAGTACTAGACATGACATTCTGTGAGGATAATTATTTTCCTACCTGCAATGAATCACCACCGGACCAGCATTCTGAGGGTTCATTGCTTTAACTTTTCGTCTCAAACCAAGAACGGCTGTTGCATAATGTGGTACTCCTTTGTCAGGCCACACGGTGAACTGGTAGTGTAAGATATTGCGCTTCTCATCGCTGTTGGCCTGTTTCAACAAAAACAAATTTATTTGTAAGGTGCAGTAATACGCGCAACGTACCAAGTCGTGCTATTTGTAGTAGCAACATTGTTATGTTTCAATTGTCACCTGCTTTACCACAAGTATCGTGCGCAATCTTTTATACAGACCTTAATTCTACTTCGTGCATAAACTTGTCTTGCGCGCGCGGAGTGGTAATTACAATGCAACAGTATTGCGCAATATGCTGCACGACTTTATTGGTAATATTATCACACCTTTATGTTCTGTTTAAGGCATAAACTTTTATGATTATTTCAGAAGAGGCATAAAGAATAAGGAGTAAAATTGACTTACCTTTGTCAACAACAACGTACGGATGATGTAGTCTGGGAACACTTCAGTCTTGTGGTTATTGACAGTTATGTCTCGGTACGTCTCCTTGCTTTCTGGCCAGTATTCATGACATTTGGTCTGCGCAAGACAACAATAATAGATCAGATCAACTTGGATATATTTTTCCCCATTTCAGACCACGTGTCATTCTCTTGAAAATAATATTCTTTGTTTGAGTTGTATCCATATTTATGTGTCTTCCCATGCGCAACCGTTAACAAAGAAATGATACTCTAGGGAATAACGTGGATCTTAAATGGGAAACCTTTACGAACGGGCTGAATAAGGATCTAAAATTAAGATAATGTCAGTTTATCTCATCTTTAATAGTAACAGTACTTATTATAGGAATTATTAGAGATCTACCCTTTACCTTGCCTCCCTCGACCAGGTTAGTCAACATGACTATGGTACAGGTGTTTTGTTCCCATATCATCTGCCAAAAGTCTGGGAATGTTCGTGGTACAGGACCTGGGAATGCACAAAGATAAAACATAAATGAAATGTCCTGAAATAGAGGTAAAGAGCTTAGGAAGCAGACATTCTTCTAGAAATGGTAGACGAAGAAAGAGGAAAAGAAAGAGGAGGAGGAAGAGGAGGAAGGAGAAGGAAATCTTCCACACGTTAGACAATTAACAGTCCCTATTTTCTCTCCAAACTCAGTCGATTCGGTTCAATCAGTTCTACGTCTTGACCTCTCAGGAAACTGGGCGAGTTTGAAGCGGCGCACGGGGGAGCACGGAGAGACGTGGCACGTAAAGGGTAAGAGAAGTCATTTTCCTCGCCTACTCCCTGCACGCGTCCAAGACGGGGAAAACTAGAATTGGCTGACTTTGGAGGGAAAAGATGGACTGTCAACAATCTATCTACACGCAGAACAGGTAAAGATACCTTGTGAAGCAATGTAGACTTTGGGAGTTCCATCATAACCCTAAAAGAATTAGCACAAATGAATGAAAAGAAAAATAAGGATGGAATATGAAATTAATGAGCCTATAGCTATGAGAGATTCAAAATCTGTGCTTTGATATACTTACATCGATATAGGAAGCGTTGATGTAGTCAGAATTCTCGTCTCCTGTGCGCTCAATAATCACACGAGAATGGTTGTCTAAAATCATTATAAAAAGTCTCCACTAAAATTCACTTTTCCTTACGAGGCAATAGCCCACTTCCGAGATATGCTTCGCCCGTCACGCACCAAGGTTTCAATGAGAGGTTCCTTGCTAAATGCTCAGTGATTCGTGAAAGGAGAAAAGAATCAATTCTATTTAGCACTGAGCCTCGTACTGAAATCTTGTGCGTGACAAGCAAAGCATACATGTATCTCGGAAATAGGCTATTCCACAGAATGATAACTAGCGGTAAGCTAGTGTGGGCTGCGCCGGTGTTTCTAATGAAAAAGTTGTGATAAAAAGGTAAAATTTACACCGTAAAAAATAAGAAAGATCACTCACTATCTTTCTTATTTTTACGGCGTTAAATTTACTTTTTGAATGATCACATCTTGATACAGATAGTCAAGTTCTACTCAAATGTCAAAGCTGTTGTTGCATGCTACCATCAGCATTCTAGACAACTTGTGGTACTTACAAGTAACAATGTTTCCATAGCGGTTTTTCTTTTTGTTCTCGGGATTTTTAGCCACGCTTGTTGAAAAAAGCTGTGCATTTGGCAGGTGCTGTTCATATAGAAAACCAAACAACTACAGTTAAGCCTGGGACTGATATCCCCCCCCCCCCCCCCCCCCCCGTCATTTAGAGATTTTTGTTGTCTAAACAACTGTAAGTCTATTACCTGCTTTAATTGCCATCTTTTGAGGAAGAACTATTGTATTAACTCAAGTGACGGCAGCCATATTGGATGACAGTATGAATATGAATGATTTCTCATGAGAAAAAATATTTTTGTTTTGTCATCCAGCATGGCTTGTAGTTGATACATTATGGCGCAGCCATGTGACAAGAGTAATAGTACTAGTTTTGATTTGTTGTTCTGTCCTCCAACATGGATGCAAGATCGCCATGGCATCCATGCTACATAACAGAAGCATTGTGTCTCCAACATGTCTCTAATATGTATCCTCCAACATGGCTGCCGAGACATGATAAGCAGCCCTTTGTATAGTGTTCGTTTAGAGTAATAAAATAGTTGTGCACCTTAAATTCTTCCTTCAGTCGTGCGTAATCTGTGGTCTTAGTGGTTTTCACATACTCAGCGAATTGTCGTATTGAGATTGGTTTGGCTGTGCTATCTAATGTCTGATCATAGATATCCTCTTTAGCTGGTGCTAGAAAAATAATATATATATACTTAGCTTCAAGATCTAGAATGTAGAATGTAGAACATCTGAAGATACTGCAATGAATCGACCTTTCTCACGCGGAGGTCATGTTGTTTCTCGTGAGAATAAAACCTTTGCATATATACCAAGGGTTAGTCAGAACGCAACGCTACAAGGATCGCTCCACCCAACAAGATTTGAAAAACCAATGGTAAAGATGAGGCACATGTTCAAACACTGTGACTGGATACTTTGTCTTTACTTGCTTTGTGATTGGTTGAGAGCGGAAGCCACTTTTAAAGTGTGATCATTCCCAAGAGAATCATTTGAAAGAACATTGCAGTAATGTTGGAAGATAGAGCGTATTTCGTACGAGTGGGAACCTTACAGTACTGACTTACAGCACGTACACGGTACAACCTAGCTGCCTTAACACTGAAATGGCTTCCCACAAGAATGGTTTTCGTACGAGTGGGAACCTTACAGTACTGACTTACAGCACGTACACGGTACAACATGCCTTAACACTGAAATGGCTTTCCATTGTCTTCTAGTAATCTAACCAATCATAACGCGTAGTTACAGTTAAGTAAACACGGTGTGGCTATAGTATGGCTACTGATTTGCCGTATCGTTTCCGACCTATACAAAAACCGCTCTATAAGAAAATAATTCGATAAAAAAACCTTTTGTATAAAATTTTTCCAATATGGCGGCAAAGATGGCAGCAAAACCAAGAATAACAAACAATATTTCATACCTGCATCCACTACATTGACATATTTGTTTGGCTCTTCTTGACTATCGAAAGTGCCAACACTCTCTCTTTCTTGGCGTTCGTTATCTTCAATGTCATCCAACGCCACATCACTTTCGTGATAATCATCTTTTTGTTTCGAGTATCTACCGATACACATGTAAAGAAGATATCAACCAAGATGTGATGACACGAAAAATACAAAATACGAGTGAAGGGGGTGGCACAGTAAAATAAACCCCTTCACAGTTCCCTGTGCCTTCTTGAAAGGTAGCCGTGACCTTGAATCGAAGCGAGACATGAGGTGACCTTGCAATGATAGAGAACTTTTTTTAACACCTTGGACAATTATTCACATGTTTCACATGTATGGTACTGGGATTATTTGTCTACCCGAAGGGGCGTTTCCCAGTCCCCATGCAACAAATAAGTTCCCAAACTTTCCTGTCAAGGGCCCCGCAACAACAGCAGCGATACTTTAGAATTAGATATTTCCAATCGAGCCTGTTATTATAACCTTACCGTCTGTATAAAACAAAGCCTACCGCGACCAATACCAGAAGAAAGAGAAACCCAACCACTCCACCAATAGCTGGTCCTGTTACTGGCCTGCTCACTGGTTCAGTGCCACCTTTGCTTTCTGTGAATAAAAGGAATCACGCAAAGGAAATAAATCATCGCGTATCCAAGGAGTATGGAAAAGGTACGGATAGTTTAGCATGGCAATAATTTCACAAAACATTCAATTTAGTAAAGTTTATCGTACCTGCTTTTAGTTGAATGGTAGCAATTTTTGCAGCTTTGCCTATGAAGATTTTCTGGAAAATTGAATAAATAGGATTGATATTGTTTTAATTGCTGTTGTTAATAGAAGCAAATGATTGATTTGAGCAGAAAAATGGATAAAGCAAAGTATGAGTATATGCTGTGGTCGTCACAACATTAATAGCTGGGTTTCACTTGACGTCATTTCCTGTCTCGTGCGGAATGTTCCTCATCTGAATCACAAGTTTTCAATAGAATTCTTTCTGGCTGACAGCACGTGGTGGTCAGTGATTGACCACATTGAAGCAGATAATGAAATTCAAACATTTTTATCAGTTGATTGAAACCCAGCTATACCAAGCTAGTGTTTCTGCTAACCTTATTATCGACAGTAACAGCTCTTTCTGCTATAGTGTAAGTTTCTCCCTTCTTCAGTGGTACGTTTCGATATCCTCCATACACTTTATCGTCACCAACAGGAAAATGTTTGAAAATTGACTTGAAATCCTCAACTTTTATCTCTGCAGTGATGTAATATTCTTGGTTTTTCTCTTTGGAATTTTCGTAGTTTTGTATATCGTCAGGTAAGGTATCGACGTCTGTGCTTTCTCCTCTAATGACGATCACGTGATATGAGCTATAACACGTAACAATATATGGATGAGATAAAGCATCTTATTCAGGCCTGGAGAACCCAAGCTAGACCAGAATGCACTACGATCATCAAGAAGAATATACCTTTGGCGGCATACTGCATTAGTAAAAGCTAGAAAGCATATTTTGCCATTAATACGCGAAGCTGCTTAAAGTTGGTTTCGAGTTTATTAAGAAAAAATCGACCATCATGTGACGTCACTGGTGTCACAATGGTGTTACCTGATTGGTCCATTTTCTGGATCAACTGGCCACAATGTTACATTAACGTTGTCTTCTGGTAGCTTGACGGGTTTTCCTTTTGGCTGTACTGGAGCTATAAATAATGTTTATTAAGTAATTAATAAAAACACACTCAGTATATCCTGTCAACTTTCTTGGGGGTATTCCTTCGACATCGTGCGCCATTCTCAAGTACCAAAAAAAGTTGGGAAAGGCGTGAATTGTATTGGTCTTGTATTACAATCCTTGTAGACTATACGCTTTAAAGTGTTCCACTCATACGAAAACCACTCTATGCCTCTCATACTTGAATAGCACCTACCGTCAATATCAGTGTTAACTGAAGTTGAAACGCTTTTGTTGCTTTCTCCGCAATCTGTAATCGATATTACCCAGAATTTATAGTTCGTGCCAGGTTGAAGATCTTGGATTTTTTTATTGGTTTCATCTCCCTTCTGTTCGTAATCCTTAGAATCATTCCTCCAGCTTTTCCAGTATGGTTTGGAGCCTTTCATGATGATCTGTCGAAAAATCAGTATTGATGTCACGTGAACATTATCCGCCATGTTGGATGATAAGCTTCGTAACGAGATGAGTGAGTGAAACAAAACTTTTTTCGTACTGAGGTCACGTGAACAATATTCGCCATGTTGGATGACAACTTATTCAACCAGGTTATTTAATATTTCCTTAGAATAATCACTCATCAATCAAGAAAATGACCTGCGTGAAACGACATTCTCGTAGGGACATATTTGACCTCCAAAATGTCGGACAGTGATCCCGTGAAAGACATATGCGTCTATTCGAGTGTGTGGAGGATACCTTATATCTTTTAATCTCTTGTGATACTCCAAGTGGTTTTTCCCACTTCAGCTCAATATTTGTTTTCCCCTTTCCCACTGACCGAACATTCAAAGGTTCTCCAGGCTCTGATGAAGAGAGAAGACAAAAAGGATGTATCATGATATAATATACAATTGCCTTTATCGGACGATAGCGTGTGCCGTATAGCAGTTAATTTTGAATTAGAAGAAATGAAGTTCTTGTACTATTTATAAAAGATAAAGTGCTTTTAATACAAAGGCTAGGTTTCCTACCTTCCCGACATTACTTCCTCCCTCAACAGATCCTTCCCCCTCCTTCATCACTCGCTCCCCCTCGCTCTTCACTCTTTCCCTCTCCCCTCATCCTCCACTCCCACTCCTCCTTCATCTATCATCACACCACCCCTTCATCACTTCATCATTTCATCCTCCCTCATCACTTCATCTCCCTTCATCTTTACTCTCTCTCTCTTTCTCACACCCTCCCTCCCATCATCACACCCACCCACCCTCTCTCCCTCCCTCCATTCATCATCACACCCACCCACCCTCTCTCCCTCCCTCCATTCATCATCACACCCACCCTATCTCCCTCCCTCCCTCCATTCATCATCACACCCTCCCTCCCTCCATTCATCATCACACCTTCCCTCCCATCATCACACCCACCCACCCTCTCTCCCTCCCTCCCTCCATTCAACATCACACCCACCCACCCTCTCTCCCTCCCTCCCTCCATTCAACATCACACCCACCCTCCCTCTCTCCCTCCCTCCCTCCATTCATCATCACACCCACCCTCCCTCTCTCCCTCCCTCCCTCCATTCATCATCACACCCACCCACCCTCTCTCCCTCCCTCCCTCCATTCAACATCACACCCACCCTCCCTCTCTCCCTCCCTCCCTCCATTCATCATCACACCCACCCACCCTCTCTCCCTCCCTCCCTCCATTCATCATCACACCCACCCACCCTCTCTCCCTCCCTCCCTCCATTCAACATCACACCCACCCTCCCTCTCTCCCTCCCTCCCTCCTCCCTCATCACACCCTCCCTCCCTCTTTATCATCTTTATCTTTTAAGATCTTCTAAGCATGTCAAATATTCATTATCACTACTCACGTGATGTCACAATAATGACAGTACTGTTTGGTCCAGGACCAGCTTTAGTAACCCCTTTTACATACACTTTATATTGTGCACACAGTCTCAGGTTATATATCGTGTAATGTGAACCCTGTGTTGACGCTGTGACAGACGAATCAAGTGATCTTCGTCTTCGATTTCCAATACCCATCTTTTGCCATGTTACTTCATACTTAGTGACCACGCCATTACTCTGGTCTCTAGGCAACGGTTGCCAGGCGACGGTAAAGGTGGTTTCGTTCAATTTTGTTGATCGTGTTTCTCTTGGTGCGATTGCAGGGGCTGGAAGATAGTTTGTATTTATCACCAAGGATTACGATTCGATATGTGGTTTATAATACCTATTCAATGCTCGTAGAAAAAGGCTCAGGAATAGAAGGAAGGGTTTATTTCCATCACCCATGTTTAATATTGTCACGATGCACTACAAATAAGAGCCGATAGGGTTTACCACCCGATACTCCCTCTGCGCGATAACTGGTGGTGCTTGATTGTACAATGTGACAAAGGCTTGTATTTCTAGTTTTCAATCATTTACAAGAGAGTGATATAACAAAAGACTTGGACAGCCATGTTGGTTGAATTAACAAACGAGACTAGCTCATTCTGTTAAATTCCACCAGGATGGTGACTATGAAAAAAAACTAATACAGCCTCACCACAATTACTTGTATACTTATTTCAATAAATTTAGTTACCAAAATTAGCTAGAAAGTTGAGATCACAGCGGGCCAGTAAGCTTAAGGATGCTATAATAGGACGTAAATTGAAACTGGCAAATTAAGATCTCAACTCCATCAGTAATTATCAAGCGGTTACAACATGTAAAATGTGTCTATCACCCTTGTCGGTTTCAGTTTTGTAGCTTTTCGGGTGACTAACTTTGTTGAAAAGTATACAGCTATTTCAAAAAAGGTTGGTGAAGGTTTTCTTGCTTGTTGCATGTCGCATACCAACCCGAAATGCAGTATAGGTGATGTGAATCCAAGCATTTAAGGTCACAACAATATGGGATTTTACCAAACTTTGTCTGCAGGTTTTTCTACCACATTTTCTTCTGTGCTGACATTATTTACTTATGAATATATTACATTTCAAGCTTGGTAAGCAACATGCAACATGCAGCATACAACATGCAACAAAACCTTCACCAACCTTTTTTGAAATAGCTGTATAATTTTGGTCATCTCTGATGTCATTCCCATGTACTTACGGTAGGCAGGTATAACGTCAGATCGAAAAGCCGTGTAAGGGCCATCCTTGATTGTTGATGCTCTTATTCTGTAGCTGATTCTTGTTTCTCCAGGTACGTTCATTGTGTAAATCAAACTGTTCATATCTGTGATGTTGATAGTTTTTTGGATTACGTCATCAGTACCAGTGATACTGTAATCGATAACGTATCGTG
This sequence comes from Anthopleura sola, assembly GCA_023349425.1. Lineage (NCBI taxonomy): Eukaryota > Metazoa > Cnidaria > Anthozoa > Actiniaria > Actiniidae > Anthopleura > Anthopleura sola. The sequence goes on along the minus strand of JALHLI010000007.1, from coordinate 10,337,313 downwards.
TGACGATACCATTCTCTTTCTGTGGCTTCTGCCAAGTGATCTTGACTCGAGGCACGCGAATGTTTTTTCCTGGATGCAACACGATTCCATTGGGGTTCACTGGACGACTGGGGGCTGGAAAAGAAACCAAGTTTAACAGACTATTTGATTGGGAAAACAGACAGACAGACAGACAGACAGACAGACAGACAGACAGACAGACAGACAGACAGACAGACAGACAGACAGACAGACAGACAGACAGACAGACAGACAGACAGACAGACAGACAGACAGACAGACAGACAGACAGACAGACAGACAGACAGACAGACAGACAGAAAGATAGACGATCGAGCAAACAAACAAGGAAACAAATAAACAAACAAACAAAAATGCAAATTAGAAAAATCAACAAACAAATAGACAAAGAAGAAATACACAAACTTTTAAATAAAACTTATTTTCTTTCCTCTTCCTTTCTTTTCTTTTCTTTGCTAGCTAGTTGGCACTCATATTTTAGCTCAACTCTCATAATTCATGCATGAACCCAACAACAGGCAAACTTGCAAGAGGGTCCTGAGGGGGGTCTTAATCCCATTTCCCAGCCCAAAATTTTGCAAAAATCCCAGTCCCAGTGATAGAATCAGAGTTTTGCAAAATCCCAGTCCCAGTGGTGCATGAAATCCCATTTTCCCAGCCCAAAAGAAAGGTGAATCCCAGCTCCCATTTTACCCCTTCAGGACTCTCTTACAACAGTTTAGAATGTAATTAATTACCTCGCTCGCAAATTTTTACATTTAAATATAAATTTTTTATTGCATTTAGTCGTTAGTCGTAGAAATTGATTCTTAGTTTTAGTTAGGAGAACTTATATTTTGTTGTTGCTAGGTGACTGCGTGGCATTGTCAGACGATGAAAAATTAGTTTATTGGTCTTACCATCCTGCATAGTTGTTGCCTGTAAAGCGTTACTTCGTGGACCATCACCAACAGTCCGAGCGAGAACTTCAAACTCGTATCTCGTGTATTTATCCAGCCCTGAAATCTCTTTGGATGAATGCCAATTGTAGACATAAATAGGCGAACTGGATGCTCCTCCAGTTGTCTTTCTGTAGTATACTTTGTACCCTCTCAGAACACCATTCAGACATTTTCCCGAGAGAGATGTCCAAGTGATAACAATACTTGTTGAGGAGGTAGCTGTGGCTGTAAGAAGCGTTGGAGAACACGACGGAGCTGCGTAAAACATAAGAAAGGATTTTAATTTCCAGTGGTGACGCAACACACTAACTGGAACCACTTTACAAAGTTAAACAAAATCCCAATGTGCGGTGAAAACTGCAGCCAATTAGGAGAGAGCAGGAACAGCAGCATATTGATCTCAGCCAATCAAAAGCATTCATACCATGGTTGTTCATTAGTTTGTCAGGTATGTAATCAGATCTCAGCTTTGCTGCTTGCTGCTAATTGGCTTAAGTTCTATACTTTTTAATGATGATGATGTTGATAGTAATAGACTTTATTATATGGCAAGGTAATTTCACGCGCTATGATTGGTCAATTTGCGGTCCATAACTTACGGTACGGAACGAAAATCAAAATTGTCTCTCCTAGCCTTGCCATATAACAAATATCTTATTAACCTCGTTTGCTCGGTCCATACCGTAAGTTATGGACCCTCGTTTCTTCAACTTTTTTTTTTGTCCGCGCGCTACGCGCTTTGGCCATAATGCAGTGGAAAAAAATCGGTCCATAACTTACGGTACGGACCTAGAACTCGGTTAATAAGAGCTATTTATTTATAGAGAGGGTGATACGTGGCAGTTGCAAATGATAAATTTGTGTCCCTCTATGTTTAACGTCTCTGAATGAGACGGGACCGCTATTTTACGTGTTCATCAGAGCCACTTTTCACTCCACGTCGTTAACTTGGTAAAAATGGTCTTATAGTGTGTCTTGGAGACCGTGGTTAATAGTGTGTAGCACTTTCCCGTGACTAATACGTCCATCTATCAGTCGATATTTATGTTTAAGACTAAATTACCATCTTCCATTGTTGTTTTACTTGAGGTTGCACTCTCTGGGCCATCATACTGAGTATTTCTTACTGATACCGTTACTGTATACAAAGTATATTTCTCCAGTGAAGTCAGCGTCGTTGTTTTCACATCTCCATTTACACGAGTGGTCTGGCTATCTCCTCCACTGGGAGTGTATTTGATCGTGTATCCAGCCAGCGGTCCATACAACCTGTCTTGCTCGGTAAACTAACGAGAAACACATTACAGTGCATCAATAATCAAGCCGGCAATGTAATTTTAGATTTTTTGAGACGGAAAATTTGCATCTATTATCCCCATTGATGCGCGCTTATAGTGTTCAAAATGCCGCAAAGAAAATAATTCATGAACTATCTGCAAGATTTTTGTTGTCATAAGAAAGTTCTACCGCAGTTGTTGCGTGACAAGATGCACTCTGCAATTTCCTCTCGCGAAGGCAATAAAACAAAAATCTAAAATTACGACGAAAGAAAGAAAATGTCGCAAAGTGTAACGATCGCCAGCGCTTTTTTTTTATGTAACGCGTCACGCCACAACATTTATTTGAAGTATGCAGAATCTAACCCTGTGAGTTGTGACATTCTTTGAAAGCAATTCGCGTGCATGATCGTACGTACCCGCCAGTTGACTTGAATGCTCTGTGAAGATTCAGCAACTAAACTGGTTATGACAGGAACACCGGTAGGTTCTAGAGGTAGGAGGAAAGGGGATAAATTTCAGTAAGAGATGTGTGACTAAAGGTACAGTGGTACCTCTATCGGCCACCTTCGAAATCTTACCTGTCGTCCGTTTAATGAATAGAGGTTTGTTCAACAGTAAAGTTGAGAAGTAAATTTAAGGGACCGCGTAACTAGCCATCCATTAAATAAAGGTTGTACACTTAACTAATAGAAGTATCGCTATAGTATCCATCAACCAATTAAAGATGTATTTCTTTTATTAGATGCGAGCAAGGATACTTTTGAAAGTACACTATGAACGCGCGCATTGTTGACGGTCAAGGAACGGCTCATTTACTTGATGTTTTACTTGACAAATCAAATAGGGTTATAGCTGTATCATTCCCACAGAGATTATTTTCAGTTTATCTAGGACTAAATACTGGAGAAGGAAAACCGAAAAACCAACATCAACAAGCAATTTTACTCACACGCGACACCCAGTTCGGGAATCGATGCCTGGTCATACATGATCAATGGGTTCTCACCACTATTACTTACTGGCGATTAGTGTTCTTATAATCTGCACACTGCTCCATAACCCTTGGCCAATGTTGCTTATCGCCTTCATTCCAACAGTGTAGCGCGTGTAAGGCTTTAGATATGCCAAGTTATAGGAAGATAATGTGTGTCGAGCATAGAAGTAGCGAGTCGAAGACTGATCTCGTAACCCAATGCCATACCCCGTGATCTGGCTTACGTCGTCAGCAGCAGTAGGTGCGTTCCATCTGAGTGTTATGGACGTCTTGTTTGCAGTACCCCTGAACGTTGGCGGCTCAGGAACATCTTAGACGAAAACAAGCAACATTAATTAACAAGCATCATCTTAGAAGAACCGATATATTATGACGACGATGATGCTGCTGCTGCTGATGATGATGATGAGGAGGAGGAGGATGGTGATGAGGAGGAGGAGGAGGAGGAGGAGGAGGATGGTGATGAGGAGGAGGAGGAGGATGGTGATGATGATCATGATCATGATGATGATGATGAGGAGGAGGAGGAGGAGGATGGTGATGAGGAGGAGGAGGAGGATGGTGATGATGATCATGATCATGATGATGATGAGGAGGAGGAGGAGGAGGAGGATGGTGATGAGGAGGAGGAGGAGGAGGAGGAGGATGGTGATGGTGATGGTGGTGGTGGTGGTGGTGGTGGTGGTGGTGGTGGTGGTGGTGGTGGTGGTGGTGGTGGTGGTGGTGGTGGTGGTGGTGGTGGTGGTGGTGGTGATGGTGATCATGATGATGATCATGATGATGATGAGGAGGAGGATGGTGATGATGATGATGATGATAAGAGCATACATTAAAGGAAGGAAGGAAGGAAAGAAGGAAGGAAAGAAGAATAAAAGGAGGAGTGAAAAGAGAGAAAAGGAAGAAGGGTAGAATAGAGGGAGAGAAGGCCGGAAAAGAACAAGGGAAAGAAGAAATTACACCATGCAATAAAGGAAGAAGCACTAAAAATACGACACCATTATAATAAAACTAGAAGTAAACTTCATATAATTTCTTACTCAGGTTCACTGTTACTTTCACCGATGCCTCATTCATTCCTCCACTCGGCACGTAGCTTGGGTACGTTGCTCTACACGTGTAGAACGTGTTACAGACCACAACTCGTGTGTTGGGATCTTGTCTTGTACAGTTGTACTTGGACACCACGTCTTCAGCAGAGATAAACTGTACCTGTAGTGTTGATTGTGTTGCACCGTTGATCTTTGTTCCATTGTTAAACCACTGTATGTCAGGTGTTGGTTCACCAAGTACACTACATGTTAATGTACTGGAACGTCCTTTGATGCTTGGAAGGACGAGGTCAGCAGTATTTATAATTACTTTTGGGACAGCGACTGAAATGAACCAGCAAAAATATCATTACTGAAATGAATATTCCATTAAATGCAAGAATCTGAATTACCCGTACGTATTACTTACAAATATCGCATCCATAGAGATCAAATCGTAGACAATGTCTGCCCCCTGAGTTGTGGGTCTGAGGAATAATTCTGACATAACGTGCTGCTATTGGAGGACGTAACCAGTTGACCCTGACGCCATTCCTATTAGTGTTGCCTTCTAAATTCTATAAGGAAACAGGGAATATACAAGATACGTGCGTGTGTGAAATGCTATCATTAATTGATATTTGAACAACAACAAAATTATAATTTGCTCAAAATTGAAAACCGTCATTAGGAGTAGCTAGTACTAGATGTACTAGTCTAATGAACATGCAGAGACTCGACTTGAATGACTAATTATTGACTAGTGTTTTACCTTGACAACCAGTCCTTCTTTGTACTCGTTCCAATGTGTGTTATCAAAGCTGTATCTCACTTTGTATGACGTCATCCATGCATTTATAACTGGGCTACCTTGTGTTGCAATACCAGTCACTGTCTTGACCTGTCCAAGGTCAACCTGTATGTATTCAGTATTGGATGTTGAGGAGCTGCACCATGACGAGCTGCCATACAGACGACCACGTAGCGCAGTATATTTAACACCTCTACTATCAGTCCAGAAAGAAGATGACGTAATCTTTGAATCTGGTATCTCTGAGTTCTCAAGACCAAGCGACCAGGTGCAACCTTGAACAAAATGAACAAAACTTACACATTAGATATTTTGCAAAATCGTATGACATGAGATGATACAGAGATCAACTTTGATATTGCTGCCTACCTAACGGGAGTCCTTTGAAATCGACCCTTAGCATCTTCCAGCGTTCGTAATCAGTAGGAAGTACACGAACAAACCTGGCTCTGAATGGGTTGGTTATTGCATTAGGAACCACTGTGGTTCTGTCAGAGTTACCGCTGAACTGTCAAACGCAAACACAAAAATGAGAATTGTGATGTGAGTAACTCTGTCAATGAATACTTCGATTGGTCTTCATTGAAGTCAATAATCAAAATATATTGTGAACCTAGTAAACACATTTTACTGTCAAAAAGTTTCAACCGAAAAAAGATTTTTAAATTTCTAAAAGACTAAAATTTACAAAGTTATTGAGCCTTTCGAATTTTGGTACACGTTTAACGTGTTCGTTTTTAGGTACTTCTAATAAAGATATAGTTTTCGTTGCTCAGCTCGATTAGCTTTATTATATAGTTATTCTGAGCAACTTTTACCTTTTTTCCAGTTAAATTTATATATTCATACATATATTGTAAAACTATTGTATTGTAGGGTAATAAAAAGAAATTGTTGTTGTTGTTGTTGTTGTTGTAGTGTGTTGGGTTTCCTGTGTTGCAACCACGTGACCTTAAGACGACAGTAAATATAAATAATTCACGATGTAACTCGGTCAATTTGGAGGAAAAACTGCTCTGAGAATTGAAGATAATTCTGGTGTAAAAATCTTATTTTGCCCACCAATTTTAGCTGCATGCGTTGAAAAGTTTACATTTATGGCCGGGTCTCTGAGCATTACCTCTTTTTCTCCAGAATTGCTGCCATATGTTGTCCACTGTGCGTTGTTTGTTGAGTACAATACTTTATACTTTTTCACCCATTCATTCTTGCGTTCCCCATCCCCCTGAGTAGCTACAGCACATATGTGGAACACAGCACCAAGATCAACCTGGAGATAATCACTAGCTGTGTCTCTATAGGACGGAGCCCAGCATTTGCCAACACCCAGTCTTCCTTTATTAGGTGGGTAACCACCAGCAGATGATGTTGCTGTAAACCTGTGATCAGGTACCAAACTAGTACTTGGTATACCAACACTGTGACTGGAACAACCTGAACAGGAAAATGTTTTGAAAGTCATAAAAATATTTAATAACTTAGTCAAAGATCATCAGATAATCATGCAGGAGAGTTGATACGTATAATTCTCTGTAGAAAATGGAATCTTGAAAAATACCAAAAAATAAAAAGCGAAAAACGTTCCGGCATCTCGACTTGGTGACGGTGAATCGTACTTGGAAAAAATCAGAAAACACTGAAAAAACAACATGAGTATAAGCCAGTTCAAAGTTTAAGAATCGTTTTTAGTGCGCATGCGATTTTATCCCGAATTTCTCACCTTCTTTTGTTTAAACCTTTTTTGTTCTTAACTAAACAAAATAACTTGAGAAATTCAGGATAAAATCGCATAAGCACTGAAAACGATTCTTAAACTTTGAACTGGCTTACATATTCAAATTAGTCTTACTTGTCTGGAATGGATATCCATAGATCTCTGTTCTCAAGCATGGTGTACCAGTCTGGGATGTTTTAGGTACAATACGTAGATATCTTGTAACAATACTATGGTACAGAACGCGACGTACAACAGTTGATCGATCATAGTTTCCGTAGATTATCTGTAAATCAACAACAAAATATCTATATTACAGTAATGTCATTTGATAGACTCTGACAATAAATATCGGATAAGTAGTCCATGTTGTACTAAGTATCTTCAATTAATAAAAAAACCTTCAAATTTTATTGATCCCCTGAAACAACCCGTCTGGACAAGACACGGACAAAGTCAGATCGAATATTTATCTGGTACGTCTTTACCCACTGATCTATCATACTATCACTAATGCTACATTACCCTGTCAGTATTGTTCTCCTGATAAGTGGTCCATGTTGTACCATCAGTAGATGTATCTATCTGGTACGTCTTTTCCCACTGATCTATCATACTATCACTAATGGTACATTACCCTGTCAGTATTGTTCTCCTGATAAGTGGTCCATGTTGTACCATCAGTAGATGTATCTATCTGGTACGTCTTTTCCCACTGATCTATCATACTATCACTAATGCTACATTACCCTGTCAGTATTGTTCTCCTGATAAGTGGTCCATGTTGTACCATCAGTAGATGTATCTATCTGGTACGTCTTTACCCACTGATCTATCATACTATCACTAATGCTACATTACCCTGTCAGTATTGTTCTCCTGATAAGTGGTCCATGTTGTACCATCAGTAGATGTATCTATCTGGTACGTCTTTTCCCACTGATCTATCATACTATCACTAATGCTACATTACCCTGTCAGTATTGTTCTCCTGATAAGTGGTCCATGTTGTACCATCAGTAGATGTATCTATCTGGTACGTCTTTTCCCACTGATCTATCATACTATCACTAATGCTACATTACCCTGTCAGTATTGTTCTCCTGATAAGTGGTCCATGTTGTACCATCAGTAGATGTATCTATCTGGTACGTCTTTACCCACTGATCTATCATACTATCACTAATGCTACATTACCCTGTCAGTATTGTTCTCCTGATAAGTGGTCCATGTTGTACCATCAGTAGATGTATCTATCTGGTACGTCTTTACCCACTGATCTATCATACTATCACTAATGCTACATTACCCTGTCAGTATTGTTCTCCTGATAAGTGGTCCATGTTGTACCATCAGTAGATGTATCTATCTGGTACGTCTTCACCCACTGATCTATCATACTATCACTAATACTACATTACCCTGTTAGTATTGTTCTCCTGATAAGTGGTCCATGTTGTACCATCAGTAGATGTATCTATCTGGTACGTCTTCACCCACTGGTCTGCCTTGCTGTTTCCTTGTGTAGCCACAGCACAAATAAGGTGAGATGACCCCAAGTCAATCTGTAGATATGCATCAGAGTCACTTGTAGAGGCACACCACGATGAGCCTAATGTGTAATGTAGTCTGGCATTCTTGGCTGGGTGTTGAGCAGAAGAAGCTGTTATACTGCCATCTTGAATAGCTCCTGATTCCATGCCAAGAGGAAAATTCTCGCAAGCTACGAAATGAGAAAAATAGGAAGGAGTCAATAGCTCAAAAGTTTGCCTTAGGTACGGGTCCAGAGTGATTGTGATTCCTGATTTGCATATTCTGGATGAGGGTACCAGATTACATCTTGTATCGCGATTCTCCTATAAGTTTGATCGGGAGAGAGCCACCAATATAAACCCGTATTGTCATCTCAGAATTACCGCGCGATATACAAAAATTATTGCGATTTTGAGCCGCCAATACGGGTTATATTGACCCAATATAAACCCGTATTGGCGGCTCAAAATCGCAATAAGTTATAAATATTTATGGGGATCAGAATTTTTTTCTGAGTATTTCACAGTATGGTACGATCATATACACATTTCATTCCATCATCATATGCATACCATGTTAAGCAATAAGTTATAAATATTTATGGTATGTTACTAGAGCTCTATGTGGATTTTTATGGTCAGTAAAGGTACGGAAGGGAAACACAACGTTGTGGCGATGCTTGCGAGGATGATCGCACCGCATGCAGTTCATTGAACGTGGAACTTGTTTTTACTTTGTACAGTGTCACAGGGGCGGACTAATTGTGTGATGTTGTTTCCTCCTCGCAAGCAACGTCGCATCTGCGTCTTAATATACTTTCGCACTCGATCAATATGTAGTATTTCTATTGATTAAGGGTTTTACCTTTTAAGTATCCATAGATCTCTACTCTCATTGTTTTATGGCTATAATACGTTGTAGGTATGAATCTGATGTATCTCGCCAAGAGTTTAGTAAGGGTGTGTTTAATAATAGTATTTCGGTCGGTGTTTCCAGCAAAAAACTGAAACAATAATCATAAACGAGTTAAAAATGACACGATTTTTCATTCAACATGAGCACTGCTGATAGCACAGCAAAACATCATCATGTTTGTAAGATGTGTTTTCTGTATACAGCTATTTCAAGACTGAAAGAGGTCAGTCACATATATTCTACGAATACTGAGGTGCATACGGAATTGCGGATCCGTTTGTTGAACAGGAAGGCAAAATAACATGCTTAATAATTTAGCCGGGAGTGTTTCATTTCCTTTTAAGTAAAAGCTTACGTGCTTGTAATCACTTAGTTCCCCAAATCATAATTACGCTCCGCGGTCCCTGTGAAACCGTTCCTGATGGAATAAAGATATAAACGTGCCAGCTTTGATTTCTCAATACTTGTAATAATTGATTTCTTACCTTTAGTGCCCCGTTCTCTTGGTAAAGCGTCCAGTTTCTATTATCCATCGATAGACTTATCTTATACTGTGTCACCCACTCATTACGATTACTCCGACCCTGTGTTGCTACAGCACAGATGACGTATGGAAGTCCAAGATCAATCTGTAGATATTGATCTCGGCCATTATAGGATGGACCCCATCCATTCCAGGCCCTAAGTCTACCATTGGATGCTACGTATCTGTAATCGTAATATGAAGTTGCTGTGAAACTGCTGTCAGGTATGATGTATTTATACTCTACACCAATCAATCTGTCAGCACAGTTGTTATCTATAAATGAAAAAAAGGTGTTTTGTTTACTTGGTTGCATCAAGTACGCGCATTGGCTATGCAGCGATCAAACCACAATGCAGTTATTCTCGTGCTAATATCGAGAATAAAGCTTTAGAGTAGATATCGACAAATGTTTCTTTTTTGAACTTGAAAGCTCGGCTTTATATTATATATAAAAATCTGGTTACTACGAGCCAGTAGTACTAAAACGAGTTTTTGCTGATAACTGGACATTTTTTTCTAAAAAACGACGTTGCTGTTAAAAATAAGCTAGCAATCAAGCAGAGATTTCTTGATACGACGTCATGAACTCATCGATCAGCTATGATTGCAAAAAACGATATTCGAGTCCAAAACCTCGGTCCAACTGAACGTAACGAGAAGAATTCCTATGAAGATGTTTCTTGGATTCTCTCCATAGTAGGATTTATTGCTAAAAATTCTGACTGTTGCATTTTTGTAAATAATTTTGGTTCAAATTATTGGCGATGTTTTATTCAGTTTTTGGTTCACCAAAACTTCAAACTTAATTCATACTAATTGGCGACTTGAATTAAGAACAGTGATTACATCTGTTTAACTAAATTGCATTTTCATGAGTAAATTTTGGATCACATTTTTGATTTATTTTTGGAACTCCATGCGGATTTAACAACGTGAATTTGAATAACTAAAAGGACCTAACTTTCCAGGTCACAAACTATTTTGGCACAGCTCATTATACTTATGAGGTATCATTTTCATGTACAAACTAACTCTAATCCGCGTCCCTAGTGAGAGAAAATAGAGTGAAAACACTAAACCCGTGAAATGGATATTAGACTAATACAAACTAGTTATACAATGGTTTTGAGTGGCATACCGTGGAATATCCCATGAATCACTTGTAGTTTCTAGCATACACACAAGCTTTTAGGCGAGTGTGTATACAAAGAAAATACAAGTGACGAGTGGGATATCCACGGTATATGCCACGAGAAACCATTGTATAACCATTTTATCCCACACCATAGAAAATACAAATGTGTAGATTCAACGCGCAGTGCATGATGGGAAGGAAGGGTGAAATACCGACGAATAATCAACGGCTTTCCTGCTTTCTGATTGGCTGTATTTTCTATGGTGTTGGATACATTTTAGTAGACCAAAATCCCATTTTTTTTCTTCTTTTGTGTCTATCTGACTATTACACTTTGACTATCAATTTTTATTTCACGGGTTAAGTGATTTCACTCTATCACAACTTATAACTATTTCAAATACATCTTAAGAAATATAGAAGGCCGAGGAATTTCATAATCATACTTAATCAATTTCTTTTAAATTTTGTTTTGCCTTCTTTAATATTTAAAATTTCTAAAAAAAAATTGTCTTCTTTCCGTAGCGTACGTGCAGACGTAAAAAAACTGTAAGTCTGTAGCTACAGCTTTCTGCTGATGACGTGATAAAAATACAAAAAAACTAAGAATAATTTAAGAGAACACATACTCACAAACACTACCAAGGGTTTGTGTCGTTACATGTTCTCGTGATCAAACATACCATATCAACTTCAAGTACATATATAAGATATATCACATGTGACCTTGTGTACCTTGTAAGGTCATGTTTTTGTAAGATTTCGCAACACATCAAATAAAAATCAAAGGAACACTACAATACGACTCAGTTGAACTAAAATCTTTTAGGAAAAGAAATATGATGGGTGTTTAGCTCTGTTAAATACAATTAAGCAAATCGAGTATTTAAAATATTAAAGACGTCACACGAGAAAGTGTTCTCACTGAAAGTAGAACCATTTCATCTGACCCGAACAAGCCTGCATAGAAATCAAACAAAGAATTCGATCTAATGACTCATAACCTAAGTAAACTAAAACCTTTAATCATTACTATCTAGGGCTGAAATCAAAAAAAGAAATCAAATAGTCCATAGCCTAAAGTGAGCACAACATTGGTTCTTAATCCCATATATTATAGATTGGTAACTTACTTGTAAGTAATCCTGATTTGAATTGGTTGAATATTATCACCACCAAAAGAACCCGGAAACGATAGAATCCATAGCTTGTTCGTGCGTTCATTTTCACCTCTGTCACTCGCTTTCCAAACAATACGTTCTAGAACCAAGAGAGCTGTTGTCGACGAGTCCTTCCGTATTTTAGAACTCGATAGTAAAAGCAAAAAATCCTAGTCCATGGGAAGAATGTCTAGCTGGGATTTTAACATTACTTGGGAAGACAGGAAATTTGACGAATTAATTAAATATTTACCTTTAGTGGTTTGTGTTAAGACCGGATGTGGAAGTTGATAGCCAATAAGATTGTTGAAGATGTTTCAGTATATTGACAAGTTAAACTCTGAAGCATCGATTCTTCCGGAAAAGAAAAGAAAACGAGTTCGTGGGTCAGCAGCAGTGGAAATCAGTCATGTCACAGCAAGCATGGCTTTCAGTTTCAATCCTGCTAGTACCCTGTCCCCTCCGGCTTTCTGTTTGCTGTTTTCATCATTAGTAAGTTAAAAATTTATAAGCTAAAATACTCATCTGTAAGTAGCGTGAATCTAGAAAGAAATTATTGAAGTATACTTTTGATTGGGGTATTTTCAAACGAACTAGAAGATAATAAATAAAGAGTTAGTTTTTCTGATGTTCGGACTTGGACGAATTAAAAAACAAAAACACTCGCTTTTCAAAGGGGGATTTTTTTTCTAATTTTTCCTCCCTTCTTTCTTCTTCTTTCCTACTTTCTTTGAATTTTCAGTTTAAGATTAAATACACTTGAATATTTACATTATAGAGAAATAATACAACATAATTTGACTGATTTCCAAACCAACCAAAACAAACAAACACAAAAATGCAAAGTTTCACCCTGGTTCGCTGGTCGAGGGGAACTGGTAAAGAAAAAACAGCTAACACCCATATTCGGACTGCAAAAAAAGTTTTTTTTTAAGTTCTTCTTGTCTTTTACATTTTTCTAGCAATGGTACATGCGCACTTCTTCATAATGTATAATCTAAGTTCTACTTCTTCATTCAGCAATACATACCTTACTCCAATACTTTGTGCAGTGTCCACCAGTTCCAACTTGACACTTAAATGGTAATGTCTTCCGTGCATCGTCGAAAAAGGGAGCATACCTTCCTTTAAGGGTCAAACGGAAAATAGTGTTATTTAATGATAGTATTATTTAATGATAGTATTAATTAATAATAGTATTTCCCTTTCGGACCCTTAAAGGAAGGTATGCTCCCTTTTTGGATTATGCACTGAAGCCACTCACCATTTAAGTGTCAAGTTAGAACCGGCGGACACTGCACAAAGCATTGGAGTAACGTATATATTTCCTATTAAGATAAGAAACAAAAATAGATGTATAGAGGTGTTGGGTACCGGCATCCCTCCCTCTCCCCCCCCCCCCCCCCCCCCCCCCCCCCCCCCCGAGCCAACGAGGATCATATTTCCCCTTAAAATAAGGACCATGAAGAGGTGTATTGAGATTGTTGGCACTGGCATATATCCCCCCTCGTAATCAAGAAAAGGTAGGTGGTAGCGGGTAATACCCCACCCCCCCTAAATCGGGTCCCTAGCTGGGACCATTGTTTTGACCTTGTCCCTTATTTTTTCAAAATATTTCCCCGTTTCTGATTGACGCCCACAGTCCCCGGTTAATTTTTAATATACAAGCATTGACCGACCAAATTTGGAAATAAACGTCATTCGTTCAATAATTTTTTAATTATTGGACGATTGACGTCGTCATAGCCGCCAAACAAATCCAAGGTTTGCAAACTTATCTGAAGCCGAAATTCAACAATGTTTGGACGACAAGGACTCTAAAAACACCAAGAAAGCAGCCAAAGGCTGTAAAATAATCTTCGATGAATATCACAAAGAAACGAATGTCCCAAATGTGTCCTAGACTAGTGAGGATCTCGCAGTATTACTGAAGAATTGTTTACGCCGAGGTGAGAAATTACTTTTGAGTAATTAAATTACTGAACTAAGTTTATTTTGAAAATATTTTGAATAAACAATAAAGCAGTTGCTGTATTCGGCTATCGTATAATGATGAAAAATTATGCATACCTCGAAGAGTGTTATCCGCCTCAGGCTACGGCTTCGGCAGATAACACTGAATCTTCTCGTTATGCATAATTTTTCATATCATTCTCAGCATCATCCAATAATTTCTAAATATTGGAACGATAGGCATAGAAGGCTCATCTGAACAAGTATCGTTATTATTACGCGGTTCCTTTACGATTGAAGACAGAATGAAAGACAGCAGTCAACTGACTGCATGGACTAAAACCATCGTTACTGTAGAACAGGCACGGATCATAATAAAAGTAATTAGCAACTAATCTTTGAATTCGAAGTTAGGAATGACAGCCAAATACAAACAGCGAAATAAAGACAAACCATTTCTAAAGTCCGATTTGAAAAATCACATCGGATCATCATTCTATTAATGAGAGATATCATTATATATAAACGTCCTCGAGGGAAGCCTGGAATGGCAGCGAAACCAGTGGAATGAGAGACGGTGATATCAAGACAAAATGCTTCTAAAACACTTTTTTTTTTTTACAAATTTAAAATATTACACTTGTTTAGATTGTCTTTGCAAATTTTTAACTTTGCTATTCTTTCCTGCTTACAAAATTCAATTCATTTCAACTATTTCGTTTTACGAGATATATAGATTCATTTCAGTGTAACGTACATAGTTTATAGTTTGTAACTGGTAATTTCTATTTCTGAGGCTGGTTGTACAGTTGATTAAAACAAAATACAGTACCGAACTCACCTGCTGTGCGTCTGTAAACATTACTCAAACCAGAGTACGTAAGACGAAATATTTCCGCATCGTTGGATATGTCATCTGGATACTGACAAATTTATGACTTTTTATAAAATAACGATTTCGACAATTAGCATGCTATACACTATACATGATAATAAATTCACCTACTGACTAGAAAAAAATCACATATAAAGGTTATTTACCGGCCACGAAGTCCGGATAGGAAAAAGGTGTGGTCGAGATCTTGGAATATGGTCCGGCTCCGTTTTCAAGGCCAAGGGACAGTTTGGATCCGGATACTGATCGACTTTATCACGGTAAATATGTTACTTATTTTTCCACATTTATTTTTTGTTCTTGAATTTATGATTTGGTTTGTTCGACGCGCTGAAAAAAAGATATTGTAATATCCAGAATATTTATAAATATATAGTTAAACTATAAAACATCTCAGTATAAAATGGGATGACACTTGAGAATAAAAGCCTCAACTGGGTAAATTCTTGTGTAGAGGTCAATTTTGCACTTTATCGTCGTTAAACGTTCAATCTCGGTGAATAGTCTTACTCTACTCTATGTGATTGGATTTCGCTAACACGATCCATACATCGAATCCTCATCAAACTACGCTTCCGTATCATCAGGAGATATGTTCTTACTGAAGCCCTGACCAACATCCTCGTAGTCTTGTCCTGGTGCATACTTCTTGTGATGTAGTGTTTCATATTCAGTGTTTACTTTTGGTTTTAAGTCCATGTATTGCTCATGTCCCGTCATGCCTTGCGTGTGTGGTGTTTCATTTTTTCCAGGTCTGTTTGCAGGTTCTCGTATCGACTGGTAAACTATGTCACTGCTTTGTCTTGGTTGTAATTCCATGTAAACTGGAGTTTCTATTTCGTCAGCTTTTGCAGTTTCTGGTTTTCTTGAAGTTTGGATGACGTCATCTTGATAGTTTGAGTTATCCATGACGTCATTCGTGATCCCTTTTTGATCAGTCTTGCTCTTCATTTTTTCCTCATGATTGAGTTGTTTTTCTTTTCGTAGCCGGTATACCAAGTAAACGATGCAGATGATCAGACCAAGGATGATCAATACAAGTGGAATGACGTAAGGTACAACTGTTAAGAAATCAAAAGATCACATGAGTATTTGATCTCGTGATAAACGCTCTTGTGATCACATTTACACCTCTCATAACCATGAGCTATTTCATTAGATATGATGACATCTATTCCCCAATTTATTTTACATTAGATTGCAAAAAGAACAGGTACCGAGAAGAACATTCTACAAAATTAGCACGTACTGCCAGACATTTAAATAACTAAAGATGTAGCTGGTTCTCCCCCTCACCCATCTCAATTAAAACCGATTGGCAGTCCCTGTTGAAGGAGGCTAGACTGGGGAGTAGTTAGAAAACATTAAATGACAATCTTGTAAGAACAAAATGTAGAAAATCATAACACCGTTAACATCGTGATACCTTCCTTTGCTTTGCTTTCACACTTTTCTCTTGTATCTGCTTTCCGTGTTATGTATTTCAAGTTCTTCAATTCCACTCTGTTTATTCGGTAAATAACCGTTCTTTCACTGTTTGTAGCAGTACACACATAGGTACCAAACTCCGTGTCACTTTTAAGGCTTATAATCAAATTGTTTCCTCTTATCTTGACGGTTGGGCTATCAACTACTAATAGAGATCCTGTTTTTGTCCAGAAGTATGTTATTGGTTCATGTCCACTTGTATAACAGCCAATAGTGACCTCGTCGCCTTCTAAAGCCCAGATAGTCGAATTGGAATATTCTGTTGGATCTGAAATGACAAATAATACAAGTCAACTTTACTAGGCAAAGTAATAAGGACTTTAATGGTGGTTTTTTTTAATTTGTTTCTTTTTTCCGATTGTTGTAGATTTAAGTGAACAACATCACCATACAACAATCTAACACTGAACAATCTAACAATTAAAGAAATATTGAACTTTATACCTTGGGTTACTTTGATTGTAGCTACTACTGCTGCCTTGCCCGTGTAAAGTTTCTTGAAATAAGTAAAATATAAAAAATATTATTATAAAGGAAGAAACAGAGTTCACAATTAATCTTAGTCTCATCTACTTACTCCTTGATGTTCAGTAATCGCTCTTTCTGCAATAGTATATGTCTGTCCTTTGTCTAGTTGTACGTTTTTATATTTTCCATATTTTTTATTGTCACCAACAGCAAAAGAAGACTTCAACTCGTTTGGTTTCAGTTCTGCTGTGACGTAAAACTCTTTTCCATCTTTGTGGTCACTGATATTGGTTGGTAAGTTACTGGCATCTTTGTTCCCTTTTATTACGATAACTTGATATGAACTGGAACATGTCAGTTAAGAGTGAGGTTAATAACGAATACATTTCACTCCTACAACGAAGTGCGGAGCATCCAATGTTATTTATAATACCTACCTGATTGGTCCATTGCTAGGATCAACTGACCATAATGGAACGTTAAACTTGTCCTTAAGAGACACAGGACTACCTTCAGGCTTGACGGGTTCTACGAGATTAGAATATAGAATATACATCTTGCTTTAGTCAGTGAGACAGAATACAAAACCGGCATCATTGATGGTACTTACTGTCAATGTCTGTGTCTCCTGTACTTGATGCACTCTTCTCACTCTTACCACATGCTGCTGACGCCGTTACCCAGAATTCATAGCGTGTACCAGGCACTAGACCGTCGATTACCATGCTTGTTTGTGCTCCATTCTGCGTATAATTCTTCGAAAATGAGTACTGTGACCAGTATGATTTAGAACCTTTAACATCAATCTAAATCGAGTAATAAAAAACATGTTCATCCTGAGTTTTTCAGAAGTGTTAGAATAGAATGGAGTTATATTTGAACATAAAGCCAAAAATAAGTAATTCGAAAAAGCATTTCATGAGGAAAGATTATTATGATATTATCATAAGCAGCTACTTTTTAATAAACTTATAGATTTCTGAACTATACATTATTATACATGTAACACTACATTATTAGATACAGTAGTACTGTCTCAGTGAGAATTCTTGACTTAAGACTTACCGTATATTCATCAACAACCAATGATATTGGCGAGGGTTTTTTCCACCTCACTTTAATAGAAGTCTTCGTAGGACTCTCAGCTTGTACATCAGTAGGCTTGTTAGGCTCTACAACAAAAAATCAATATTATTACTTGTATTCTGAAAATGGTTTCAAAATGTCTCAATGGTATTCATTCAATCCCTCTCACTGTTCACTCTTTCCATCTCATCCTACGGCCTTCCCTCACTCCCTCCATCATCACACCATCTTTTCCTCATCACTCTATCCCTCTCTCCCTTTTTCATCATTCTCTCTTCCTCCCTCCTCCCTCATCACACCCTCCCTCCCATCATCACACCCACCCACCCACCCTCTCTCCCTCCCTCCCTCCCTCATCACACCCTTCTTTCCTCTTCATCATCTTTATCTTTTAAGATCTTCTAAGCATGTCAAATATACTTCATTATCACTACTCACGTGATGTCACAATAACCACAGTACTGTTTGGTCCAGGACCAGCTTTAGTAAATCCTTTCACGTACACTGTATATTGTGTACACAGTCTCAGGTTGTATATCGTGTACTGGGAACCCTGTGTTGACGCTGTGACAGACGAATCAAGTGATCTTCGTCTTCGATTTCCAATACCCATCCTTTGCCATGTTACTTCATACTTAGTGACCACGCCATTACTCTGGTCTCTAGGCAACGGTTGCCAGGCGATGGTAAAGGTGGTTTCGTTCAATTTTGTTGATCGTGTTTCTCTTGGTGCGATTGCAGGGGCTGGAAGATAGATTGTATTTATCACCAAGGTTTACGATTCGATATGTGGTTTATAATACATATTCAATGCTCGTAGAAAAAGGCTCAGGGATAGAAGGAAGGGTTTATTTCCATCACCCATGTTTAATATTGTCACGATGCACTACAAATAAGAGCCGATAGGGTTTACCACCCGATACTCCTTCTGCGCGATAACTGGTGGTGCTTGATTGTACAATGTGACAAAGGCTTGCATTTCTAGTTTTCAATCATTTACAAGAGAGTGATATAACAAAAGACTTGGACAGCCATGTTGGTTGAATTAACAAACGAGACTAGCTCATTCTGTTAAATTCCATCAGGATGGTGACTATGAAAAAAACTAATACAGCCTCATCACCATTACTTGTATACTTATTTCAATAAATTTAGTTACCAAAATTAGCTAGAAAGTTGAGATCACAGCGGGCCAGTAAGTTTAAGGATGCTATAATAGGACGTGAATTGTAACTGGCAAATTAAGATCTCAACTCCATCAGTAATTATCAAGCGGTTACAACATGTAAAATGTGTCTACAACCCTTGTCGGTTTCAGTTTTGTAGCTTTTCGGGTGACTAACTTTGTTGAAAAGTATACAGCTATTTCAAAAAAGGTTGGTGAAGGTTTTCTTGCTTGTTGCATGTCGCATACCAACCCGAAATGCAGTATAGGTGATGTGAATCCAAGCATTTAAGGTCACAACAATATGGGATTTTACCAAACTTTGTCTGCAGGTTTTTCTACCACATTTTCTTCTGTGCTGACATTATTTACTTATGAATATATTACATTTCAAGCTTGGTAAGCACAATGCAACATGCAACATACAACATGCAACAAAACCTTCACCAACCTTTTTTGAAATAGCTGTATAATTTTGGTCATCTCTGATGTCATTCCCATGTACTTACGGTAGGCAGGTATAACGTCAGATCGAAAAGCCGTGTAAGGTCCATCCTTGATTGTTGATGCTCTTATTCTGTAGCTGATTCTTGTTTCTCCAGGTACGTTCATTGTGTAAATCAAACTGTTCATATCTGTGATGTTGATAGTTTTTTGGATTACGTCATCAGTACCAGTGATACTGTAATCGATAACGTATCGTGTGACGATACCATTCTCTTTCTGTGGCTTCTGCCAAGTGATCTTGACTCGAGGCACGCGAATGTTTTTTCCTGGATGCAACACGATTCCATTGGGGTTCACTGGACGACTGGGGGCTGGAAAAGAAACCAAGTTTAACAGACTATTTGATTGGGAAAACAAACAAACAAACAGACAGACGTCAGGCAGACAGACAGACAGACAGACAGACAGACAGACAGACAGACAGACAGACAGACAGACAGACAGACAGACAGACAGACAGACAGACAGACAGACAGACAGACAGACAGACAGACAGACAGACAGACAGACAGACAGACAGACAGACAGACAGACAGACAGACAGACAGACAGAAAGATAGACGATCGAGCAAACAAACAAGGAAACAAATAAACAAACAAACAAAAATGCAAATTAGAAAAATCAACAAACAAATAGACAAAGAAGAAATACACAAACTTTTAAATAAAACTTATTTTCTTTCCTCTTCCTTTCTTTTCTTTTCTTTGCTAGGTAGTTGGCACTCATATTTTAGCTCAACTCTCATAATTCATGCATGAACCCAACAACAGGCAAACTTGCAAGAGGGTCCTGAGGGGGGTCTTAATCCCATTTCCCAGCCCAAAATTTTGCAAAATCCCAGTCCCAGTGATAGAATCAGAGTTTTGCAAAATCCCAGTCCCAGTGGTGCATGAAATCCCATTTTCCCAGCCCAAAAGAAAGGTGAATCCCAGCTCCCATCTTACCCCTTCAGGACTCTCTTACAACAGTTTAGAATGTAATTAATTACCTCGCTCGCAAATTTTTACATTTAAATATAAATTTTTTATTGCATTTAGTCGTTAGTCGTAGAAATTGATTCTTAGTTTTAGTTAGGAGAACTTATATTTTGTTGTTGCTAGGTGACTGCGTGGCATTGTTAGACGATGAAAAATTAGTTTATTGGTCTTACCATCCTGCATAGTTGTTGCCTGTAAAGCGTTACTTCGCGTACCATCACCAACAGTCCGAGCGAGAACTTCAAACTCGTATCTCGTGTATTTATCCAGCCCTGAAATCTCTTTGGATGAATGCCAATTGTAGACATAAATAGGCGAACTGGATGCTCCTCCAGTTGTCTTTCTGTAGTATACTTTGTACCCTCTCAGAACACCATTCAGACATTTTCCCGAGAGAGATGTCCAAGTGATAACAATACTTGTTGAGGAGGTAGGTCTGACTGTAATAAGCTTTGGAGAACACGACGGAGCTGCGTAAAACATAAGAAAGGATTTTAATTTCCAGTGGTGACGCAACACACTAACTGGAACCACTTTACAAAGTTAAACGAAATCCCAATGTGGGGTGAAAACTGCAGCCAATTAGGAGAGAGCAGGAACAGCAGCATATTGATCTCAGCCAATCAAAAGCATTCATACCATGGTTGTTCATTAGTTTGTCAGGTATGTAATCAGATCTCAGCTTTGCTGCTTGCTGCTAATTGGCTTAAGTTCTATACTTTTTAATGATGATGATGTTGATAGTAATAGACTTTATTATATGGCAAGGTAATTTCACGCGCTATGATTGGTCAATTTGCGGTCCATAACTTACGGTACGGACCGAAAATCAAAATTGTCTCTCCTAGCCTTGCCATATGATAAATATCTTATTAACCTCGTTTGCTCGGTCCGTATCGTAAGTTATGGATCCTCGTTTCTTCCACTTTTTTTTGGTCCGCGCGCTACACGCTTTGGCCATAATGCAGTGGAAAAAAATCGGTCCATAACTTACGGTACGGACCTAGAACTCGGTTAATAAGAGCTATTTATTTATAGAGAGGGTGATACGTGGCAGTTGCAAATGATAAATTTGTGTCCCTCTATGTTTAACGTCTCTGAATGAGACGGGACCGCTATTTTACGTGTTCATCAGAGCCACTTTACACTCCACGTCGTTAACTTGGTAAAAATGGTCTTATAGTGTTCTTGGAGACCGTGGTTTATAATGTGTAGCACTTTCTCGGGACCGTAAGTCGTCCATTTGTCAGTCGAAGTTTATGCATATGACTCAATGATTACCATCTTCCATTGTTCTTCTGCTTAAGGCTGCACTCTCTGGGCCATCATACTGAGTATTCCTTACTAATACCGTTACTGTATACAAAGTGTATTTCTCCAGTGAAGTCAGCGTCGTTCTTTTCACATCTCCATCTACACGAGTGGTCTGACTAACTCCTCCACTGGGAGCGTATCTGATCGTGTATCCAGCCAGAGGTCCATACAACCTGTCATGCTCGGTAAACTAACGAGAAACACATTACAGTGCATCAATAATCAAGCCGGCAATGTAATTTTAGATTTTTTGAGACGGAAAATTTGCAGCATCTATTATCCCCATTGGTGCGCGCTTATAGTGTTCAAAATGCCGCAAAGAAAATAATTCATGAACTATCTGCAAGATTTTTGTTGTCATAAGAAAGTTCTGCCGCAGTTGTTGCGTGACAAGATGCACTCTGCAATTTCCTCTCGCGAAGGCAATAAAACAAAAATCTAAAATTACGACGAAAGAAAGAAAATATATTTTATGTAACGCGTCACGCCACAACATTTATTTGAAGTCTGCAGAATCTAACCATGTGAGTTGTGACATTCTTTGAAAGCAATTCGCCTAGTGCATGATTGTACGTACCTGCCAGTTGACTCGTATGCTCTGTGAAGATTCAGCAACTAAACTGGTTATGACCGGAACACCGGTAGGTTCTAGAGGTAAGAGGAAAGGGGATAAATTTCAGTAAGAGATGTGTGACTAAAGGTACAGTGGTACCTCTATCGGCCACCTTCGAAATCTTACCTGTCGTCCGTTTAATGAATAGAGGTTTGTTCAACAGTAAAGTCGAGAAGTAAATTTAAGGGACCGCGTAACTAGCCATCCATTAAATAAAGGTTGTACACTTAACTAATAGAAGTATCGCTATAGTATCCATCAACCAATTAAAGATGTATTTCTTTTATTAGCTGCGAGCAAAGATACTTTTGAAAGTATCATACATGATCAATGGGTTCTCACCACTATTACTTACTGGCGATTAATGTTCTTATAATCTGCAAACTGCTCCATAACCCACGACCAATGTTGCTTATCGCCCTCATTCCAACAGTGTAGTGCGTGTAAGGCTTTAGATATGCCAAGTTATAGGAAGATGATGTGTGTGGAACATAGAAGTAGCGAGTTGAAGATTGATTTTTGAATCCAATGCCATACCACGTGATCTGGCCTACGTCGTCAGCAGGAGTAAGTGCGTTCCATCTGAGTGTTATGGACGTCTTGCTTGCAGTACCGCTGAACGTTGGAGACTCAGGAGCATCTTAGACGAAAACAAGCAAACATTAATTAACAAGCATCATCTTGGAAGAACCGATATATTATGACGATTATGATGATGTGATGATGATGATGATGATGATGGATAACTTTATTTGATGTCGATATATGTACGATGATGATGATGATGATGAAGAGGAGGAAGAGGATGATGATGATGATGATGATGATGGATAACTTTATTTGATGTCGATATATGTACGATGATGATGATGATGATGAAGAGGAGGAAGAGGATGATGATGATGATGATGATGATGGATAACTTTATTTGATGTCGATATATGTACGATGATGATGGTGATGAAGAGGAGGAAGAGGATGATGATGACAAGAGCATACATTAAAGGAAGGAAGGAAGGAAAAAAAAATGAAAAGAGAAGTGAAAAGAGAAAAAAGGAAGAAGGTAGAATAGAGGGAGAGAAGGCCGGAAAAGAACAAGGAAAAGAAGAAATAACACCATGAAATTAAGGAAGAAGCAGTAAAAATACGACACCATTTTATGAAACCAGAAGTAAACTTCATATAATTTCTTACTCAGGTTCACCGTTACTTTCACCGATGCCTCATCCATTCCTCCACTTGGCACGTAGCTTGGGTACGTTGCTCTACACGTGTAGAACGTGTTACAGACCACAGCTCGTGTGTTGGGATCTTGTCTTGTACAGTTGTACTTGGACATCACGTCTTCAGCAGAGATAAACTGTACTTGTAGTGTTGATTGTGTTGCACCGTTGATCTTTGTTCCATTGTTAAACCACTGTATGTTAGGTGTTGGTTCACCAAGTACACTACATGTTAATGTACTGGAACGTCCTTTGATGCTTGGAAGGATGAGGTCAGCAGTATTTATAAGTACTTTTGGAACAACAACTGAAAAGAACCAGCAAAAATATCATTACTGAAATGAATTGAATATTCCATCAAATACAAGAATCTGAATTACCCGTACGTATTACTTACAAATATCGCATCCATAGAGATCAAATCGTAGACAATGTCTGCCCCCTGAGTTGTGGGTCTGATGAATAATTCTGACATAACGTGCTGCTATTGGATGACGTATCCAGTTGACCCTGACGCCATTCCTATTGGTATTGCCTTCTAAATTCTATAAGGAAACAGGGAATATACAAGATACGTGCGTGTGAAATGCTTCATAATTGATATTTGAACAACATAATCTTTTTAATTTGCTCAAAATTGAAAACCGTCATTAGGAGTAGCTAGTACTAGATGTACTAATGAACATGCAGAGACTCGACTTGAATGACTAATCATTGACTAGTGTGTTACCTTGACAACCAGTCCTTCTTTGTACTCGTTCCAATGTGTGTTATCAAAGCTGTAGCTAACTTTGTATGACGTCACCCATGCATTTATAACTGGGCTACCTTGTGTTGCAATACCTGTCACTGTCTTGACCTGTCCAAGGTCAACCTGTATGTATTCAGCATTGCCATTTGTTGAGCTGCACCATGACGAGCTGCCATACAGACGACCACGTGGTGCAGTATATTTAACACCTCTACTATCAGTCCAGAAAGAAGATGACGTAATTTTTGAATCTGGTATCTCTGAGTTCTCAAGACCAAGCGACGAGGTGCAACCTTGAACAAAATGAACTCAACTTTATATAATACATTTTGCAAAATCGCCGTATGACATGTGATGATGATGCAAAGATAAACTTTGAGATTGCTGCCTACCTAACGGGAGTCCTTTGAAATCGACCCTTAGCATCTTCCAGTGTTCGTAATCAGTAGGAAGTACACGAACAAACCTGGCTCTGAATGGGTTGGTTATTGCATTAGTAACCACTGTGGTTCTGTCAGAGTTACCGCTGAACTGTCAAACGGAAACACAAAAATGAGAATTGTGATGTGAGTAACTCTGTCAATGAATACTTCGATTGGTCTTCATTGAAGTCAATAATCAAAATCTATTGTGAACATAGTAAACACATTTTACTGTCGAAAAGTTTCAACCGAAATAGATTTTTAAATTTCTAAAAGACTGTAAAATTTACGAAGTTATTGAGCCTTTCGAATTTTGTTACACCTTTAACGCGTTCGTTTTTAGGTCCTGAGATGCGAGTAGACATCAAAGATTATATCAAATAGACCACCACCACTCCCCTTGGTTTCCGCGAAGTAAAGTATTGGCTTTACCCTTTACCTTTATACCAGTGCATCATACTTTTGTATTTAACGCAAGCAACATAAATAATAAAAGTGTTTTATTAATATAATTTTAAAATTTGAAAGAAAATACTAGAGAGGCGATGCCACAATTTCTACGTCAAAAAATATCGTGACATGAAAAGAAAGTTACGGCAAGATCGATGAATGATTCATATAGTATACACACGATCCTTAAGCCATCAGCAATTCACAATAAAACTCGGTCAATTTGGAGGAAAAACTACTCTGAGAATTGAAGATAATTCTAGTGTAAAAAGTATCATAATAAAAATTGTCATAAAATAGTATTTTGTCAACCAATTTTAGCTGCACTGAAAATTCCTACGGCAATGGCGGGTCTCTGAGCATTACCTCTTTTTCTCCAGAATTGCTGTCATATGTTGTCCACGTTACGTTATTTGTTGAGTACAATACTTTATACTTTTTCACCCATTCATTCTTGCTTTCCCCATCCCCCTGAGTAGCTACAGCACATATGTGGAACACAGCACCAAGATCAACCTGGAGATAATCACTAGCTGTGTCTCTAGTGGACGGAGCCCAGCATTTGCCAACACCCAATCTTCCTTTATAAGGTGGGTAAGCAGCAGCAGATGATGTTGCTGTAAACCTGTAATCAGGTACCAAGATAGTACTTGGTATGCCAACACTGTGACGGGAACAACCTGAACAGAAGGAAGTTTGAAAATCATAAATATGTGAAATACTGATTTAGTACAGACCTATGCAAAATATTTAATAACTTAGTCAAAGATCATCAGATAATCATGCAGGAGAGTTCATGGAGTCAGGGATTGGAACGTATAATTCTCTGTAGAAAATGGAATCCTGGAAAATACCAAAAATAAAAGGCGAAAACGTTCCGGCATCTCGACTCGGCGTCTGTGGATCGTGCTTGGATAAACTTTGAACTGGCTTATATATTCAAATAAGTCTTACTTGTCTGGGAAGGATATCCATAGATTTCTGTCCTCAAGCACGGTGTACCAGTCTGGGATGTCTTGGGTACAATACGTAGATACCTTGTAACAATACTATGGTACAGAACGCGACGTACAACAGTTGATCGATCATAGTTACCGTAGAATGTCTGTGAATCAACAGCAAAATATCTATATTACAGTAATGTCATTTGATAGACTCTGACAATAAATATCGAATAAGTAGTCCATGTTGTACTAAGTATCTTCAATTAATAAAAAAACCTTCAAATTTTATTGATCCCCTGAAACAACCCGTCTGGATAAGACACGGACAAAGTCAGATCGAATATTTATCTGGTACGTCTATCTTCACCCACTGATCTATCATACTATCACTAATGCTACATTACCCTGTCAGTATTGTTCTCCTGATAAGTGGTCCATGTTTTACCATCAGTAGATGTATCTATCTGATACGTCTTCACCCACTGATCTATCATACTATCACTCATGCTACATTACCCTGTCAGTATTGTCCTCCTGATAGATGGTCCATGTTGTACCATCAGTAGATGTATCTATCTGGTACGTCTTCACCCACTGATCTATCATAATATCACTAATGCTACATTACCCTGTCAGTATTGTTCTCCTGATAAGTGGTCCATGTTGTACCATCAGTAGATGTATCTATCTGGTACGTCTTCACCCACTGATCTATCATACTATCACTCATGCTACATTACCCTGTCAGTATTGTCCTCCTGATAGATGGTCCATGTTGTACCATCAGTAGATGTATCTATCTGGTACGTCTTCACCCACTGGTCTGCCATGCTATTTCCTTGTGTAGCCACAGCACAAATAAGGTGAGATGTCCCCAAGTCAATCTGTAGGTATGGATTAGAGTCACTTGTAGAGGCACACCACGATGAGCCTGGTGTGTAATGTAGTCTGGCATTCTTGGCTGGGTGTTGAGCAGAAGAAGCTGTTATACTGCCATCTTGAATAGCTCTTGATTCCATGCCAAGAGGAATGTTTTCACAAGCTACGAAATGAGATAAATAGGAAGGAGTCAATAGCTCAAAAGTTTGCCTTAGGTACGGATCCAGAGTGATTGTGATTCCTGATTTGCATATTCTGGATTACATCTTGTATCGCGATTTTCCTATAAGTTTGATCGGGAGGGAGCCACCAATATAAACCCGTTCTGTCGGCTCAGGATTACCGCGCGATATACAAAACGTATTGCGATTTTGAGCCACCAATATACGGCTCAAAATCGCAATAAGTTATAAATATTTATGGTATGTTACTAGAGCTCTATGTGGATTTTTATAGTCAGTGGTCAAGGTACGGAACGGAAACACAACATTGTGGCGATGCTTGCGACGATGATCGCACCGCATGCAGTTCATTGAACGTGGAACTTGTTTTTACTTTCTACAGTGTCACAGGGGCGGACTGATTGTGTGATGATGTTTCTCCTCACAAACAACGTCGCATCCTGCATCTGCGTCTTAATATACTTTCGCACTCGATCTACATGTTGTATTTCTATTCATTAAGGGTTTTACCATAGTATCCATAGATCCCTACTCTCATTGTTTTCCAGGAATTGAACGTTGTAGGTATGAATCTGATGTATCTCGCCAAGGGTTGAGTAAGGATATGTTTTTTAATGGTAGTTCGGTCGGTGTTTCCAGCAAAAAGCTGAAACAATAATCATAAACGAGTTAAAAATGACATGACTTTTCATTCAACAAAAGCACTGCTGATAGCACAGCAAAACATCATCATGTTTGTTCCCATTTGTAAGATGTGTTTTCTGTATACAACTATTTCAAGACTGAAAGAGGTCAGTCACATATATTCTACGAATACTGAGGTGCATACGGAATTACGGATCCGTTTGTTGAACAGGAAGCCAAAACAACACGTTTAATAATTTAGCCGGGAGTGTTTCATTTCCTTTTAAGTAAAACCCAATTAACGAATTGTAAGCTTACGTACTTGTAATCACTTAGTTACCCAAATCAAAATTACGCTCCCTGTGAAACCGTTCTTGATGGAATAAAGATATAAACGTGCCCGCTTTGATTTCTCAATACTTGTAAAAATTGATTTCTTACCTTTAGTGCCCCGTTCTCTTGGTAAAGCGTCCAGTTTCTATTATCCATCGACAGACTTATCTTATACTGTGTCACCCACTCACCATAATCACTGTTACCCTGTGTGGCTACAGCACAGATGACGTAAGGAAGTCCAAGATCAATCTGTAGATATTGATTTGGATCATCAAGTTTCGATTTTTGTGGAGCCCATCCTCTTAAGTTACCATTAAGTCTAGCGTGGTATGCATAGAAGTGTTCATCGTAATGTGAAGTTGCTGTGAAACTGTTGTCAGGTATGATGTATTTATTCTCTACACCAATCAATCTGTCAGCACAGTTGTTACCTTAAACAAAATAAAGGAACACTACAATAAGAATGAGTAGAACTAAAATCCTTTAATGATTACTATTTAATAATAATAATAATAATAATAATAATAATAATAATAATGATAATAAACTTTATTCATATAGCGCTTATTCACTAATTGCTCTAAGCACTTTACAAGAAAATATATGTATACATAAGATTAACTATAAATATTAAATTACACAGTTAAAGATCTAAATATATATATATATATATCAAAAAAAGTATTATATAACATATGACAAAAGAAATATGATTAAAGAACTAAAAAAAGGGCTGAAATCAAAGAAAGAAATCAAATAGTCCATAGCCTAAAGTGAGCACAACATTGGTTCTTAATCCCATATATTATAGATTGGTAACTTACTTGTAAGTAATCCTGATTTGAATTGGTTGAATATTATCACCACCAAAAGAACCCGGAAACGATAGAATCCATAGCTTGTTCGTGCGTTCATTTTCACCTCTGTCACTCGGTTCCCAAACAACACTTCCTAGAACCAAGAGAGCTGTTGTTCTCTTATTTCAGAACTCGATGGCAAAAGAAAAAAATCTTAGTCCATGGGAGGAATTCCTAGCTGCGTGCAAGTTTAGCATAAATCGGAAAGACAGGAATTTTGACGAATTTAATATCAACTTGAAGTGGTTTGTTTTAAGCCGACTGGATGTGTAAGTTCAGTTGTAGCCAATAAGATTGTTGAAGATGTTTCCGTTTCAGAATATTGACAAGTTAAACTCAAAAAAGCAATACAAATCAATTGATGTCAC
The DNA here is from genome assembly GCA_023349425.1 of Anthopleura sola. Taxonomy (NCBI): domain Eukaryota; kingdom Metazoa; phylum Cnidaria; class Anthozoa; order Actiniaria; family Actiniidae; genus Anthopleura; species Anthopleura sola. The sequence continues at coordinate 10,307,752 of JALHLI010000007.1, read as the reverse complement.
AGCAAGCATGGTTTTCATTTTCAACTCTGCTAGACGAGAATGAAATCTTATTTGATCTTAGTTTGAGTTCCGTATAAAAAAAAAAAAAAAGATTCTAGTTCTTAATACTTTATTCCAAATATTTGATAGTCGCGTTGCTGTGCACCTTCTTAATACTTTATTCTATTCAATTTGTATTACGTTCGGTTCCGCCAATCAGTCATCATTTGGAACTGATTTACACTTAAGTCAAGTCATCCGTGTACAAAGTTGGGGCGGTATCTTGAAGCTATATTTACTTGGGTTATTTTAGCGATGTCATTTAAGTTGAATGCTGCTGTATCGAGCATAACGGTAGGTTGATGCCCTGATACCGTCCAAGATGGATCACTCATTTTTTCGTTTTGGCGCACTTTTTACGTTGTTGGTAGTGGTTGTTCATATCGGCTCGGGAGAAGCATTCGGTAAGCTTATCTTAATACGGGTATAGCTATTTTAATCTGTGTATACGTAATCCAGTTCCCGCGTATTTACAATATTACTTGGTCAATGTATATGTACTTAAGAAAATCAAATATTTAGACCAAAAACTTCATTTATAATATCTATGGCTATCACAAAGGTCGGGTTACTCGTTTACCGCCATCAAAACAGACAGGTGGGATACACGCTTCATCTTTTTGTTTAAGATCTGCTTCGCTTATTTTTGATTACACAACATTTTGTGTTCTGCAATGGCTTTAATTCATCTTCGAAACTATACCTATGTCGTGAAAGAGGACTTTGATGTCCAAAAGCATACCTCTTCCTTAGATAGGGAACTAGTTTTCTAGTTTGAGGTTATTTGCATCCAAATCTAGTTTCAGTTTCGTATGGACTTTGTATTTGCTCTGTTCCATGACACAGTCTTAGATGTTCATGGTGATAGATGGATCATTCATGTTGAATTATTTTGGAACGATAGATAGGGAAAATATCGTTGGTTTGTTAATCCTGTTCCTATATAAGACTGAGTCATGGGAGAGAGAGCAAATACTAACTGTTCATACGAAAGTGAAACTAGATTTGGATGCGAATCGAATAGGAAATAGCGAAATGAAGACAAATTTCTTAAAACAGATTTGTAAAAATTCATGATTTTTTTTTACTTTTAACTCTCAGTTTTCTTCCCTGCTTGCAAAATTGAATTATTTTAGACTATATCTTTTCTTTTCATAGCTTATAGTTTGTAACTGGTAATTTCTATTTCTGAGGCTGGTTGTACGGTTAGATAAAACAAAATACAGTACCGAACTCACCTGCTGTGCGTCTGTAAACATTACAGAAACCTGCACTAGTATGATACTTACTATTTCTCTCTTTATACGGGAAATTTATTTGGAATTATAATGAGATAACGACTTCAACAACAAAAGAGAAGAATTCGAAGTGATATATCAATACCTACTATGTTTCTGAGAGTTAATTCGTATTTAATGCCAAACTATCAAGTTTTAATCGCCTCGAATAAGACAGTACAAAACATGGCTTTGATTCACTGCTTTGATTTTACATCAAGACATGACAAAACATGAATAAGACGAAATGAAATATATCATGTCGTTGGCCTTGTTGACGAAATAACTCGTGCAATATCAACCGATATGTTTGGACAGGAACATGTTTTCTAATCTTGTTTTTTTTCCCGTTTACGTAACTGAGACTATGAAAGACTATGACTGAGATTATGACTGCAAAATTAGGGTCAGCACCTAAGAGAAACTTGTAATAAACTTTATCAAAAGCTAAAAAAAAGAAGAAGAAAAAAAAAAAAGAAAAAGAATTCATCTCGAGTTACGGTCGGGAGATTTTTGATTTTATTATAAATATTGTGTTGCTGTCGCCTTTAAAGCAATACCTCGATACAACCTATGCGGAAAACTTTGAAGCAGGCTATATTCTAACAATCTGCTAGACTATAAAATTTCAAGCTTACAGTACATTCAAAGCCGTTGATTTTATCTAAGAAAAACTCCAGTTTCCAATGATAAGACGTTCTAAGACTCCCCTTTCTTTTTGTTTTCGGTCTGAGTTCAATAATGGAATAAAGAATGTATTTTCTCAATTGAGTTTGTGACGTCAACAAAGAAAGGAATCGTGAATAATAATAATTGCTTTTTTTACTCGGACGAAGGACTAGCGTCCGAAACGTCAGTAAGTGATCTCTCTTTTGTTTTACGGTGTAAAAAATAACTTTTTATCCATACTGTGTGAATAATAATAATGATTCTAAAATAAAATGCTTTCACGCTCCAGAGCCGGGTTTCCTGTGCGATCAAATATTGCTTTGCAATGATGCATACGAGAAATAATGACATGTCATAATAAGATAATGATTACAAATTATACTTACACATTTGATTGGAAAGACACGAGGACGGATCAACCAGATGGATGGATATGGCGGGCTAATTATCATGATATATGTTTGTATTTACAGGCTGTAGCGACACATCAATCGGTATTGAGAATGTAAACATCTTCCCCAACAATCGTTTTACAGCCACCTCTACTTATGACAATCGCTATGCAGCATCAAACGCTAGACTTCAAGTAAACGTTATGGGATGGGGCCCAAGGACGAACAACCAGCCCAGTGATCACCTCCAAATTGATCTTGGAAACGTTTACATCATCTGTGCGGTTGCAACTCAAGGTAGTGCGAGTACCAGCGAATGGGTGAGAGATTACTTGATTACGACGTCTGCTGATGGCTCCCGGTACACAACCTATAGAGAAAATGGAGCAGATAAGGTAGCTGTTAAACTTTTAATTCTATATTAAATAATTTTTTCGATTTCAAATATTTTGCGAATAAGCTTTTTTGCTTCTTACTAATAAAAACTTTGTTTGCGTTGTCCCCTCCCCCTAAAAACAAGACATAAGGATGTTCAAGGGAATGACACTTGGCCTAAAATGGGAAAACATTACGCCCCGGCTGTATTTTAATAAAAAAAATTAAAACGTTAAAACGTTTTCCACATTTTTTTTTAGCTATTTACAGGAAATACAGACCAAAATTCAGTCGTCAAAAACTCCATAACTGAACTCAGAGTGAGGTACATTAGGTTTTATCCAAGACGGTACAAATCGCACAGGACCATGAGAGTGGGAATATTCGGCTATAAAGAAGGTAATGAATGAACGAACAAACTGAATATCAAACAAACGAACGATAAAATAAACCCGATGATGATTGTTTGATGATGATGATGACGACGACGACGACGACGATGATGATGATGATGATGATAATGATTTATTAATTACCAATTTATATAGCGCTACTTCCAAAACGCCAGTATACATAGCGCTTTACGATATACGTTTAAAATGAACAAACAAACAAAAACAAACGAACGGACGAAGCGCTAGCAACTAACAAACGAGCGGCCACCAGTTAGTCAGCCATTCTACTAATCAACCAATAAAGAAACGAACGGACGACGAACGAGCTAACAAACGAGCAAAACAAACACAGGGTAGGATCTAGGGAATTACTACGTTATTGGTGCACCCTTTTCTAAAACTAATGGATCCGTCCATAAAATAAACGAACGAATATAACATGCTAACCAACAAGACATGAGTGCATGACCACTGCGATCATGAAATGTGCAAACAAATTATCAGAATAACGGAACAAATGAAAAAAATATTTACGTAATATTTTACAGAGTGTGCTAAAAGGACAATCGGTTTGGAAAATAAATACATCATACCTGACAGCAGTTTCACAGCAACTTCGCAATACAACAACGATTACCATCCATACCACGCTAGACTTAACGGTAACTTAAGAGGATGGGCTGCAAGGACAAACACCGATTCAAGTGATCATCTACAGATTGATCTTGGACTTCCACACGTCATCTGTGCTGTAGCCACACAGGGTGGCAGTGGTGGTGGTGAGTGGGTGACACAGTATAAGATAAATCTGTCGATTGATGGTACGCAATGGACCATCTATCAAGAAAGCGGAGTTGATAAGGTATGATTCATAAGGAAGACGTCAGTGAAAGACATGTCAGTTGGAGAGAATGTTCAATTTTCACTTGGTTTACTATTATCGGTTGGTTGGTTGGGTATGTGGTTGCTTACCGGTAGATTTGTTGGTTGCCGTTTGGTGGGTTGGTCGGTTGGTGGGAGGTTTCTGGTTGGTAGGTTGGTGAGTTAGCTGGTGGGTTGCAGTTTGGTTGGTTGGTTGGTTAGTTGGTGGGTTGCAGTTTGGTTGGTGGGTTGCAGTTTAGTTGGTTGGCTGGTTGGTTGGTGGGTTGCAGTTTAGTTGGTTGGTTGGTTGGTTGGTTGGTTGGTGGGTTGCAGTTTAGTTGGTTGGCTGGTTAGTTGGTGGGTTGCAGTTTGGTTGGTTGGATAGTTGGTGGGTTGCAGTTTGGTTGGTGGGCTGGTTAGTTGGTGGGTTGCAGTTTGGTTGGTTAGTTGGTTGGTAGGTTGCAGTTTGGTTGGTGGGTTGGTTAGTTGGTGGGTTGCAGTTTGGTTGGTGGATTGGTTATTTGGTGGGTTGCAGTTTGGTTGGTTGGTTGGTTAGTTGGTGGGTTGCAGTTTGGTTGGTGGGCTGGTTAGTTGGTGGGTTGCAGTTTGGTTGGTTAGTTGGTTGGTGGGTTGCAGTTTGGTTGGTGGGTTGGTTAGTTGGTGGGTTGCAGTTTGGTTGGTTGGTTGGTTGGTGGGTTGCAGTTTGGTTGGTGGGTTGGTTAGTTGGTGGGTTGCAGTTTGGTTGGTGGGTTGGTTAGTTGGTGGGTTGCAGTTTGATTGGTTGGTTGGAGAGATGGTGGGTTGCAGTTTGGTTGGTGGGTTGGTTAGTTGGTGGGTTGCAGTTTGATTGGTTGGTTGGATAGATGGTGGGTTGCAGTTTGGTTGGTGGGTTGGTTAGTTGGTGGGTTGCAGTTTGGTTGGATGGTAGGTTGGTTGTGGCCGGCGGGTAGGTTAGTTCAGTTGGTTGGATGGTCGGTAGGTTAGTTTGTTGCCGGTTGATAGGTACTTAGGTGGCAGTCTAATGAAGGTTGGTTTTGAGAATCAATTCACTTGACAATAGAAAAATCTAACGTTTTTCTCAACGACGGACTTGGATCATATTACACTTAGGTATTTCAAGGGAATATCGACCACAGCATTATCATGGTGAATGAACTTACCAAAACAACAGCAAGATACATCCGATTCACTCCAACAGCTTTTAACAGCCACAAGACAATGAGAGTAGGGGTTTTCGGTTACCTAGAAGGTACGTAGATATCACTTAAAAATTCAACTACAAATACTTAACTAGGTCTATGTTTACGGCGATAGCTTCTAGACGTCTTGCTCTTAGGTTTCCGTCAAACCCCCCTCCCCCAAGAAAACCCTCAGACTTTTGTCAATCTGTTTCATTGGTGAGTACATAAATGTATAGTACTGGAGATGTTAGCGTCTTAAACACAACAATAGGGTATAATAGGCTAAAAATATTTTAAAAAAAACATTGAATATAGCTTCTTTAGTCTTCAATGAACAGGTCACGTGATTACTGCTTTTCGACTCCGGTGGGTCTTTGGAAATTGGAGTAACAATGTAAGACTGATGTATATTTTTGTGTCACTTACTTAGCTTGCATTAACCGACCCCTTGGCATGGAATCAGGAGCTATTCAAGATGGCAGTATAACAGCTTCTTCTACTCAACACCCAGCCAAGAATGCCAGACTACATTACACATCAGGCTCATCGTGGTGTGCCTCTACAAGTGACTCTAATCCATATCTACAGATTGACTTAGGGACATCTCACCTTATTTGTGCTGTGGCTACACAAGGAAACAGCCAGACAGACCAGTGGGTGAAGACGTACCAGATAACCACATCTACTGATGGATCATCGTGGACTACATATGCAGAAAATAGTGTAACAAGGGTAAGTTTGGGTTAAATGTATGGAAATTAAATGAAAAAGATGACTGCTGGAATGTCATTGACCAAGTATTTAAGTGTTGATTCAGAGTACATAATGTACAGTGTTCGCGCTCCCTTTAAAACCAACTAAACCCTACTAATCTCTTCGACCACTGGCAGTCATGGCGCAAATGAATGCAAAAATAAGAGTTTGGTACCTACCATGCAACAAAACTTCCTCTCCCTTCATAAAAAGTTCCCGTTATGATATCAACAAATCGTTGCTGAAAAATAAAATAAGCAATGCTCTATTTACAGACATTCTACGGTAACTATGATCGCACAACAGTGGTACGTCAAGTTCTGTACCACGGTATTGTTATAAGGTATCTACGTATTGTACCCAAGACATCCCAGACTGGTACACCGTGCTTGAGGACAGAGATCTATGGATATCCTTCCCAGACAAGTGAGTTGGAATATGATAACAATAATAAACATAGCAGCAGTAGCAGTATACTTTACAGGGACGGTAGAGCACCCTAAAAAGTGGAGGGAGGGGCTATATAAGAGACTAGTATGGGAAAAAGTGGGGGGGGGGGGGGGGGGGAGCTGCAGCCCCATAGGCTCCGCGGTGCCTGCTTTAAGGGCCAGACTGGTGAAAGACACATGTCTTAGTTTGTTTAATCAACCCCAATAGAGATGTATTATCAATATTAGTAGCAGCGCCGTAGCCAGAGGAAAATGTTGACCGAGGCAAATGACCACGACCGTCAAAGGCGATCGTATGTAGGGGGTCCGGGGGCATGATCCCCGAAAATTTTTGAAATTCAGACTCTTGGAAATGTGATTTCCAGCGTTTTAAGAGGCATTTGCGACATATTTATTGTATTAAATTGATGACAATTTGGCACATTTTGGAAAAGAAAAACTGGAATTTGAAGAGAATTTGTTTGCAATCTTATTAAAGAATTAAAGCAAACTATTCTTTTTTAATTTTATCGAGGCACAGACCTCACTTTCCTCATCATAGCTACGGCCCTGAGTAGTAGTGTAGTGGTAGTACTAGTAATGATGATTTCTATTACTGACCTTCACAATGACCATAAATGCACTCTTTCCTTCTAGGTTGTTCCAGACACAGTGTTGGTATACCAAGTTCTTTATTTGTACCTGATCACAGGTTTACAGCAACATCAGTATTTAGTGGTAATTCTTACTTGGCTCATAAAGGAAGACTGGGTGCTGCCTCAGCCTGGGGTACAAAATCAAACACAAATAGCGGTGATTATCTTCAGGTTGATCTTGGTGCTCTGTTCTACATATGTGCTGTAGCTACTCAAGGGACTGGGTACAGTGGGAATGAATGGGTTACAAAGTATAAAATATCGTATTCAACAAACAACAATCAGTGGAATACATACAGAGAGAATGGAGCCGATAAGGTAAATGAAACATACATATTTTCCCAGCCCCCCTCCCTCCCGTCTGGGCTGGTCTAATTAAGTCAGGGCACGGCTAACTCTCACAGACTGGACCCTGAAACAACCATGTCCTCTGGGCATGTCAAAATCAATACAGAGTCAAGAACAGAATTTAGTGTGTTATGGAAGTCAACCGACATGCGATACCGACTGATCCGAATCCAACTGGAGACTCCGGAAGAGAAAGGCGAATGAATAAAATGAAAATACTAAATCATTATTTTATACTCTCTAATTACATATAGGAGTTTACAGGGAATACAGACAAAACATCAGTTGTTTCCAATTTGATAACGAACAGATTCAAGGCCAAGTTTGTTCGTGTACAGCCAACTACATATAACGGACATAAGAGTATGAGGATTGAATTCAAGGGAATTGCATCAGGTACTAATATATATCGGGAGGTGTGCGTGATAGCTATTTTAATCCATAAGCTGTCAAGCAAAAGATTTGCAAATCATATTTGATCTACAAGCATCATATTTCTCAGGAAGGAGGAAAAGGAGTATGTGTATCAACATCATTGCAAGTTTTTGGATCATTTTCAAAAGCAGACACTGATGTAGAAAGGCGTTGCCTTCACAACCATACTTGCTGTCCCCTTCTCTGCTGAGATGCAAGGCTTTCTTTGCTTGCAATGCTGTGTTGTGCTATGCTATTCTCTTTCTTGCAATAAAGTAGATTTCGTATGACAGCATGCGAAATCGGAAGGGTACGGAATTGACGAAATCCCTTTGAACACAGCACGCGAAAATACTACTTAGTCCCGATCATGGGAAGGCACTTCTGTACCGCGAGTTTTCGCGTTCATACGAAATTTACCATACATATATATATAGATTTTCATTAATTGACAAATAAGAAATTTCTTTTTGTTAAAAATACAGGCTGTGTTTCATCTCTTGGTCTGGAAAATTCTAGCATCAAAGACTCACAGATGACGTCATCATCATCGGATAATTCCCATACTGCCCCACGTGGTCGTCTGTATGGCAGCTCGTCATGGTGCAGCTCCACAAATGGCAATACTGAATACATACAAATTAACCTTGGACAGGTCAAGACAGTGACTGGTATTGCAACACAAGGAGACAAAACCGTAGATAAATGGACGATTACTTACAAAGTTACTTACAGCTTTGGCGAAGGAGTTTGGTTTGAATACAGAGAGGGTGCATCGTCTAAGGTAAGACAGACAATTATTGGCGAATACTGATAAAACCTTAATTACATACATTTAGCACGAGCAGAAGTTGTAAGCAGAAGAAGTGCGTTTTTCATCGAATTTTCTTGACCGAAATGCCGGCCAGGCAAGGGGGTGCACAGTCACCAAGTGATGATGCCCTAGATCCTTGTCTGATTAAAACTAATGATCAAACAAGATTATCAATTACAATTTTGGCGCGAAAAACGTGACAATGCAAGTTAAACTGAATGACACTTTGTGTGTTCACAAGATGACGGATTTTTGAAACTTTTTTCACCTCAGGGTTTTAAACTAAGTCATCGATGCTTTTGTTTTTGCAGATTTTTGATGGAAACACTAACAAAAATGACGTCAAAGTAAACTGGCTGACCCGACCAATGGCAGCACGTTACGTCAGAGTACTTCCCCAAGTTAGCAACACTGGACATTGTTTACGACTTGAGCTTTATGGATGTGAATTTTGTAAGTAAACATCATGAAATTATTCATTTCTTTGAGACACATAAGTATTTGGAATGCATGGCCAAAGTAGATAAACTTTGAGAGAAACAAGCTTAAGGGCCGCACATTTTGCTCAGATTATTCATATTTTCAAAACATTACTGATTTTATTTCATTTATATTTTAGTCTATCCTTTATCTGCTTCACTAAATACTGCTAGCGTCGTCCTTCCAAGCAAAAAGAACAGTTCTGGGAATGTAACATGTAGTGTACTTGGCGAACCACTTCCTGATATACAGTGGCTGAACAATGGTACGAAGATCAGCGGTGCCACACAAACAAGTATCCAGCTCGTGTTCAACTCTGCTGCCGAGATTGTTTCCACTTACAGCTGTTCCAGACCAGATCCTAGCAAAAGAGCTGTTGTCTGTAACAAGTTTTACACATGCAGAGCGAAGTACATCTTTATTGTACCTAGTGGGACGGTAGATGAAGCTACTGCTAAAGTCACTGTTTATCTAAGTAAGCACTCATAAGATTATTTATCTCATTTTCTCAGTCGCGAATAGATAGATTTTTTCTTTGAAGCTCCAGCGTTTTTAAACGAAAAAACGAAACGCTAAATTAAAATTCGATCCGGAGAGTTGGCCGCGCCCTGACTGATAAGACTAGAAGCTGTTTCAGGTTTTCATCTGTGAGTTCGCCTTGCCCTGACTTAGATCAACCCAGAGGTCGTTTCAGGGTTGACACTCCATGAACCATACTGTAAAGTTGTTGACGTAATTAGAATTCCTTATTCACTTGGTGGTCTTATTTTCTTCCTAAGATGTGCCACAAGCTCCTACTGTAACATCAGTTCCATTACAGCGTTCAATACACCTTAGCTGGATCCTGCCAAATCCGTCGGACGAGGTTGGAACGATCACCAACTACTTAATAGAGTTCAACAACCAAAGTTCTATCACGACCATATCTGTTGGTAATCAAGCTTCTCCTTCTAGCCTGACCTACCTTCGACCTTACACAAACTACACTGTGAGAATAAGAGCGATAAGTGCTCCGGGACAAGGACTGTGGAGTAACCTGGTTAACGTCAGAACCAATGTTGCAGGTGATTTTGCATTATGATTCACTTTTACCTTACTTCATCGCAACTATGTTTATTTTCTCATTATTTTGTCTTGTAACCTCAATATGGTGCCCGAATCTGATTGTTTTATTCTCTTGGAAATGGATGCTACCATAACTTTCCCCCCTCAGTTTAAAATACTTTCTTATAAAGGCATAAAGAGAAGAGCTTTCTTGGTTGCATGCCGTCAAAGCCACTAAATTGGAGGGATGGAAAGAAAAACAAAACTTAGCTTGACTGGTAGACAGTCTCATCTTTGGAAACTTTAATTCATTGATAAATTCAATGTTTAAAACAGTGAAGTGAGTGATTTATTTCTCGCATTTTTTGCAGAGCCAAATGGCATTCCATCCATCACAAGCTTAACAGCGTTGACATCCCAAAGTATTCTCATTGACTGGCAGGTAAATTATTTAAACAAATATAGTACTACGTGGGCTTGAGGTTAATCATCGGACTAAGGCGACGCAAACTTACTATTATATATTGTCGGCATCCTTCTACTGCATCCTTCAGGTACGGAGTAAGTAGTAGTCTCCCAGGAAGCAATAGGTAGGTATACACTAGTTGGTTCCCTTAGGAAGCATTACCATTGAAACAGATTTGTACGAGAGACAAAAGTCAGTAGCCCAAATCACGAATCAGTGTTAGAAATTTGATTTCATAAGTTAGTTCAATGGGGCCATAATCTGGTCACGGTGGTCATGTTATACAATTCTTGTATATTGGCAGTTCTGAGGTTGCTTTTTGAGAGTCCACTCAGTTGTCTTGTGACAATTCTGGCATTTGTTAAAGCAAATAAAAACCTTTTTTTTTTTAATTTCTTGGCCTTTTCTTGAAACTAAATTTTATGTGTTTTTTAGTTTACTCAAAGTGATAAAGTCAACGGACCAATGGCTGGGTTCAGAATAGCATACAGAAAAGAGGGAGGAGCAATAAATATGATTGACGTTGGCGACATTCGAAGTTACAACTTGACGTCTTTAGAAAAGAACACGAATTACAAAGTCAATGTTTCTGTGAGGAATACACAGTATGTTGGTCAACCAAGTGTAGAAGCGGAAAGAAGAACACTTGAAGATGGTAAGATTGCAGCGTAAAATCTAAACTAGACAATATTCAATAATCCTGTCATGTCTTGAGTTTTGTAACACTTCAACTTGTTTTTCAGCGCCAGATTGTGCACCAGTCCTGAAGTCTGTCCAAAGTCTCTCATCTAACAGTGTTCTTCTTATCTGGTCATCACTTCAACATCAAAAGTGTACTAATGGAGTCTTACGAGGGTATAAAGTTGTTTACAAGGAATCAAGCAACGAATCACTGCCTTTAAACGTACATACGGTTAACAACCCTTCTGCCATAACAACAGTAGTGTCAGGTGTCGTGCAATCCTTGGAGTACAAGTTCCAAGTTCGTGCGTTCACTGGGAAAGATGGATCACTCAGTAACTCACTGTTTAGAACTGCTCAGCCAGTTGGTAAGCCGAAAGAAACGTCATGCCACTCTGAGTAGAAACATACAAAAGTGCACCGGAGAAAGCTAACGCTACCTCATTATCAGTACCTTTGACATGTTCTTATTTCATGTTTTGTAATCATTTTTATAACTGCTTTGTTCTCCCCTCGTGAATCTAGAGAAATCCTGCTACAAGTCTTTAATATATGTCCAATCGTTTATTTTTAGGTAACCTTTCCATTGTTAACGAGAAAATGACACCTTTAGTCAGAGCTGCCATTGGTGAAAAAGTCAGTATTGGTTGCTATGCGACCGGCGCTCGACCAATCAGCTACAGTTGGTTGAAGAAAGATCAACCAATGAACAGTTCATCCCTAAAAGTTCTGCATAACTTTTTATTGGTCGATGTCAAGTCTGAATTGGACTTTGGAGTGTATTTGTGTAACGTGACTAACAATAATGGCGAGGTAGTTTCGTATGAGGTCAGGATTGAACAGCTGGACATCTGTGAGGAAAATGAACGCAATGGTAAGAAAAATGGTTAATTCTGGTCAGCGACACAAACAAAATAGCATTCATTGACTCGAACATTGTCTCAGTAGTTGTCACCGTATCCACGTGAGAAAATTTCTTGCAAACGTTTCAGAAGAAGCTATATGAGTGAGTTACGAAAATGACTGCACCTGAGTCCCTAAATTTCAAAAGAGCAAATCTAAAAATTGAAAGGAAATACAAAAGCCACAGATGATTTCCTCTTGTACTCCCAAAGCTCAACATCCCTTCTGTATATACTATTTAGTAACAGTTGAATTCTTCTCTCTAGGGAATTTAACAATTCTTAGAGACAGGATGACGTCATTGATAAGAGCTGGAATGGCTGATAGAGTTGTCATTGGGTGCTATGCGACTGGGCGCCAACCAATCAGATACCACTGGACAATGAATGGCGCTCCTATCATTAGTTCAGCCGCAAGAGTTATCCACAACGTTCTAGTCCTCGAACCTAAGACGGCAAAGGATTATGGGACTTACGTATGTAATGTGACCAATGAGAATGGCACAGATTCTTATCCAATCAAATTGATGCAACTGGAGACTTGCAAAGGACCTAATTCAACTCGAGGTTAATGTCAAGTTTTAATTTCTAGGAGAAAATTATTTTCGTGAAAAATAATCTCAATGAAATTACTTTCAGGTAATGTTACGATTTTGAGCGACAAAATGACATCCTTAGTGAAAGCAGCCATAAATGAAAAAGTCGTTCTCAGTTGCTATGCAACCGGAGCTCCACCAATCAGATACATCTGGACAAAGGATGGTGCACCAATCAACAACTCATCCATAAACGTAATAGGCAACACGGTTATTGTCAAGCCTAAGACGGCAGGGGATTACGGGACATATCTCTGCCAAGCAACAAATGGAAACCAGACAGCGTCTTACGAGGTTAAACTTGAGCTTTCAGAAATATGCCAAAAAATGAACATTTCATCTCAACAAGGTAAGTTCACTAACTTCTGGCGAGTGCTTTCTTTTAAGACCCCTATCTAAAAATAACCATTCCTTCTTTCCACTTCGAGAGTGACTCAAAGACGTCCCTCTCCAGTACTTGCATGGTTAAGTTCCAAAATTAAATCAAGGTTTTCATTTTTATAAGTTTGTTCATCAGGCTTAGAGTGTTAATATTGACCTGTTTCAAATTTCAGATTTAAAAATTCTGAGAAAGAAAATGACGTCTTTAATAAAGGCGGCTATAGGGCAAAACATCAGTATTGGTTGCTACGCAGCCGGCGCTCAACCAATTAGATACAACTGGACAAAGGACGGTTCTAAAATTAGCAGTTCAGCTGTTAAAGTGATTGACAACATCCTGTTTGTGCAACCGAAAACTCCGATGGACTATGGGACATATTTGTGCAGCGTTTCCAACCAAAATAAGAGCATTTCGTATGCGGTTGAGTTATCGCGGTGGGAGAGCTGTGAACAACGATCAAATTCCAGCCAAAACACAGGTTGACTATATATCTTTTTGAGACATTCAAATGTAGCATACTTTTTAGATAAATATGCACATATTATGCTAGCTGACATTTTTAGCTTATTCAAAAATCTTAAATTTTTAGGTAAGTTACAAATCTTAACCAATATGATGATGTCATCAGTGATTGTTGCTATTGGAAACAGAGCAAGCATTGGTTGCTACGCAACGGGGGTACCACCAATCAGATATACCTGGACAAAGGATGGAATTCCAGTTAACCCTTCTGCCGTCATACAAAATGTCTTGGTTGTACAGCCTATGACGTCAATGGATTATGGGAACTATTCCTGCAATGTATCAAATGGAAACGAAACAGATTCATACTCGATACAAGTCAAGCCTTTAGGAAAATCAGAAAACCAGACGCAAGGTCAAAGAATCCCTAAATGTATTTTAGATATAGACTCTACTGCAAAATTGACAAATCTTAATGGATTTATTATCATAGTCATGTTCTCTCTTATCTAGAGCCTCCGTTCCTCATGGTCAGCACCATCAGAGTATACATGACGTCATCATACTATATTACGTCATTATACTATATTACGTCATCGTACTATATGACGTCATCATACTATATTACGTCATCATACTATATTACGTCATCTTACTATATTACGTCATCATATTATAACAAGTAATAGGATGGATAGAAATAGAAGGCAAAAGAGATGCCCGCTGATTTTTCTATGTTTAGTAAAATATTTTTAATTTTTTTCCTTATAAGAAAGAAAAGCTAAAAACGACGCTTTCAATTCACAGGAAAACTTCAAATTTTAAGAGAAAAAATGATGCCCTTGGTTAGAGCAAGGTATGGAGACAAAGTTAGCATTGGTTGCTATGCAACCGGAGCTCCTCCAATCAAATACAGCTGGACAAAGAATAATAAGCCAATAGTCAATTCAGAAGCGATTAAAGTTTTGGAAAACGTAGTGGTTGTACGTCCCAATACCACAGCTGATTATGGGACGTTCGTGTGTAGTTCGTCCAACGGAAGAGAAATAGCATCGTATGTTATCAAACTAGAGCACGTGGATGTTAACGTTCGTGGAAATCCCAATCCGAGTCAAAGTAGACAAGGTCAGTCATGTCAGTTCGAAGTGATGATGGAAAGTGAGGCAAATGATTAAGTCAATAATATATGTTTTCAAAACTTTCAGATGGTTTTTGTCCTTGCAAACTTCTTGTAACTAATAAGTAATTATAGTGACAACTATTTTTAAATCTTGAAAGATTATATAAAGACTTTCAATTGACAATAATTTTTCTTTCCTTATTTCTTTCACTGTGTTTTTGTTTGTTTTCCGTCTTTATTTCTCTCTCTCTCCCTATAATCTTTCTTTCCCTCTTTCAAAGTTTCCCTTATCTCTCTCTCTTTCTTCCATTTTTTCCTTTTTCTTTTCTCCTTTTTATTTTTCATAAGCATCATAAAAGCAGTACTTTTCAGCGAGAAAATCATATATTTTTCATTCTGTTTTTTTTCATTGTGTCATTCTGTTTTCTTCTTCTTTAGAATTCAAGACTACATATCTGCCAATTATGATTGTCTTAGCAATCATCATCATAATTTTGTTAATAATCATCGTCTACTTGGCCCGGCGAAAGCAAAAAGACACTGACATTTCTTCAAAAAATGAGCCTTATATGAAAATGGACGATATTATTCGATCACGAAGCGAGATAATACGTAATAACCATGCATCGCTGCCACCAGTACCAGCTTCTGTTGCTCCTGCAGCTGCCAGCAACATACCGACAGAATCTCACTATGACAGTATCGATGGTTGCTATGTGAATGCTGCAGCACTGACAAAGAACAATGATCCGCCAAATGATGCCAATTTTGAGGATGATTATGCCTCGAAAAACAGCAAAGCTTAAGATCTTGGTTCGTTAATCGATGAAAATATTCACGTAAGAAACTTCATAGTGTAGGATAAATGAATAGTTTGAGCACTTACCCTTTAGGCTTTGCACCATCACGTGATGGCAGCCATGACAGGAGACAGGAGCAACTGAATCTGGTCTAACATGATTTACATGAGAAAGAATTCAGTTTCCCAGGGGGAAGACTCTATTGTTCCTGCCTCCTGTCATGGCTGCCATCACGTAATGGTGCAAAGCCTCTATACTCTGAATGTCAGCTGAATACTCCATCAGATTCTGTCATTCGGTATATACCGCTGTATTCCTGGACTACAGATTCATTTGTACTCGTCTAAGAGAAAATCATTAGGAAAAAATAAACTGAATAATGTAAAAAATGTGTAACTTTACGATAACAATAAAAAAGCCCAAAAGGAGCTTTATCAAACAACTGATGACAATGTTTAAAATCCAAGCCTCTTAATTTTATGTATTTATGAATAGCTAACTTATAAACGTGATATAAGTTTGATAAACGCTTTCTTCATAGAACTGATTGCCAGACTAAAACTATTTAAGTGCGAAGATATATGTCACTTCTTGTTGTTTTACATAAATTACTGGCGTAGAGAGGGAGGCACGGGGGTGAGGCACGCGCCCAATAAATGTATATTAATTATTGTCACTCAATAGACCCCAGCACGTCGAAATGCAGCTCAATTTGAAGGGCAAAACAAAAGAATTTTATTCTCCTGAGAATTGGAACACATTTTTTTGCCCTCCAAATTGAGCTGCATTCCGACGTGCTGCAAGGGGTCTAATATTGTTACATGTTTATTCTGGGTGCCCCCTGATTCCTAGGTCCTCATTCAGTGCCATTCAGTGGTTGAGGAAAAAAACTGGGCTGATTTTGCATTGCAATGCATGGTTGGATTTTTCTTAGGGAACGAAATCGACGCCATCTGGAAATGTTCTCTAAAACAGTCCCACAATGCACTGCTGACTTAAATATCGCTGCGTAACCAGCGTGGTTGGTCCTTGTAGTGTAGTGGTTAACACGTCAGACTAGTATACACGTCCTGCCAAGGGCATATGATATTTTTCTTTTAATTCTTTATTCTATTATTCACACCGAACGCATTTCATTTCACATGACTTAAATATGGATTACTTTCTTTGTGACCAACTAAGTCACAAGTTGAATGCGGTTATATGCATCGAGGTGCTAGATAAACCAAACTGCAGCAAAAAAGCTAACATTTTATAAGATAGAACTATAATAAAAGGATAATTCTTCTAAAAAAGTGAAAATTATTACGTGGTAATAGCGATTGAGAATTATACATGGTCTGTGTTATTAACTTTATAATTTAATATGTTGAAGATCCATGGTATAAGAGAAGACGTTCATAGCCAAAAAAAGCTTACGCTTTATATAAGTTTAGCATCTTGTTCTTTAAAAACTAAATAAATATCTATATATGGAGTGCTAGCAGTTTCGTATGTAGTATCAGGGTGAAAACAAATTCAATAATGAGGTCGGTTCCACGAGGTCTTTGCTACAGAATATTACAAACTACTCACCCAAACTTCAGCAAACTTTGTGCATTCTCGAAGAATCTGGCGTCTTAGGAAACTGCTTTATCTTAACACAGCTTGGATTCTGCCTTACATCTCCCTTTACCAATAGAAGAAGCTGCATCTCTTAGTTTCAAACGCCAGGCAAACGACGGAAAGCCATAATCTTGATTGTATGGACATGAGCTCCTATTTTAGGCTTATATGCTAATTTCAAAGGCACGCAAAAATGTTGTGGCCAACAAAAGATGTCGTTGTGCAAAGTGAGCAAATTTGGTTCAATAGATAAAGAGCGCCAAATAACGTAAAGTAATGAGTGTTATGGCTGAATAATATGTTATATGAAAATAATATTTATATGTTATATGGTTAAATGAAACTACTTCGCATCTCGCGGGTTTTATTTCGGTAAAACAATTGTCAGTGTTCTACATGAACAAGCGAGTAATTTCAATCGTAACTGTGGAAAATGCGAAGTGATCTTCAGACCGTGATTACTTCTCTCTTTCCTCCTCACTTCCTCTTTCCCCCTCTCTCTCTCTCACACACACACACAATATTTTTGATTGGGTTGGGCTGATAAAATCGTTTCACTGCATGTCTGTCTACTATCAATTGCGTATTGATCTTGATCAAACAATGAAATGCATTAACAAAAACATAATATTTTGAGAGCATAAATTAATGTTTGTAGAAATCAAGTGGGTATCCAAGGAAATTGTACGTTCTGCCTACATTGTCAATGCTCGGAAAACGCAAAAATCAACGTGTCTAGTAGTATTTATTATTCATGGTAGCATCACTGAAATCAAATGAATTGCATGCTTGATTGAGTGTCGGATGTCAATTGAATGAAAAAACGACTTCCGGCTCCAAAACGAAAAGCAGATTTTTTACTTTTTCTTTTTGACAGGATTTGTTGTCCAAAGTTCTAACTGTTTTCTAACCTGGTAGAGGTTAAATTATTGAGAACATTTTTGCTTTATTTTAGCGGTTTTTTATGTGCAGTTCGACCCGAAAACACGTCACAACTTTTAGCTCTAAAGCTATATATTTACATCTTATTTGTCTCTTCAAGTACCCGGATATCCATCATAACACGAGGAGAGTAAGTTTCCGATAAATGCTTCCTTAGTGCACGAGTGCCCGGCATACAAAATAGAGTTAGTTTGTATGCTATCTTCTCTGTCATTTACATCTCATTTGTTTTTTCAAGTACCCGGATATCCATCATAACAAGAGGAGAGTCAGCTTCCGGTAAATGCTTGCTTAGTCAATGACTGGAATCACGCTACCTTAACACAACGTGCTCGTCGTTCCGCTGATGAATTAATCGGTTGATTGAACCGTGTTGCCAATAAAAGCTGGCTGACTCTAGTCAACAATTTACTCAGACGCTAAGCTACTACTCATGGTTCTAGCTTGAAATCTTTACATCTCGAAGTTTTTGCTTGGCTTTTGTATCGTCATGTTTGCACTGCTTCTATCTTTCGCCTATTTTTCAAAGGCTTTTTTCTTGCTCCTGTTGCCAATATCTGTTGTTTCCATCGCTTCAATCAAGCTTGGTAAGTGTCGTATAATATAAGTTAATCACTGGCTACCCTTAATATCTATATTATCATGAATACCGCCTGTACAATCTCGAGTCACCAAAGTCAATCACATCTTCTTATGTTGTCAAACAAAAATTGACTTATGTAATATACCATATCAAGGTTTATGTCATATGTTAATGACTGTGACGTCAAAATGGGCATCCTAAATATACAAAACTTCACTGGTACAGATAAATTAAATTTGAAAAGCATCACTTTTCACTTAAAGTCATCAGAAATTTGTTCTTATTTTTGCCAAAAAGTAGGTTTTTTTTTGCTAGCTAGTCTAGTGTGTATTGATTCACTCTATTAACTTTACCCTACTGATTGGATTCTATCTTAGCCAGTCAAAAAGTCTGACAGGAATGGTGCAGTGACCAATCGAGCTAACTGTCCTGTCTAGCCTCTGGCTATCACAGTTAGCTCACTAACGAATTTTCTGTTTGAAATAATGTAAAGTGTAATCTTAGACTGCAAAATCCAACGATAGCAAATAAAATTGATTTTTTTTATTCATTACAGTGAGGACACTCGAACCATGAACACTTGATATTTTTATATTTTATGAACTTTCTACTGCTTCAAACCTTCTGAAAATGAAGCACTGAACTCAAATAATCTTATTGTTCAAAATAAATCATATTTCCAATCGATTCACACAAGGGATAAAGGAGAAAAAAACCTCAAAGTGTTCACGGTTCGAGTGTCCTCACTGTAATTGATGTTATTCAAAGCTTCAACAAAACACGTGTTTTTAGGACACGATCGGCTGCACAGTCAAGTGTCAAGTTTTACGAATTGCCATCATTTGTAAAGTAAGGAGAAAATAATATAAAAGATGTCAGTGGAAAGTAATACTTTTCCCTCCTTACACTCTATCTCTACGCTCACACTATCAGTATGCTCGTATCAAATTTTACGTACGGCAGACCAAACATCAATATCAGTGGTACTCAGTCCTATGAAAAAACGACTTCCGGATTTGATAATCATGAATGTCATTCTAATTACCAGATTGCACCATAGCTTCGATCGGTGTTGAAAACAAATACATCATTCCTGACAGCAGTTTCACAGCATCGTCTGCATTGTATCCTTTCGGTCTCCCTTATAATGGCAGGCTTAATGCTTCTTATGGGTGGGCTGCAAAGACAACAACAAACCCAAACGACTACCTACAGGTTGACCTTGGATTTCCTTACGTTATCTGTGCTGTAGCTACGCAAGGTAGGGGTAATGGTGATGAATGGGTGACAGAGTATAAGATCGGTATGTCGCTGGACAACAAAAACTGGACGTCGTATCAAGAGAATGGCAACGACAAGGTATATATTGTATATCCATGATAAAAAAATTTTTTTTATAGACTATACACCAAACATTGATTTAGAAATCAGTAATAAATACTGTGGTACCTCCTGTGGTACCTTCTTCGTTCTTTAAACCAGTATTCTCCGAAGACTGCCGCATTTTGAAATAAATCAGTGAAAATACAGATAACCCTCGCTTTTGATGTGTAAAAGTTTTACTAGAAGAAAACGAATCCTCCTGGTAAGATAAAGAAAGAAATACTTGACATGCACACACAGAGTTCAAAAAAATTCTGAGCCCCAGATGGGAATCGAAACTACCCACGACCCTCCGTATACTCAGTCGGATGGTCTAACTACTGAGCAACTGGATACGCATGGCCACTCATGATATAATAGCTTCTGGTATGGATTATCGAGCATTAATTTTAAATATCGTTATAGTATTGTATTTTCTACGTAATATTATAGGTAATCCAAGAGTAAGTGTTTTTCAAAATAAACGATTATTTTAATAACTTGTTTTTAATAAATGATCATTTTAGATATTTGCTGGAAACACAAATCGGAAATCAAACGTTAAGAATTCCATTACCAAAACAAGAGCACGGTATATCAGATTTTACCCAACGAAATACAAGGGACGCAAGGTCATGAGAGTAGGGATATTTGGCTACAAAAAAGGTATATATATTTTAATTCTTCTAATATCTTGAACTCTTAATGTGTCTGATAAACTCTGGGGTCCAACAGAGCCATTTCAAAAATTATCTTAGATGCGAACTCAGGAAAATACAAAAGATATCCAAATATTCCATTGGCGAAAAAAAAATGTTTATTTTGTATACTGTATAGACAATTGTTTGAGGTGTCTAGTTTCCTACAGTTGTTGGCGTGCCAAGGAACTTTGATTGACAATCGGCTACGCCTGAAGGCAGTGATATAGGATGGCCTATTTATCCTGATTTTGTCTATCCAAACAAGTAGCATTTGCCATATACATTTACTCAACTTATTTGATTCCTTAGAGTGTGCTACAAATTCTATCAACTTAGAAAGCAAATACCTTATACCTGATAGCAGTTTTACCGCCAGTTCGGTTCACAATCAGGATTATAAGCCATACTATGGTAGACTTGGTCGTAATGGATGGGCAGCAAAGACAAATTCCAATCCCAATGACTACCTACAGGTTGACCTCGGAATTCCTTACATTATCTGTGCTGTAGCAACACAAGGAAACCTTAATTCTCACGAATGGGTCATGACCTACAAGATAAATGTATCACTGAACAACAGGGATTGGACGACGTACCAAGAAAATGGAGTGAACAAGGTAAGATGTACGACTTTTAATGCAAGGCGCATGAGTAATGAACAGCATGCAGAACGAGACTTTCAAATTCGAACTTCCTACCCTACTTAGGTGTTTCAAGGAAATTCAGAAAACAGGCTCGTTCAGCAACATTCAATCCACAACCAGCTTGCAAGATACATCCGTTTCATTCCTGTGATGTATCACATGCACAAGACAATGGGAGTTGGACTCTTTGGATACAAACAAGGTAAAATAATATTTGACTAATATTAATAAGAAACTTAAGGGCGCCAAACATTTTAAGTAATAGATACAATATGAGTGACAATGCGTGTTGTATGGAATATATAACCACGAGTCGGAGACGAGTAATTGTATATCCCATACAATATTGTCACAAATATTGTATATTTCTTAGCTTATTACTTTTTAATGAAGATTCTGATTTACAGAATATTTTAGCCTAATTGGCCGGTAATCTGTAAATCCGATACAGAATACTAATTAGCTGAGCTGTATGGGGTTTACAGTGTTCTCATATGACCCCAGTCTTGCGATTTCATTGGGTCTCACCCTAATGAATTAGTAATGAATATGATAAATGTTTTTATATCTTTTTGAACCATTTGACAAAAGTGAAGTTTTGGTTTTGGACTTTTGTTTAGACTGCGAGAACGTTCCTCTTGGCATGGAATCAGGAGCTATTCCAAATGGTAGTATAACAGTTTCTTCTCCTCAAAACTTTGCAAATTATGCCAGACTACATTATACATCAAGCTCATCGTGGTGTGCTTCTACAAGTGACTCTAATCCATATCTACAGATTGCCTTGGGCTCATCTCACCTTATTTGTGCTGTGGCTACACAAGGGAACAGCATGGCAGACCAGTGGGTGAAGACGTACCAGATAGATATATCTACTGATGGTACAACATGGACCACTTATCAGGAGAACAATACTAACAGGGTAATGTAGCATTAGTGATAGTATGATAGATCAGTGGGTGGAGACGTACCAGATAGATACATCTACTTATGGTACAACATGGACCACTTATCAGGAGAACAATACTGACAGGGTAATGTAGCATTAGTGATAGTATGATAGACCAGTGGGTGAAGACGAACCAGATAGATACATCTACTTATGGTACAACATGGACCACTTATCAGGAGAACAATACTAACAGGGCAATGTAGCATTAGTTACAGTATGATAGATCAGTAGAAAACAATAATGCAATCCGCAGACATGAACTAATAGCTTTCACAAAAGGGTCATAAACTTTTTTTGCGAATCCACAGACATTCTACGGCAACTATGATCGATCAACTGTTGTACGTCGTATTCTATACTATGGTATTGTTGCAAGGTATCTACGCATTGTACCCAAGACATACCAGACTAATATACCGTGCTTGAGGGCAGAGATCTATGGATATTCTTTCCAGACAGGTGAGTTGAATACGATAACAAAAGCAATAGTAATAGCAGTAGTAAAATTTAATCCCAAATTGTCTTTTTCTCGTTGTTTCTTCATTTTCAATATAGTCAATATGAATGCCAACCCATTTCATTTATATGTCATCAAAAATTACAGGACTCATCTCGATAGCAGCTTTCATAATTGAAATGTTTTTCTTGTTGAAATATTCTGTTTTTGTTATGGTTATAAATTAGTATTCCCCATATATCTTATTTCTAAGATTCAAATAAGAGGTTATCGACTCTTTTTCTTCCAGGTTGTTCCACTCACAGCGTTGGAATACCAAGTCGTAGTTTGGTACCGAATCACAGGTTTACTGCAACATCCACCTATAATAACTACTATGCTGCATTTGGCGGTAGACTCGGCGTTGCTCATTTGTCTTGGGCAACAAAAACAAAGGACTTAGCTGATGAATACCTACAGATAGACCTTGGTGATATGTTTCACGTATGTGCTGTAGCTACTCAGGGGAATTCTCACATTCTTCTCAAAGAATTCCTCACAAAGTATAAAGTTATGTACTCAAAGAATGACATTCAGTGGACCACCTACAACGAAAGTGGAGTAGAAAAGGTACTTTGTTTCATTAATGATAGTTTATAAGACTTTTAGTTCATTTATATTTATTTATTTTATCATGGAAAGTAATGTTATCTTGCTCCATCATTTATCCATCGAACCAACCATCTATCCATTCATTCATCCATTCATCCATCCATCCATCCATCCATTCATCCATCCATCTATCGATTCATCCATCCATCCATCCATCCATCCATCCATCCATCCATCCATCCATCCATCCATCCATCCATCCATCCATCCATCCATCCATCCATCCATCCATCCATCCATCCATCCATCCATCCATCCATCCATCCATCCATCCATCCATCCATCCATCCATCCATCCATCCATCCATCCATCCATCCATCCATCCATCCATCCATCCATCCATCCATTCACCCATTCATCCATCCATTCCTTCATTCATTTATCCATCCATTCATTTATTTATCCATTCATTCATTCATCCATTCATTCATTCATTCATTCAACTTTTACCTCACAGGTGAGGGGTAAGGGATGGCATTACAGGTTGCCACAATTACAACGACGGTCCCTTTACAAAATAACTTAGGACTAATTAAAAATGAATGTTTAAAAAGCTTAAAAATATAAACTGATTACGACTTTCTTATCCACGTTATCGCTGCTCTTTTTCAATAACGTTTAGTAGTTATCAAAAATACTAAAAAGCTGAGACCAGAGAAGATCAAGAAACAGCATTATGCAACAAGTAAAGCTTTTTATACAATGCTATCAGGTGAAATTTTAACGGATAAGAGATGTCAAGTCCTTTAATAGTTATCAAGAGGGTGAAAAATGTAAAATCCATAATTCTTTAGTCTCAGCTTTGTAGTTTTTCAGGTGAATAACTTTGCTGAAATGAGTACATCACGGGGGGAGGGGGCCCGGGATACTCCCTATAATGGACTATACGGGGATGCTCCGCCCGAAGTGGTGCGGAAGGGGTGGAAATTTGTGATAGCTTCATTACATAACTAACCATGTACTTTGGTTATTTATCTTGGGAAACAGGAGTTTTCAGGAAATACAGACAATGTGCCAGTGGTTACAAATTCAATAACACACCCATTTAAAGCCAAGTTTGTTCGTATCCTACCAACTGCGTACAATGGTCACAAGACCTTACGTGTTGATTTCAAAGGACTTCCTTCGGGTAAGAGAATGTTTGTGTTTTCAAAAAGCCTTTTAATTGACTTCAAATATATAGTTTTCTCAGTTGTTTAATTGGGTTAATATTGTAAATTAATGAACCCAACACAGTTTGCACCACGTCGCTTGGCCTTGAGAATTCACAAATACCAGACACGCAGATGACGTCACCTTCGTCATCGGATAATTCCCATACTGCACCACGTGGTCGTCTGTATGGCAACTCGTCATGGTGCAGCTTCACAACATCCAATACTGAGTACATACAAGTTAACCTTGGACAGGTCAAGACAGTAACTGGTATTGCAACTCAAGGTGACAAAGATTTGGACAAATGGGTGACGTCATACAAAGTTAGCTACAGCTTTGATAACAGATATTGGAATGAATACAAAGAAGGACAAGTTGCAAAGGTAAATAGGATTTTGATTATAAATTGCCATTCGTTTATAAGTAATTTCATGTTCCAATTGTTCTCATCTTTGAAGGTCTTTCGTGGCAATACCAAAAGGAAAGACGTCATTGTGCAGTGGCTCCCCCGTCCAATAGTTGCACATTATGTCAGAATTTTCCCTCAAGCTTGGCACACAGGAATCTGTTTACGCTTTGATCTCTACGGCTGCGAATTTTGTAAGCAATTAGTTTTTAACGAAGGGTCTAACATTTTTAAGAGCTACAATGTTAGGGTATGAACCAGCAGCACGTACACGGTACGACACGAGCCTTAAAGTTTGAGAAAATTCTCTACGATCTTTCCCTGGTTTCTTTCTTATTTTTTAAATATCACTCTAGTTGATTTGCCAAAAGCTGCTGTGGATATTCCACAAGTTGTTCTCTCAAGTCCGAAGTCCTCTAAAGCGTTAACATGCAGTGTACTTGGTGAACCAACACCTGACATACAGTGGTTTAACAATGGAACAAAGATCAAAGGTGCAACACAATCAACACTACAAGTACAGTTTATCTCTGCTGAAGACGTGGTGTCCAAGTACAACTGTACAAGACAAGATCCCAACACACGAGCTGTGGTCTGTAACACGTTCTACACGTGTAGAGCAACGTACCCAAGCTACGTGCCAAGTGGAGGAATAAAGGAGGCATCGGTGAAAGTGACGGTTAAACTGAGTAAGTGCACATAAAATTCCACTACAGAAATTAACACTCTTTAATTTCTTTCCAAGTACGTGGATTGTTGATATGCGACACCCGAGGACCAATCAGTTGCAGAGAGTTAAGATGTTGGTTTTCAAAAAATTAAGAAAAACTTATTAAAATGCAATCCACGTATAATTCATTTGATGAATATTGACTGCCTTCTTTAAAACTTAAACTGCCGTTTGATATTTAGAAAAATATTCTTCTTTTTTCATTTAACTCTTAAGATGTGCTACAAGCTCCTACTGTCACAGCAGTTCCATTCCAGCGCTCTATACACCTGAACTGGACCCTGCCAAATCCGTCTGACAAGGTTGGAACGATCACCAACTACTTAATAGAGTTCAACAACCAAAGTTCTATCAATACCATATCTGTTGGTCATCAAGCTTCTCATTTCACTTTGACAAACCTCAAGCCTTACATAAACTACAATGTGAGAATGAGTGCAACAAATTATGTGGGACAAGGACTGTGGAGCAAATTTCTTCATATTAGAACCATGATAGCGGGTAATGCCCTAAGTATCATAGCTTATATTGATGATGATTTTGAAAATTAGGCATAAAGATCCCATCTAGCTAGGAAATCTAATAATGTTATTGTATTGTAAGATATGTTGATGGTGACTGGTGCTGATGGGGTGTAGTGGCGAAATGGTGGTTGTGACGACAGTGAAGACCATGACCATGATGGTGTTAATGAAGGAGCGAGTTGGCTGCGATAGCTTATTTGCCTTTATCTAAATGGAATTTTTCTCTCTCATTCACCAGAGCCCGATTGTATTCCAACAATCACCAGCCTTATGTCTGCGACATCACAGAGTATCCGCATCAATTGGCAGGTAATATCAACGGCACATCTATCTTATCCAAAAGATAATATAATTTAAGTTGGTAAAACCTAATCTTTCTCAGTTGTGATCGTGATCGCCATATAGTGGATAAAAACAATAAAGGTCTATGACTTCTTGTTAAGCAGTCAGTCGCTAAAATGTTGAGTCTCAAATATAATGTAAAATGAAGACTTATTATATCAATTAAAGTAGGTAATACCTTAATATGCGCTTGTTGATGCCGCCATACTGGATGACAGGTACCCAACTTTCTAAAGATTACGATTCACCATGTCTTCTCTATGTTTTTTAACAGCTTAATGAAACTGATAAAATCAATGGACCAATGGCTGGATTCAGGATCAAATATGCAAAGGAAGGAGGTTCAGCAACGATGATAGTTGTGGGTACCATGACAACGTACACTCTGACGTCCCTGGAAAAAAACACAATCTATAAGGTCACTGTTTCTGTAATGAATAGTATGTACACAGGAAAATCAAGTGCTGAGTTCAAGACAAGAACTCTGGAAGATGGTAAGAATCTTTATAAGAATCATCTACTGTTTATGCAGGGTGGCACAGGGGTTACGCGTGACGCATGATTTGGCTTTTTTTGGGCCGTGATTCGTGAAATTCAAAAGTACATTTCCCGTGAATTTCAGTCTCCCCGTGATGCGTGATCTGCCTATTTTGAAGACCGTGATCCGTGAAAATTCGTATTACACACTAAATCCTTGTATCAAGGTTAGTCATTAACCGTTTTACATAATTCGTTGATTCATGAAAAATTTGTCCGCGATTCGTGATCGATACCCCTGCGTCGCCCTGTTTATGGTACCCGCTGTTGTATTTACCTAAATCATCACTTCTGGCAAGCGAACTAATATAGTCTGAGGTTTATTGGGGTCTGCCTGAATCCTTACGGCAGAAATATAAGTAAACCACTATATGACATTCACCACTTTCACATCCCATAATGCTTTGCGTTTTTGGGTGCAGCAACGAGACAAAATCGTTAATATTACCATGACGATTAATGAAGCGAAGTGTAAATAAATGCATTATTATTATTATTATTATTATTATTAATAATAAGAATTGAAGAAAAAAACATCTAATATACTTAATATGCATCTATGATAGATTCTATCAGAGTCAGCAAAATTTAGAAAGAAAGAAAATTGAACAGCTTTATGAGTAAAATTCGCAACATTTCTTAGGAAGTCCATACATTGTCTGTAACACCAAACATTTCGTTCTCCCATGCGTGTGGAAGAAACTCTGATTTAACTGATACTGGATTTTTCAATGATAATAGCAAATATACTCAACATTTGCACGGAAAGTTTTGAATTTTCAAATATTTTTTGTTATTGTTGCCCCTCAAAACTCAAAGCATTATGGGGATGTCAAAGTGGTGAATAAGTATTTTCTTAAGTCCAATTTTTGATCCAAAGCTTTTACTTTTTACAGCACCAGATTGTGCACCAGTCCTAAAGTCTGTCCAAAGTCTCTCATCTAACAGTGTTGTTCTTATCTGGTCATCACTTCAAAATCAAAAGTGTACTAATGGTGTCTTACGAGGGTATAAAGTTGTTTACAGGGAATCAAAGAAGAAATTAAATCCACTGAAAGTCTTTGCAGTTGACTGTCGTACAGCAAAGACGGCTGTAGTCACGGGACTCGTCAAATCTATAGAGTATGATTTCAAAGTTCAGGCGTTTACTATGAAGGATGGACCGTTAAGCAACTCATTATTAGGAAAAGCTAATGGTAAGGTTTATTTATTCGTTCGTTCGTTCGTTCGTTCGTTCGTTCGTTCGTTCGTTCGTTCGTTCGTTCGTTCGTTCGTTCGTTCGTTCGTTCGTTCGTTCGTTCGTTCGTTCCTCAGTCAGTCAGTCAGTCAGTCAGTCAGTCAGTCAGTCAGTCAGTCAGTCAGTCAGTCAGTCAGTCAGTCAGTCAGTCAGTCAGTCAGTCAGTCAGTCAGTCAGTCAGTCAGTCAGTCAGTCAGTCAGTCAGTCAGTCAGTCAGTCAGTCAGTCAGTCAGTCAGTCCCTTTCTTTCGTCAATTATTCTTTCTTTCTCCCAATTGCACATTCATTTGTATTTTGAACATTTTAACAGGACAGTTAATGATCTTGACCGACAAAATGACATCCATAGTGAAGGCAGCCTTAAACGAAAAAGCCGTTCTCAGTTGCTATGCAACCGGAGCTCCACCAATCAAATACATGTGGACAAAGGATGGTTCATCAATCAAAAGTTCCTCAACTAAAGTAATAGGCAACACGGTAATTGTCCAACCAAGTAAATTACAAGATTATGGGACATTTCTCTGCAAAGCTTCGAGTGGCAAAGAAGTTGCTTCCTATGAAATCAAGCTTGTCCCTTACAAAGAGTGCCTGAAAGGAAGCAGACCAGTTCAACCCCAACGAGGTTGGTGAACAATATTCATGCATACTATCATTTTGATACATTAGATACATTTTGCTCAGTACGCTTTCTATTATTTTCTTATGTCATTTTCATGTACTTAGGAAAGTTGGCAATTTTGAGCTACAAAATGATGTCTTCAGTAAATGTTGCTATTGGAAACAAGGCGACAATTGGCTGTTTTGCAACTGGCCCTCAACCAATCACCTACAAGTGGACAAAGAACAGTGCTCCAATTAGTAATCCAGCAGTTACCGTGATTGACAACATCTTGTTTATACAGCCAAAGACTGCAATGGATTATGGGAGATATCTATGCAGCGCTTCCAACAGTAACGAGACAGTCTCATTTGGAACTGAAGTGAAACCGTTGAAGAATTGTGAGAATAGAGGTGAAAGAAGGCCCGAAGGTGAGTTACGAGTATCATATTTCTAAGCAATGAAAAAGGATAAAAGAAGAGAGAAAGAAAAAAAAAGGAAATACAAAAAAGAACGCAAAACTTAACTTGAATTCACTCTTTGTAGGGAAATTAACAATTTTAAGAAACAAAATGATGCCTTCTGTAAATGTTGCTATTGGAAACAAGGCAGCCATTAGTTGCTATGCAACTGGTGTTCCACCAATCAAGTACCAGTGGACAAAAGACGGTGCTCCAATCAGCAGTCCAGCAGCGAAAGTTATAGATAACATCCTGTTTGTAACGCCGACGACTGCAGATGATTATGGGAAATATACGTGTCACGTGTCAAACAAGAACAAAACAGTTTCATATGTGACTGAGTTGAAACCGCTGATAAACTGTGTCGACAATACAAGAAACCAAGGTGAGCTGTCAATAAATTTCAATGTATGAACTTATAACAAGTGCTTACGCTAAGGTTTTTGTAGTAAATAAATAAAGGTTTTAGTAGAAAATGCTCAATATACTCCAATTGGTAAAATACTAAGCTGTGTTCCTTGATTACAGACTCATTTACTCAGGGATAGTCTCATTTCAGCGTCTAAATATTCACAAATACCAACAGTACAGCTAAGAATGCACAACTTCAACAATACAAACACTTTGAAATCTAGTCCACGGAGCTTCACTGGAATGCATGAATATTCAAAATAATTCCATACGAAATCAAGGCTTCGAAATCGAAACTAGAGTATTTAAAATTTTCCTTAAGCTGATTTGTTATTTGTTAACGTTATTCTTATTAAATTAATACAGAGAAGCTTAAAATTTCAAGTGAGAAAATGACGTCCTTGGTTAGAGCGAGAATTGGAGATAAAGTTAGCCTTAGTTGCTATGCAACCGGAGCCCCACCAATCAAATACAGTTGGACAAAAAATGATACCTCTTTAGTGAGCTCGACAGAGATCAAAGTTCTCCAAAACGTTGTAGTGGTATATCCCAGGAGATCTTCTGATTATGGAACATACGTATGTAGTGTGAAAAACGGAAAAGAAACAGTGTCATACACCATTGAACTGCTTGAGGTTACCGCTGGTAAACCAGAAGCTTTGAAATCAAGTCAAACGCAACAAGGTAAGCAATGTTGGTAATCTTTATCGCAAGGAGCTCGCCTCAGACTTTTGAGCTATTAATATACTGAACTTCTAGATAATTAAAAAAAGATGAACGGCTCACATTTTAAAGCCGGGCTTCCTGTGTCTTGATATTCATTGCTGGTTCACATCCGCCATCTTGGTTGAATTTCATCAGTTTCTTTTGTTATATCAACCAACATGGTCGCCGTGTCTTTTGCTATTTTATTTTCTTGGGAATGATTGAAAACCAGCAATAGGTAATTCCAATAATGGTCCACACAAAGCGGATAAACTAATTTTTGTCTTCAACCAAAGTTAGTTTTATACTTCCATTGATTAATGCGATTAGCCTGAATTGAAAAGCTTGAAATGGAAAGCAGTTCACAAAGTCATGTTGGGGCTGAATCATTGCGAGAACCTTTTCATTAAGGCTGCAATGTTTGGCAATTGCACTGTTTTAAAAAATGGGAAAAAATTAGAAAAAAATAAATAAATAAATAAACAGAAATACACTATAGATTAGTATACGGAGGGTCGTGGGTTCGAATCCCATCTGGGCGGCATATTTTTCCTGAGTTCCATATTCCATCGAGTTGATTGTCATTAACATATATATATCATCATTTATCATATCATTGCAACAAAAAATCAGTGAAATTAGAATTTTTTTCGTCTGTTTTTTCCTCATCGACAGAAAAGGCAGGGAGAAAATATCTGCCATTTGTCATCGTTCTAGCCCTCTTGGTTATCGTATGCATCCTGATCACTGCCTACTTGTTTTGGCGCCAACGGCAAGGCAAGAAAATTGCTTCCAAAGAACTTGGTATTCCTATGACTGCTATCATTCGAAAGAATTCTCTGGGACAAGAGACGTCATTCCTGATGGACCGAGGCATATTTAACGAAGCGCACACCAGCACTCAACAAATGGCTGAAAATGAGATTTGAAATGGCTACCAAATATCCCTCTTTCATCTAACTAGCATAAACTAGAAAATGAATGCTACAAATAATCATACACCACTACATGAAATAAAAAAATACTACCAATAATCAGAGTTATGCAGTATTGAAGTACTAACATTAATCATTAAGAAGATACCAACATTTCAAACTTAGAAAAAAAAGAAAACGAGAGAAGAAAGGCCAGGAGGGCTTTTTCCATGCAAATCTTTTAAAATTTAAATCGCAATAACTCTGCAAGCTTTGGTGATTCTTATCTCACATTTGGTTGTATTGCTAATTTTAGCATTGTCGTTTGCATGAGAGTAATGATTTCATTAAAACATTTGTCTAAAATACAAAGCAGGAATATGCCTTTACGAAAGTGGTGTATAGAACGAAAATACTTGCCAATTATATAAAGTCAAATACTTGAACATGGAAATTTAAAGAACTCGAATTTAATGACTAGCAATTGAAATAGGTAAACATCATAGACTGAGAAATCAACTTCTAGATCATGTGCATACGTTAGGTATATAAAATACATGCTATAACTGCTTAAATTTATAGTGAAGCTACGAACACACGATGCAACATTGCTCGCGTTGTTGCACAGGTAAGCAATGTTGTGAGCCATGTCAAACGATGCTATTGTGTTGCACGGAATTTTGCTGAAGTAGAAAACGCTCTTACTTCAGCAGCATTGTCGGCAATATTGTGTGCATTAATGTTGCACCGTGTTTCCGCGCCTTTAAGGATATAATCGGACGATGCAGCTGCCCACAGTTTCGTAAAAACAAAATTATAGAATTCAAAGAATAAAATGTTTTGTTTTAAAACTTTGTCACTTAGTTCAATAAATGAAGGGATGATACAATACAACTAATAACATGAACTTTTTAAAAGTTATTAATAGTTTAGTTTCGGATCGAACCCTTGAAACTATTAATCAAAAATGAATACATGAAGTCATTTTTCAGAAAAAAATCATCCATGTTGAACGTCTTGCTCAACGATTTTCAGTCGGAAAAAAGTCCTTTAATAAAGATGACAGGAAAAAAAGCCCAGCATCGTCAAATTGGATGTACACGGAATAAAAGACTTACTAAAATAAGACTGATTGGTAGGTATGTCGGCTAAAGTTATGTTGGATATTAGTTTAGTATTTGTATAAGAGAAACTAGGGTGACGTGCGAAGTAGCAGTTAATAATCGTTACATAAGTGACTTTCAGCTTTTACGTATTCACTATTTCAAGACACTTTAATTCATGTGAGCGACATGTACAAAAATGGCTTTTAAATGAATTATTTGGCATGCATATCACATAGGAAGTCAATAATTAATGATCATACTGCCAGTCGACAGTCGCGGATATTGATTAGTGCCTGTTTCAATCGTTCATGAAATTGCTGATTAGTTGTAGTCACCTTGCTTCTAACAGAGAATAATCTAACAAGTCCACCCAGAATTCATGATCAAATGAAGTCCTAATCTTCTATTTGGAGGCGTGCTCTTTGATATCTAGAATCACTAAAAATGTCGATCCTACTGTTTGCGCATTCCTTCCGGGTCCATTTTCGATTATTTTTTTTAGAGACGAGTGCCGCTCAAGCGTTAACGTTTCAATGCGGAAATTTTACGCATTACTAGGTATTGTTAACCGGCCCCAACTAATTCACTTAACTATTCTACTCAGTTAGATATGCTCGAGCTCGTCAGTTATCTGGTAAATGCTCATAGTACAATGCCATTTTTTTTACTTGATAGAGGTTGATTAGTAAACGTTCTACCGTTTAAGGGTTTAAATATGTTATCGTTCAACTACTATACTTTTGTGTACGTATACCGTTACGAAGAACGACAACAAAACGTTATGTCACCGTGACATAACGTTTTGTTGTCGTTCTTCGTAACGGTATACGTATACGGACATGATACAACATGTTTGCAGCGAAGGTAGAGGCTTATATGAATCACTCTATGAAAATACTGGATTAAAACTTTACTGAAACAAAGTTTTTTTTTTTTGCGCTTGTTAGAAGCTAAATAATATAGAAGGGAAATTATAAAAAGAGATGAACTTGAAAAACTGATTTGAATTACAAAAGTGGAGAACTGAAACTATCTACTGCGATGTATGGCTTTAAATATTCGAGTGCCGCTCAAGCGTTAACGTTTCTATGCGGAAATTCTACGTAACAAGTATTAATAACCCTTCAAGTATTGTATTTACATAACAGTTCTACTCAGCTGAAAGCTCGAGCTCGTTATCTGGTAAGTGTCCGATCCTTTAATGTCATTTGATACTGGTTAATTCACTTGAGTAAATTTAATAGTGCATCTGTAAACGATAGAGTAAGATACTCAATGTGTTATCGTTGAACTCCTTTTATGTCATCGTTACGAAGAAACATCACACATTGTTATGTAAATAATATTAAGATCAGTGCAATGATTTGCTATCGAGCAAATGTGTGTACAGATAACCTTATCGTTCTAATGGGATTTGATGCAATATGTCTTCCATCTAAATGTATCTTCCAGAATGAGCCGTTTTCTTCTCACACAAACAAGATGGAACGACTGATTTACACATCTCGTTATTTCCGGGTCATCACAACTGGATTGATATTCCTGATTAATATAACAACATCTTCTGCAGGTGAGTTTCATAAGTTTAAAATACTAGATAAAGTTTAATAGATTTTGCCAAACTTGTCAGGAAGGTGTCAAGTTTTCGATTATCAACTCGATCAATGTCATGACGGTGATAAGACAGTTTCAGTTTCCTCATCTAATATTGTTATTCATTAAAATGATTGGTGATTCGATTGAAAATATAAAACCTATACCAATCGTTCTATGTTTGTAAATGTGCAGTAATAAGCCTTTTTTGTAATTACACGATATCTCAACTCGATTTTAAGTCAGTTGATTAATTAGTTCCACTTATCGATTACAACCACTACTGTAAGCCTTACATTGGCAGAAATTAAAATTCAAACGTCGTTGTGTAGTGGCCTGGTTACATAATTAAGCTCTCGTTTGAAACATTATTCAAGTACACATTCTGAGTATGATGAGTATAGATGCTTTGCACCATCACTGGTGATGGCAGCCATGACAGGAGGCACACTATTTTCACAAATAGACTTTTGTGATGTGACTTTTTGTTTGTTATGTTACTACAGGTTTTGCAGACACAACTATTGGTGTAGAGAATAAATACATCATACCTAACAGCAGTTTCACAGCAACTTCGCAATTCAGCAACGATTACCATCCATACCACGCTAGACTTAACGGTAACTTATATGGATGGGCTCCATCCCGTTCGAAACTTGATGATCCAAATCAATATCTACAGATTGATCTTGGACTTCCATACGTCATCTGTTCTGTAGCCACACAGGGTAGCAGTGGTGGTTATGAGTGGGTGACACAGTATAAGATAAGTCTGTCGATGGATAATAGAAACTGGACGCTTTACCAAGAGAACGGGGCACTAAAGGTAAGAACAAACAAAATCATTTTAGCATATTCTTTAACTCATATTTTTTTTTTTTTTGTACAGACGTTTCAGTCCTTCAATTAACAAAGACCTTCACCATTGCGTTACGTATTTTTGCGCGAATTGCAATTGAATCAAGCTGCGCGCGCCTGCTCTAATTTACCAGTGTTCTAAATGTTTCTGGAATGTGCATACAAATTTGTCCGCGTTTTTTGTCCAACTTAGTGAACCATGCCTCTAAAAATAGCCCCTTGTGATAATATTTTTCCTTCATGATCAGATACATTCTTGCGTTAACTTCATGTCCTGTATTGATTTTTATGATTTAATGTTACAGCTGTTTGCTGGAAACACCGACTCCAGTACCATCAAAAAAAACACCCTTACTCAACCCTTGGCGAGATACATCAGATTCATACCTACACATTACAATACCTGGAAAACAATGAGAGTAGGGATCTATGGATACGTAGAAGGTAAAACCCTTAATAAATAGAAATACAACATATATACCGAGTGCGAAAGCATATATTTAAGCGCAGATGCAGTATGCGACGTTGCTCGCGAGGATGAACATCATGATCATCACACAATCAATTCCGAAATTAAGGTTGTTCAAAAGTCATATGATTATTTATAATCACAAAGCCACAGGGTTCCCGGATTGTTAGGGTGTAACATCAATTCTATTATTGTACTTCATTAAAATAATTGATGATTCGATTGAAAATATAAAACCTATACCAATCGTTCTGTGTTTGTATTAAAATGTGCAGTAATAGGCCGTTTTTGTAATTACACGATATCTCAACTCGATTTTAAGTTTGATTAATTAGTTCCACTTATCGATTACAACCACTACTGTAAGCCTTACATTAGCAGAAATTAAAATTCAAACGTCGTTGTGTAGTGGCTTGGTTACATAAGCTCTCGTTTGAAACATTATTCAAGCATACATTCTGAGTATGATGAGTATAAGACAATTTTAAGTAAAGAATGCTTCAGTCAAAAAGCAGTCCATCAAGCCCGAGGTGATTTGTATGTTCGTTGTGTTACTATAGAAGCTTTGCACCATCAAGTGATGGCAGCCATGACAGGAGGCAAAATATTTTCCCCTGGGAAACTGATTTTTTTCTCACGTATACCAGATTGGACCAGAGGCTACCATCACGTGATGGTGAAAAGCCTCGATTTAACAAATCGAAGTGACGTTTCAAGCGCGCGCTAGCTACGTGCGCGAGCGATTCGTCAGCTTATCGGTCTGTCCTCTTATCGAACATGGCTCTCAGCCAATCAGCGCGCGAGAAATTTACAAGTTATGGTAAAAAGCTCTATGTTTGTAAATTGTAAATGTTGAATAATAAATCATTGTCGAAATGAGATGAGATGAGAAAATGAAAACGATATTGCGCTCCCTTAATATCCAAGACATCTCTTCATCATATATGTAACTATTGCAAATAAAAGAGCTTTAATCAAATAATAGACAAATAGACTTTTGTGATGTGACCTTTTCGTTTGTTATGTTACTACAGGTTGTACAGACACAACTATTGGTGTAGAGAATAAATACATCATACCTGACAGCAGTTTCACAGCAACTTCGCAATTCAGCAACGATTACCATCCATACCACGCTAGACTTAACGGTAACTTATATGGATGGACTCCATCCCGTTCGAAACTTGATGATCCAAATCAATATCTACAGATTGATCTTGGACTTCCATACGTCATCTGTTCTGTAGCCACACAGGGTAGCAGTGCTGGTGGTGAGTGGGTGACACAGTATAACATAAGTCTGTCGATGGATAATATAACCTGGACGCTTTACCAAGAGAACGGGGCACTAAAGGTAAGAACAAACAAAATCAATTTTTTTTGTACAGACGTTTCAGTCCTTCAATTCCTTCAATTAACAAAGACCTTCACCATTGCGTTACGTATTTTTGCGCGAATTGCAATTGAATCAAGCAGCGCGCGCATGCTCTAATTTACCAGTGTTCTAAATGTTTCTGGAATGTGCATACAAATTTGTCCGCGTTTTTTGTCCAACTTAGTGAACCATGCCTCTAAAAATAGCCTCTTGTGATAATATTTTTCCTTCATGATCAGATATATTCTTGCGCCAACTTCTTGTCCTGTATTGATAGCATATTGAACAATCTTAGATGTAGGATTATTGTTGCATGTCGCCCTTCTGTGTTCAGCAGTTCTAGTTTTTATCGAGCGCTCCGTCTGTCCGTAGTATACAAAATTGCACTCTAGACAGCTGATGTTGCGTACTTCACCTGTTATCTATCTAAATGTATGATTCCTGACTACAGTGTTCAAATATAACAAGAGGCTAGACATTCAACCACACATGTATTTATTGAATCTGGTGCTCATTGAGCAGTGTTTTAAAACAAACGGTTTGTGTTTGGTAACTGCACTAAGATAGAAGGGGGGGGGGGGGGAATCCAGTACATTGCTGTTCTTGTGATTCCACAGCCTGTACATATGACCTTTGCATAATTGTATGACCGTTATCCAAATCTTTACAATTAAGTTGACTTCTTTTGAAGCCAAAACAAAATAAAACGTAGCGTGTCTACATTTGCATGATTTCTAAAAAGAGGAATGTTCTAACATTTTCCAACATCTTTTCTTTAGTGAAATACATTTCTAAAACAACACTCAGTCACAAAGGAAAACCAAGATTATTTTGGTCATTTTTATGATTTAATGTTTCAGATGTTTGCTGGAAACATCGACTCCAATACCATCGAAAAACACACTCTTACTCAATCCTTGGCGAGATACATCAGATTCATACCTACACATTACAATACCTGGAAAACAATGAGAGTAGGGATCTATGGATACGTAGAAGGTAAAACCCTTAATAAATAGAAATACAACATATATACCGAGTGCGAAAGCATATATTTAAGCGCAGATGCAGTATGCGACGTTGCTCGCGAGGATGAACATCATGATCATCACACAATCAATCCCGAAATTAAGGTTATGGTGTAACATATATGTATATATATCGCAAAAATGTCAAAGTTTTAGGGATTCGGTGTATATATATATATATATATATATATATATATATATATATATATATATATATATATATATATATATATATATATATATATATATATATATATATATATGTATGTATATATATATATATATATGTATGTATATATATATATATATATATATATATATATATATATATATATATATATATATATATATATATATATATATAAATGTAATAACGAAGAGGCAAGATTTGCTGTTACTCCGAGTTTCGTGCTTACGCACTCGTCAGACAGTATTAAATACTGTCTGACGAGTGCGTAAGCACGAAACTCGGAGTAACAGCAAATCTTGCCTCTTCGTTATTACATTTATACTTTGCTCTACACCATATGTGTATTGAGCACTCTTTGATGGGATCAGCTACTTCCTCATATGATTATATATATATATATATATATATATATATATATATATATATATATATATATATATATATATATATATATATTATATATATAAGAAGTAATCAGAGCATTCAAATCAGGAATCACTTATTACAATTACTCCATATCTGTAATCTTGAAAGCTGCAGGTATTCCTTTTTCAAAGAACTATTTTTCAGACTACAATTTTTTTATTTCGTAGCTTGTGAGAACTTTCCTCTTGGCATGGAATCAGGAGCTATTCAAGATGGCAACATAACAGCTTCTTCGGCTCAACACCCAGCCAAGAATGCCAGACTACATTACACATCAGACTCATCGTGGTGTGCCTCTACAAGTGACTCTAATTCA
Organism: Anthopleura sola; assembly: GCA_023349425.1. Taxonomy (NCBI): domain Eukaryota; kingdom Metazoa; phylum Cnidaria; class Anthozoa; order Actiniaria; family Actiniidae; genus Anthopleura; species Anthopleura sola. The sequence continues at coordinate 10,268,939 of JALHLI010000007.1, read as the reverse complement.
TATCTACAAATTGACTTGGGCTCATCTCACCTTATTTGTGCTTTGGCTATACAAGGAAATAACATGGCAGACCAGTGGGTGAAGACGTACCAGATAAATACATCTACTGATGGTATAACATGGACCACTTATCAGGAGAACAATGCTGACAGGGTAATGTAGCATTAGTGATAGTATGATAGATCAGTGGGTGAAGACGTAACAGATAGATAGATCTACTGATGGTACAACATGGACCACTTATCAGGAGAACAATACTGACAGGGTAATGTAGCATTAGTGATAGTATGATAGATCAGTGGGTGAAGACGTACCAGATAGATACATCTACTGATGGTACAACATGGACCACTTATCAGGAGAACAATACTGACAGGGTAATGTAGCATTAGTGATAGTATGATAGATCAGTGGGAAAAGACGTACCAGATAAATATTCGATCTGACTTTGTCCGTGTCTTGTCCAGACGGGTTTTTTTTATGGGATCAATAAAATTTGAAGGTTTTTCTCAAAATGAAGTTACTTAGTACTTATCCAATATGTATTGGTCTTTAACAGTACAGTCAGAGTCCATCAAATGATATACTGTGATATAGATTTTTGGTTACTGATTCACAGATATTCTACGGCAACTATGACCGTACAACGGTGGTTCGACGAATTCTTTATCACGGTATTGTTACAAGGTATCTACGTATTGTACCCAAGACATCCAAGACTGGTACACCGTGCTTGAGGACAGAGATCTATGGATATCCTTTCGACACAGGTAAACTGTTAAATGTTTTTTTCTCTTCTCTTCTTTTGTAATTTTGTTTTATTCTATTCTCCTTTACTTTCCTCCTTTTTAAATCATTTCATATTTCTTACTGTTATTGTTCAAATAAGAAAGTCACTCTGGTAATCCTGATGTATTGTAGATGCATGGTACTACAACACCAAAAACGAGTAATGTTTCTCATTAAAGTAATATTCTCTTCTCCGTGCTATTCATCAGCTTGTTCCAGACACAGTGTTGGTATACCAAGTTCTATATTTGTACCTGGTCACAGGTTTACAGCAACATCGGTAAACAGTTATTTTTACGTGGCTCATAAATGGAGACTGGGTGCTGCCTCAGCCTGGGCTACAAAATCAAACACAAATAGCGGTGATTATCTTCAGGTTGATCTTGGTGCTGTGTTCTACATATGTGCTGTAGCTACTCAAGGGAGTGGGTACAGTGCGAATGAATGGATTACAAAGTATAAAATATCGTATTCAACAAACAACAATCAGTGGAATACATACAGAGAGAATGGAACCGATAAGGTAAATGAAACAGACATATCCCCCCCCCCCCGTCTGGGCTGGTCTAATTAAGTCAGGGCACGGCTAACTCACATACTGGACCCTGAAACAACCATGTCCTCTGGCCGTGTCAAAATCAGTACAGAGTCAACAACAGAATTTAGCGTGTTATGGAAGTCAACCTACATGTGATGCCAACTGATCCGAATCCAACTGGAGACTCCGGAAGTGAAAGACGAATGCACTACTGCTAAACCACCCTTGATTGTCAGGTGTTTGCCGATCACTATATGTCGAATATTACAGTTGGGGCACTTTGAAATATACTGAATAAAATGTTAATACTAAATCATTATTTTATACTCTCTAATTACACGTAGGAGTTTACAGGGAATACAGACAAAACATCAGTTGTTTCCAATTTGATAACGAACCGATTCAAGGCCAAGTTTGTTCGTGTACAGCCAACTACATATAACGGACATAAGAGTATGAGGATTGAATTCAAGGGAATTGCATCAGGTACAAATATATCGGGAGGTGTGCGTGATAGCTATTTTAATCCATATGCTATCAAGCAAAAGAGTTTTGGAATACGATTTGCAAATCCTATTTGATCAAGAAGCATCATATTTCTCAGGAAGGAGGTAAAGAAGCATGTGTATCAATATCATTGCAAGTTTGTGGATCTTTTTCAAAAGAAAACACTGATGTAGAAAGGCGTTGTCTTCACAACCATACTTGCTATCTCCTTCTCTGCTGAGATGCAAGGCTTTCTTTGCTTGCAATGCTGTGCTTTGTCTTTCTGTGCTGTGCCGTGTTGTGCTATGACGTTCTTGCATCAGTACTCCGGGCTACACTCCGTCCTCTTTCTTACAATAAAGTAGAATTCGTATGACAGCATGCGAAATCGGAAGGGTATGGAATTGACGAAATCCCTTTGAACACAGTACGCGCAAAATACTACTTAGTCCCGATCATGGGAAGGCACTTCTGTACCGCGAGTTTTCGCGTTCATACGAAATTTACTATATATATATCTAGATTTTCATTAATTGACCAATAGGAAATGGCAATTTCTTTTTGTTAAAAATACAGGCTGTGTTTCATCTCTTGGTCTGGAAAATTATAACATCAAAAACTCACAGATGACGTCATCTTCGTCATCGGATAATTCCCATGCTGCCCCACGTGCTCGTCTGTATGACAGCTCGTCATGGTGCAGCTCCACAACATCCAATACTGAATACATACAAGTTAACCTTGGACAGGTCAAGACAGTGACAGGTATTGCAACGCAAGGAGACAAAACTGTAGATAAATGGACGATTACTTACAAAGTTAGCTACAGCTTTGATAGCACGACTTGGAACGAGTACAAAGAAGGACAGGTTGTCAAGGTAATAGCTTGTGGACTCACAACTGTCTTGTCTCATCATGCCAGGGTTCAAGAGTTCATCTTTTTCTAGCTAATTCTTATGACTGGTGTCTCTGGTTTTAAAATTTGTGAGTTTCTCAGAAAGTCTATATTGTTCAAATATCAAAAAAAGTATTTCAAATTTGGTTCTAAATTTTTCCATTATTTCTTGTTTACGTTTTAGAATTTAGAAGGCAATACCAATAGAAATGGCGTCAAGGTCAACTGGTTACGTCATCCAATAGCAGCACGTTATGTCAGAATTATTCCTCAGACCCACAACTCAGGGGGCAGACATTGTCTACGATTTGATCTCTATGGATGTGATGTGTGTAAGTAATACGGGAACGTTCTTTTAAAATATTCTTACTGATCTCATGGGAATATCAAACACTAATCGATCATGATGATTGTGCGGTGTCATTTCAGTCGCTGTCCCAAAAGTAATTATGAATACTGCTGACCTCATCCTTCCAAGCATCAAAGGACGTTCCAGTACATTAACATGTAGTGTACTTGGTGAACCAACACCTGACATACAGTGGTTTAACAATGGAACAAAGATCAACGGTGCAACACAATCAACACTACAAGTGCAGTTTATCTTTGCTGAAGACGTGGTGTCCAAGTACAACTGTACAAGACAAGATCCCAACACACGAGCTGTGGTCTGTAACACGTTCTACACGTGTAGAGCAACGTACCCAAGCTACGTGCCAAGTGGAGGAATGGATGAAGCATCGGTGAAAGTAACGGTGAATCTGAGTAAGTCAAGGAATAACATTTCATTTCATCATTTATTAAGATTTTTTCGCTTTGCACTTTCTTTAGTCTCCTTTGCAGCCTTTCTTAGTGTCGGTCTCTGCAAAAGAGACTACACTTTCTTTGACTTCATAGATTCGGCTCTCTTTATAATGCAGATGCACCAGAAGCGCCAAAAGTGACAGCGGCACTACCAAACAAGAGGTCGATAACACTGAGCTGGACAGCAATGACTACTTCTGGTGACGTTGGTAACTTCACCTCATACACCATACAACTCCATAATCAGAGCGGATCAATCGTCACCCATAATGCACATCATCCTACTTTTAACTACATTGTAAAACACCTCAAGCCATACACCAACTACAGCATCAGAATGAATGCGATAAGTGCTGCGGGACAAGGACTGTGGAGCAGTTGGCTGAATGTTACAACATTGCTTGCGGGTAAGATATAATGATTATCAGATATGGTAGTCTGTTTATAGGCATGATATTACTACCGTCTCTAAAAGCTGTTCAAAGTTCTTTAACCAAATTCGATGGTGGAATAGTATATGTCCACCAACGTTTGTATCATAATATCGGCTCAACATCAAATAGACCTTTGTTTTAGTCATATCATGTTTGACGTTGATTACAGCTGCTTGGTCAAACGACGTCACAGAAAAAGATACATTAGAACAGTTGGACTTTGAATGTATGTTAGGTTGTTTTTGTTTAGTTTTAATTATTTTTTTACGCAAAAAGGAAATTTAAAAAAGTGTTTGGCCAACAAAGTTTAATGCTTTAGCCACAATAGCTCCTCGTCTCCTATGTCCGTTGTAATTATAACTATCTTAAAATAGTTCGTTCATTATCTATTAATTCTGAATGCAGAACCTGAAGGTGCACCATCAATCACAGGAACAAATGTCCTGTCATCGCAAGGTATAGAGCTGCATTTCAAGGTAAAAATAATTATCAGCTTTGTAGCGATTTTGTTTCAAGTCGTGTAGAAAGCCTTTCTCGAGTTATCTCTAAGCAAGGTACATTTATCTCATCCTGCATGTTCACCAAAAGATGTTCGTCCAGAATCTAGTCTCTAGTGGAATATCTTCACTTGAACTTATTATTGAGAATTTATCAAAAGCACTAAGTTGTTCGCTATTCAAGGACCAAGCTTGTTTTGATTCGAACTGTAGCATTAACTGAATATGTTGCAAACCTGGTTTATTTCAGTACTCACAGTTAGATCTGTTACATGGTCCAATGGCTGGATTCAGAATCTTTTACAGACCACAAGGCGGATCACAACTACACATTGATGTGGGTAACGTTGACATGGTAACGCTGACGAACCTTATAAAGTACAGTGAATACAGCATATCAGTGGCTGTACGAAACACTCTGTATGTTGGTCCTGCAAGTAGCGGTACAACACTAAGAACATTAGAGGATGGTAAGAGCTAAGTTATAAAATGTTTCTATTTAAAGTACTTTTTTTATAAATTTCACTCCAATGTTTCACTTTCTAATATTTATAGAAGATAAATATCTTCAATTCTCCTTAATTTTTTTCTCTCAGTCCCTGATATTCGTCCACAAAATACAACAGCAACGAAGATAAACGACACGACATTCCTGGTTACCTGGCAACCGTTAACAACAACTCAAAGCAATGGCGTGGTTACCAAGTACGAAATATTTTGGTCCTTAGTTGTGGGACGTCGTTCACGAAGGTCATTGCAGGAAATGCTTAATGCTACAACACAGGCTACCCATTTCACACTGTACAATCTTAAAGTCTGTGCAAACTATACTGTATCTGTGAGGGGTTATACAAGTGTTGGACCAGGACCCAAAAGCACCATTAGCATTTTGACATCGCGTGCACGTGAGTTAATATCCTTGAGACATTTGGAAACCATTTTCAGAATACAGCTAATTAAATTGATTTTGATGCAGAGCCTGGTAAGCCTACTGGTGTACAAGCTGAGGGTCAAAAGAGGACTTCTATTGAAGTGAGATGGGAAAAACCTAGCGTGCCACCGTCATTACTTGTTTTTGAATACACAGTAAGTCGTAATCTATAAAGAATAGTCAAAAATACTCAGTCGGTTAACATGGAAAATTGAGTAATTCGCAATTCCGATAATGCTCAGTACAGCTATCACAGTTAATCCTATCTCGGTGAGATTGTCAAGTAGAGGGATTAATCTCCTGAAATGATATTGCATTTGTTTGGTAATATTTTACGGTTTTTACACTCGATTTAGATCAATGTTAAAGGATCCAAAGCATACTGGCCACAGTACTCATTTTCAAAGACTTATACGCAGAATGGAGCACAAACAAACATGGTAATCGACGGTCTAGTGCCTGGTACACGCTATGAATTCTGGGTAACGGCGTCAACAACATGTGGTAAGAGTGAAAAGAGTGCATCAAGTAGAAGAGACACGGACATTGACAGTAAGTATACCATCAATGATGCCGGTTTTGCTTGCTGTCTCACTGACTAAAGCAAGATATATATTCTATATTCTAATCTCGTAGAACCCGTCAAGCCTGAAGGGAATTCTATGACTCTAAAGGACAAGTTTAACGTTTCACTATGGTCAGTTGATCCAATCAATGGACCAATCAGGTAGATTAAAGTTGAAGTAGCAAGTAGTAAATAAACAAAATCAACCTTTATCACGAGGGTGTCGTTTGGCATCTAACCACAAATAATTAACCTTAATTAAATTACTCTTAACATGTTCCAGTTCATATCAAGTTATCGTAATAAAAGGGAACAAAGATGCCAGTAACTTACCAACCAATATCAGTGACTACAAAGATGGAAAAGAGTTTTACGTCACAGCAGAACTGAAACCAAACGAGTTGAAGTCTTCTTTTGCTGTTGGTGACAATAAAAAATATGGAAAATATAAAAACGTACAACTAGACAAAGGAAAGACTTATACTATTGCAGAAAGAGCTATTACTGAACATCAAGGAGTAAGTGTTTTGGTATTATCAGAGGGATTTCCTTGAAGTAACACTCTACCCCTGGAACAAGTCCAATTTCAAATAACGATATTCATTAAAAAAAACCAGTTTACCAACTTTGGACGACAAATTTTCAGTAAGTTTGAAAACAAGTGGCGCTTGGATTACGATATCATTAAATGAACCTTTAAAACTGCTTCTTTCCTTAATACCATTTTTTATATTTTACTTACTTTAAGAAATTTTACGCGGGCCAAGCAGCATCAGTAGCTACAATTGAAGTAACACAAGGTATTAAGCCTAATTTGTCTTTTGTATGGTGTTGTTGTTGACTTTTTGTCCAAATCATTCTTACGGTATACCACAAAAAAAGAAAAGCTGAACTGAAACAAGCAAAAAAAGTCCTAGCTCATAACTTCGTTTTACCTTCCTCCTCCCTTTGAAAAACTACTCAGCTTTTTCTCTAAACACGACTGAACACCAACTCCAAGATCTTTAGGTCTTAGTTTCTTCAAAAATAAAAAAAATCATAAAGAAAAGAATATATTCACTATATTTTGCGTTGGCCGTGGGGACTTGATTACACAGACTGATTTAGTAAACTTGTATAATACATCATTTCAGATCCAACAGAATATTCCAATTCAACTATCTGGGCTTTAGAAGGCGACAAGGTCACTATTGGGTGCCATACCAGTGGACATGAACCAATAACATACTTCTGGACAAAAACAGGATCTCTATTAGTAGTCGATAGCCCAGTCGTCAAGATAAGGGGAAACACTTTGATTATAAGCCTTAACAGTGACAAGGAGTTTGGTACCTATGTATGTACTGCTACAAACAGTGAAAAAACGGTTATTTACCGAATCAACAGAGTGGAATTGAAGAAATACAAATGCGCAAGTAAGAGCATTAAACATAAAAGCCCCGTATCAAAAATAGCTATTTTTAAAAGTGGTTGCACGATTCCTTTACAGAGCTACAGCCAACCCCTACTCCCCTCTCAGCAGGACGGGGGTAATGGGGCTTATTTACAGAAAAAGCCCCATTTCCGTGGTACCTAGACCTGCCCTTTATCACAATGCATCGCAATGTAATGAATAAACATGTCATTGATGATAACATATACATACATATGTGAATTCTCCTTTGTGACAAGGATCTTAGGAATAGCCACGGCAAGTAATAAGATAGTCATGTGATTTTTTGATTTCTTAACAGTTGTACCTTACGTCATTCCACTTGCATTGATCATCCTTGGTCTGATCATCTGCATCGTTTACTTGGTATACCGGCTACGGAGAAAAGAAAGACAACACAATCATGAGAAAAAAATGAAGAGAAAGAAAGATGAAACAGGAATCACGAATGACGTCATGGACAACTCAAACTATCAAGATGACGTCATCAAAAATTTAAGAAAACCAGAAACTCCAAATGCTGACGAAATAGAAACTCCAGGTTACATGGAATTACAGCCAAGACAAAGCAGTGTCACGATTTACCAGTCGATACAAGAACCTGAAAACAGACCTGGAAAAAATGCAGCATCACACACGCAAGGCATGACGGGACATGAGCAATACATGGACTTAAAGCCAAGAGTAAACACTGAATATGAAACACTACATCACAAGAAGTATGCACCAGCACAAGACTACGAGGATGTTGGTCAGGGTTTCAGTAAGAACATATCTCCTGATGATACGGAAGCGTAGTTTACGGACCTATTCAGCCATTATATTGAAACCGTGAGCCTATTCACCCAGATAGTAAGGTTTAAAGATCTAACGATAGTATCTTAGGACACTGGAAATCGTCGCAGTGGAGAGTAGCAAGTGTAATAATTGACTTCTACGTAGGAAGTTACGTGGAAGCATTTATTCTCTAGGTTTAATTTAGATTTTAATGTTATTTTATAGTTTAGTGTTATATATTTTAAATATTTTAGATATTACAATACTATTGAAGTTATCTAGCTAGATGAATGCCATTAGGATTTGAAGTTTATTAATATAAATTGTATCTATATATCGATCACTGCAAAGTCTGACCTAAGGGGATCGAAAAATTGGAACTGCAAATAGTCGAGAAAGCGAAAAGTTGCCACGATTTTTTCAAACAAATTATAAATGTGTTATCGGGTTATAATAATTATTTACATGTAATAAAATGAAACTAAAAGAATAGACGAGTTCCCAGTGTATGAATAAAACTGTGATGAATAAAAAAATGGGATGTCTCTGTATAAATATTGTTAAAAGGAATTAATAAATAAAGCCTGCTATGTTATATTTAGTCTGGTACGAAAAGTGAGATTGTTAGCAGTCTACTCTAACCACATCACAAGATATGATACTCATCAAATACTGAAGAATAAAACAGACAAAACACGAGAGGGAAATTGACTTTATCGATGTCATTTCAAGTTCTATGGAAAACTGAACTTCATCAGATTATCGTTAAAATAGATATAGCCTTGCCTCTGGTAACCTGTCTTAACCTAAAACAACAAACAAACAAACAAACAAACAAAAAACAAACAAACAAACAAACAAAACTAATGACTGAAATGTCTCTTAGTGACAAGCATTCGATATTGATAACAATGAATCCCAAATATGCTGTTTCGGATTTGCGATACCAACTGGTAGCATTACGTCATTCATATATGTGTCCAAAGAAATAAACCAATCAACGCCTAGTGGTTATTGAATCAAGAGTCAATAACGAAAGAGTGAGAGTATAATACCATTCATATGTCCTGCTGTTCCTTATTCATTCACTGAATAAAATACACTTTCTAGCTTTTTAGTCGGTTCTGAAGCGAAAGTTCTTTGAGTGTCACGATACTCTACATTAACACAATAACAACGAATATGTTCTATATTTTATATATATATATATATATACAACACTGAGTATGAACAAAGTGAATAAAAAACGGAAGACGAAGTTACGAAATTTCAAATACTTTCTTATATTGATTCAGTACTGATCGCATTTGTTGACATCTTATAATTTGCAATCTGTAATTGAAATCACGATAGTAGGTCTATAAGGAATAAAGATAAAATTAATAATAACTAATTAACAATTAGTCCTCGAGTCCGAATGGTCTACGAGTCAATAGTCCATGAGGCCGAAGGCCGATTTTCAAAACCGGCGCTTTTCGCTACTAGAGGTCTATCACTAATAGACCCCTAGTAGCTCAGCCAATCACAGGGCTCGATTGGTGATAGACCATTAGTAGGTTTTTTCTAATTCTTATTATTCTTATCATCAGTATGATTCTAGGGAGAGCTTGAAATAGTACAGTTGTTAAACATTGTTAATGTTTTCATATATTTCATAATATTTTTGTTACTCCGGTCTGATGACAAAGTACAATGACTTGTGGAATCCACGGCTCAAGCTGTCAAAACAATCATCCATGCAGAATGTCACATACGACATGTTTGCAGCGAAGGTAGAGGCTTATATGAATCACTGTATGAAAATACTGGATTAAAACTTTACTGAAACAAAGTATTTTCTTTGCGCTGGTTAGAAGGTAAATAATATAGAAGGAAAATTATAAAAAAAGATGAACTTAAAGAACTGATTTGAATTACAAAAGTGAAGAACTGAAACTGCCTACTGCGATGTATGGCTTTAAATATTCGAGTCTCGTTCGAGCGTTAACGTTTCTATGCGGAAATTCTACGTAACAAGTATTAATAACCCTTCAAGTATTGCATTTACATAACAGTTCTACTCAGCTGAAAGCTCGAGCTCGTTATCCGGTAAGTGTCTTTAATGTCATTTGATACTGGTTAATTCACATGAGTAAATTTAATAGTGCATTTGTAAACGATAGAGTAAGATACTCAATGTGTTATCGCTGAACTCCTTTTATGTCACCGTTACGAAGAAAGATCACACAATGTTATGTAAATGATATTAAGATTAGTGCAATGATTACACCTCTTGCTATCGAGCAAATGTGTGTACAGATAACCTTATCGTTCTAATGGGATTTGATGCAATATGTCTTCCATCTAAATGTATCTTCCAGAATGAGCCGTTTTCTTCTCACTCGAACAAGATGGAAGGACTGATTTACACATCTCGTTATTTCCGGGTCATCACAACTGGATTGATATTCCTGATTAATATAACAACATCTTTTGCAGGTGAGTTTCATAAGTTTAAAATACTAGATAAAGTTTAATAGATTTTGCCAAACTTGTTATGAAGGTGTAAAGTTTTCGATTATCAACTCGATCAGTGTCATGACGGTGATAAGACAGTTTCAGTTTCAGTTTCCTCATCTAATACTGTACTTCATCAAAATAATTAGTGCTTTTTAAAGTGAAAATATAAAACCGATACCAGTCGTTCTGTGTTCGTAAATGTGCAGTGATAAGCCATTTTGTAATTACACGACATCTCAATGAGATTTTACATTTGATAAATTAGTTCGAGCTACTTCGACTCGTCGATGAAAACCACTGACTGCCACATTGCATTAGCTGAAAATTCAAATGTCGTTGTGTGTTGGCTAGTTAAGAAGATCTAGTTTGTAAGGACATTATTGAAGTATACAAACTGAGTTTAAGGCAAATTTAAGAGAAGAAAGCTTCAGTCAAAAAAAAAAAAAAAAAAACCATGATGGCAGCCATGACAGGAGCGCAACCCCTGATCGATAGAGTCTTTTTCCCTTGAGAAACTGAATTATTTCTCATGTATACCAGATTCATTTGTTCCTGCCTCCCGTGACGTGGCTACCATCACGTGATGGTACAAAGCTTCTATAGGTCTATAATTGTAAATGTTGAATAGTAAATCATTTAGATGAGATGAGATTGGATTGATAGAAAATGAAAACGATATTGTGCTGTCTTAATATCCAAGACATTAAAATTCAGCAATATTTTCTCATTGTATATAAAAAATATTGTAAAGAAAAAAGGTTTACTCTAATAATGTAGACAAATAGACTTGTGGTGTGACCTTTTTGTTTGTTATGTTACTACAGGTTGTGCAGACACAACTATTGGTGTAGAGAATGAAAACATCATACCTGACAGCAGTTTCACAGCAACTTCGCAATACAGCAACAGTTACGCGCCATACCACGCTAGACTTAACGGTAACTTATATGGATGGGCTCCACTCAAGTCGGAACTTGATGACCCAAATCAATACCTAGAGATTCATCTTGGACTTCCATACGTCATCTGTGCTGTAGCCACACAGGGTAGCAGTGGTGGTAATGAGTGGGTGAGACAGTATAAGATAAGTCTGTCGATGGATTATAGAAACTGGACGCTTTACCAAGAGAACAGGACACTAAAGGTAAGAAAAATAAAATCAATTTAGCATAAACTTTAGAATACAATTAAAATTTTTTTGTCTCCGACTTATAAAGAACTAGACGCTCTACGGAGCGTGCACTCGTGCCCTGGATGCAAGGTGATGAGCTGGGGAGAGCTGGAACTAGTTTACAGAGCTGGAACTAGTGTTCCCTCCAGAAGCAATAAAAAAAAACTGATGTTGCGGGATTCCTGTGGAGCGCTACCAGATTTATTTCCGGCACACAAAAGTCATATTTTGACACAAATGCTAAAACAACTGGATTTTTGCTGCACTTTTCTCTGAATAATTTTATAACTTGCATTGGATTTATTGTTGATGTGTCTTTTTTGTTGACTTGACTTAAATTTTCTTAAAATTCTTTGTCTTGAATCATTTGTCATTTCTGTTAAACAGGATATAAAATGAATGACATACTGTTCATTGAAATTATTCTTGTTATTTTGATTGTCACAAATCTTTTCAATAAGGGAGTCAACATCACTTGATGGTTCTGAGAGTTTCAATTGTTTATCGTTGCATTGTTTATCGTTGCATTGTTTATGCATTACCTTGTGTATGAGGGCCTGGATTTAATTCAATATCTCCTGAAATCGATAACCGTCTCTTTGAAGGACAATACATCTGACATTGTTTATTACATTTCATTAAAGAAAACAAATTCCATATAGCATGTACTTGCTTTGCAGGTTTATTACATGTCAAAGTAATTTCAGTGGTAAGCTTGAGTAATGCATGTAACTTTGCAAGGCAAGCAGGACCAGGATTGTTTTCTACATCCGGCGTTCTTAGGCAATAATAGCAATAAATTATCCTTTGATTCAGAGATTTATATTCAGCTGTTGATAAATCATGAATACCACAAGATGAATTTTTCAAACCATATTCACTTAAAGCCCTTCTTGTAAGTCTACTTTTATTGAAAGCGCGTGCAAGCTGTTTTACAGGTAGTCTGCTGGGTTCACGATCTCTTCGAATAGCATTTGACTTAAATTCTAGATAATTGCAATAATATAAACTGACAAACTTTGCGTGTCGTGATCTACAGTTTTTAATTGGTATTAAAACTGTATTTTTTTCAGTCACTTTTACAGATAATTCTATAGCATCTGAAAAACACTTATCAAACCTAACATTTAAACTAGACCTTAGTTTGGTTCTTCTATTGTTTATTATTGTCAATGTAGAATCGTTGTATACATATGAATTCAAAGACATTGCTTTATCTAATATATCACATTCTCAAATGCTGAAACGACTATAGTTTCTGCATAGGTGTCTGGACATGACACGAAATATAAAGCTGCGATTACACTAATAGCTACGATTGTAATTAAAGCATTACAAAATAAAAACTGCCATTTTAGCTTACTAAATAATACAAAAAGAACAATTGAAATAAGTATAATATTTACCATTAACTTAATATAGAATCGATTCTGAACGTTATTTCGAGGGTTCACAGCATTTATTAGAGTAAACACCCTTCACTGCAGAAGTACAGTTGTCACCATTGTTAATGTATCCAGAGCAACTTGTAGAAGTACATTCTCCATAAATAGCTAGTTGTGCTAGTTTTTTATAGTACAAGAATAAAGATAGCTGATTTGAAGCATAATTCTCGATAAGTTCACGGTAAGTTTCACAATACGTTTCTCGATAAGATCCACTCGTAAATCTTCTCTCATAATTGTGTTCGCGGACCGGTCTGTTTCGAAAACGCTCGACATCTCTTAGTGTAGACCTACCACAAAGAGTGTGTGCGTTTGTATGTAAAGAGAGCGTACATAAAACAACAGAAGAAGACATCTTTATTGGCTTTATATTGTGTTTCATTCAGTATTTGTGGAAAACCACGCTGGAAATTCGCATTCACAAAGTACGCATGCGCTAGTCGTTCCCAGACTGCCTCGTAAGGCGATTTACGTACTTCGTGACATCTTCGGACTTTCTGAAGAGTTTCCGAAATACAACTTCTGACATAGAAACCAAAACAACACGCGTTGCATTTTTAGACTCGTGCCGGCCATAGGCCTGCGCAGGAGTAATGATACTTTTGTACAGAAGTTACGGTCCTTCAGTTCAACAAAGACCTTTATCAGTGCGTTACGATGCCCGAAAGATTACTAGTGTTTTATATGTTGCTGGAATGTGCATACAATCATTTCGCGCTTTGATGTCCAACTTTGGACCATCTAAAAAGAGCCGAAGGCACGCGCGAGCGGAGAACCATACTCCATACATATAAAAATGGTAATCCATCCACACACACACACACACACACACACACACACACACACACACACACACACACACACACACACACACACACACACACACACACATACATACATACATACATACATACATACATATATACATACATATGCACAGGGTTCCCGCGCGCTTTACTCACTCACAAATGCAAGGGAAAAATAGCAATAATGTAGTCAAAGATGGATCAAGAAGAGTTTTTTCTTATTTTTGCAATGCGAAAATAAGTTTAATCGAAGTCATGTCTGTCTTAAAGTGAATAAAAACAGTTTTTCGACTTTAGCGACTTGCTAAAGACAATTTAGCGAGAGAAGATTCTTAATCAACGATGAAGTTTCGTGACTGACACTTTAGTGAGAGAAAAAGTGACCTGTAGACCAGAAAAACCTGATTATACTGCAAGAATAATATTTCAGTTCCGTAGAAAACACTTCATATAAGTAAATTCATTAATGTTAACTAATATTTCGTAAAAATCGGCAAAAAATGCGTAAACTAGCTGGAGAAACTCAGACAAGCCAAGGACGTTGCTTCGGCAAACATTGTCAGAAAAACTTGGATAGTTTGTCGGTTTTACTGCATTTTACATTTTTATCATCTTTTTCTTCAATACTTGTGAACCAAAAAAGCGATATTTGAAGCTTTGAATTTCTGTTTTTGATCACATTTCAAGAAAAAAGGCTAAGACTTAGTAAAAAGAATATATATTTGACGCCCAGCGAGCCTCACTCGAGGAATTCTGATGTCAAAACAAGATTCCATATTTCAAAATCATATGGAAATTTTGACATTTTTATAGATAATTTATTTCAATGTTGAATGAAATATGAAAAAAGGAATACATATCACACCAAATATTTGCTATTTATCGGGCTTTTCCAGCTATTATTATTACGCAATCACAAAAATGATGAGCTTGTTTTTTTTTAATGTATTGTCACGAAGGTTTTCTCTGGTGGGACTAGCTCGTCCTTCGGTGACACAGAATATGGACGCTTTCTGGTGTTTTACTCATTATATTCTGCGGTACTCGACACTTCTACTTCTCTAGTACTCTCTTCACTCTGACTTCGACTGACTAGTAGCAACTAGCAAACTCGTATCTATGCCAACAGCTAGGGGCTGCGTCACATAACCGGTTTGTGCCAAGTCAAACTGGGCACAACTAGTCATGCAGCATATGACGTAAGGCTTGAGGGTAGATATTTACTTAGTGCAAAAATAAGAGCACTTGCCCGCAAGACTCGCCCTAACCAAACCGGCGATAGAATTCGCTAGCTGGACTAGTAAAGAATATTTTACAATAACAATACTTTGTAGTTCCAAACAATATAACCTTAAACGAAGGCTCAGAAAACGGCTAGCAAACAATCTGTTTACCGAACAAAAAGTGTTACTTTTCCCAGTACGCATGTTCAAACCTGTACAAAACTAAAACTGATTTTTACTGGAAAAGTACTGTGGTTTGCAGCTGTTATCTATAAAAAGCTCTTCCTTAATTAAATGAAAACTAGAAAATAATTGTCATGAAGCAAACATTGACTAGGTTAAATGACCAACCAATAAACAAGTCATGTGATCGCTATTGGCGGGGCACGTGTCAGAATATAGATTGCCTGTTGACAAATCATTATTAAACAGCAAGAGTTTCAATTACTCAGGATAGTGTGAGGTGAACCGCAATCAAAATATGATTTTTCCCTTATTTCCAAATAACTCTAAAACTTTCCCCATTACAGTATTTAAATGTATTATGAATCCGAACTGCAATTTTCAAATATGAAAAGTTTAGAAATTCAACCACGTCAAGAATATTTATTGAATCTGGAGCTCATTAAGCAGAGTTTTGCCACAAACGACTTGTGGTTGGTAACTGCCAAGAGGCAGGTGCGAAATCCGATACAGTTCTGTTCTTTTTTTTATCGTAGCCCACCCTGTACATATCTCAGTAGAGTGAGTAATGTGATCGTTGGTGTGAGTGTAGTCTTGAGAAAGACTATTGTTGTTGGTGACTGAAGTTTCGACAACCTGAGCGGAAGTCATCTTCAGAGTACAGTGAGGAATGAAAAATTTACTCTCCATAATATCACAGTTATCCAAATCTTCACAATAAAGTCGCCATCCTTTGGTCTACATGAAACCAAAACAAAACAAAACGTAGCGCGTTTGCATCTGCGTGATTGCAAAAGCAGAGGAAATGTGCAAACATTATTCAACGTCTATTTTCTAGTGAAATACATCTCTAAAACAAATCTCGGTTTCAAACTTTTTAAAGAGGGGATGTCAGCAAAAATCGAACATACGCCGGCAACAGTCAAAAATTCGATTTCGCTCATATTTTGGTATTAGGTAGGTTATTTCTCGTCGTAGAATAAAAACCCCAAAAAAAGCTTTTAGTCACGATTATAATATTATTTCGACTTTTCATTTTCTTAATATCGGTCTTTTATTTTATTTAGCACACGGTGAAAACATTTTTTGAAAATTCGTTACTTTTCACAAGGCGTCAAAGTACCCTGGTAAATAATTTTTTTTCACCGTTATAAATTTATTAGAAGACAATGAAATTTCAGCTTTTTAAAGTTAAAACATCATATAAAACAGTTGTTTAAGAATTAAACATGTGGAGTATATTTTGACTCTCTCTCAAAGGGTCAATTATTGACAAATTCGTTTTGAAGCAATATTTCGACAAATGAAACATACCAAGATATATCTCGCATATAGGCCTACCTAATACCAAAATATGAGCGAAATCGAATTTTTGTCTGTTGCCGGCAAATTTTGATTTTGTTCCATTTTTGCTGACATCTTCTCTTAAGGTAAACCATGATCATTTTTGTCACTTTTATGATTTAATATTTCAGGTGTTTGCTGGAAACACCGACTCCAATACCATCAAAAAACACAACCTTACTCAACCCTTGGCGAAATACATCAGATTCATACCTACAACGTACTATGGCTTTAAAACAATGAGAGTAGGGATCTATGGATACTTAAAAGGTAAAACCCTTAATAAACAATGTGACATTGCAGAAGAAAAAAAACAAGTTCAACGATACAGAGTAAACACGCAGAGCGATGTTCGAAAATATCATCATAGCTAACATTGTGATTCCGCGCCTTTATAATCATGGAATGCAGTCTTTTGAAAACACGTTGTCGTTGACCGGCTCTGCGACTATGCGACTGCACCGAAACCTATTATGAGTAGGAATTGCTTAATTATTCGCTCTGAAGTAGTTAGTTTTTGTTTAGTAATACGAAAATATAAGCAGCAACCCTTTAAATGTTTGTCTTCGGGTTTTGCGAAACTGAGGAAGACATAAGTCGATATGCTACTAATATTCAGTCAAAGATGTTTCCAATTTTGAAACTGTTAAGTCATTAAAATACTATTTCACCAGGGAATTTCCTTACTGTAAGCCCGGTGCATATTTCACCAGTGAAGAATTCAACCGCTTCTACCCATTTCTACCCATACTTCCTTTCGGTCCAGTCGCGTAGGCATGAGTCGGTCAACGACAAAATGTTTTGAATAGTTGACTGTAAAAATGACGACGTATAGCATTCTACAGCCAAACACACAGGCGCTATTTTAAAACTTTAGATGGAATCCACTTCACCACCTCACCAGAGATGCACTTCAATGGGCGTAATATAAATGTTTTCCTTCTTCTGACATTTCAACCATGGTACTTGCACTGAAATTAAGGTTGTTCAAAAGTCATATGATTATTGATAATCACAAAACCACAGGGCTTCCGGACTAATAGGCTGTGACATCAAGTCCAAACTGATACAAGTGCACTGGGTTCTCGGAAACACTCATCATCATATGTATATAAGATATAATCATATCCATTTTGAAATCATTAGCAAATCCTGCAATCTGATTGGCTACAAATTGCACTATTTTGAATCATTAATTGCATCATTTTGTCAAACAATCACTTTTGAAGCTACATATAACTGTTGAGTATTTGAATATATTAAGTTTCAAAATGGAAATGATTAATAGGTAATAGGACTGAGTGTCTTGCAATTTTGGGCAGAAATCACACTCGTGATTAACAAATTGCACTCCCGCTGCGCGGTCGTGCAATTTTGTAATCACTCTTGCGATTTCAGCCCAAATTGCACTCAACTCAGTTCTATTACCATTATTAATCAGAGCAATCAAATTAGGAATCACTTACGATTACTCCATATCTCTAATATTGAAAGCTCCAGCTGTTCCTTTACGATGTGAAAACGTTCCTCTTGGCATGGAATCAGGAGCTATTCAAGATGGCAGTATAACAGCTTCTTCTACTCAACACCCAGCCAAGAATGCCAGACTACATTACACAGCAGGATCATCGTGGTGTGCCTCTACAAGTGACTCTAATCCATATCTACAGATTGACTTGGGCTCATCTCACCTTATTTGTGCTGTGGCTACACAAGGAAACAGTATGACAGACCAGTGGGTGAAGACGTACCAGATAGATACATCTACTGATGGTACAACATGGACCACTTATCAGGAGAACAATACTGACAGGGTAACGTAGCATTGGTGATAGTTTGATAGGTCAGTGGGTGAAGACGTACCAGATAAATACATCTACTGATGGTATAACATGGACCACTTATCAGGAGAACAATACTGACAGGGTAATGTAGCATTAGTGATAGTATGATAGACCAGTGGGTGAAGACGTACTAGATAAATTCATCTACTGATGGTATAACATGGACCACTTATCAGGAGGACAATACTGACAGGGTAATGTAGCATTAGTGATAGTATGATAGATCAGTGGGTGAAGACGTACCAGATAGATAGATACATATACCAATAGTACGACTTTGACCGCTTATCGTGAGGGCAACAACTATAATGTGATGTGGCACCGATGTTATTTGGGTGATGTAGACATAAGTGTTTATGTTTAACATTGGCCAGCATTCTTCAATCTTTCTTTTGTTTTTATCTTAAGATATTCTACGGTAACTATGATCGTACAACGGTGGTTCGACGAATTCTTTATAACGGTATTGTTGCAAGGTATCTACGTATTGTACCCAAGACATCCCAGACTGGTACACCGTGCTTGAGGGCAGAGATCTATGGATATCCTTTCCAGACAGGTAAACTGTTAAATGTTTTTTCTCTTCTCTTCTTTTGTATTTTTGTATTATTCTATTCTCCTTAACTTTCCTCCTTTTTAAGTCATTTCATATTTCTTACTGTTATTGTTCAAATGAGAAAGTCACTCTGGTAATCCTGATGTATTGTAGATAAATGGTACTACAACACCAAAAATGAGTAAATGTTCCTCATTAAAGTAATATTCTCTTCTCCGTGCTATTCATCAGCTTGTTCCAGACACAGTGTTGGTATACCAAGTTCTTTACTTGTACCTGATCACAGGTTTACAGCAACATCGGTAAACAGTAATTTTTACGTGGCTCATAAAGGGAGACTGGGTGCTGCCTCAGCCTGGGCTACACAATCAAACACAAATAGCGGTGATTATCTTCAGGTTGATCTTGGTGCTCTGTTCTACATATGTGCTGTAGCTACTCAAGGGAGTGGGTACAGTGAGAGTGAATGGGTTACAAAGTATAAAATATCGTATTCAACAAACAACAATCAGTGGAATATATACAGAGAGAATGGAGCCGATAAGGTAAATGAAACAGACATATTTTACGTAAATTTAGTTGAAAGTTATTTCAATTTTAATCAAACCCTGAAAGAACCTCTGGGCTGATCAAAATCAGGGTATGGCTAACTCACTGATCAAACCCTGAAACAAGGTCTGGGCTGATCTAAGTCAGGGCATGGCTAAATCACAGATTGAACAATGAAGCAACCTCTGGTCTGATGAAAGTAAGCCGGTATGACCTACTAAACAGATCAAACCCTGAAACAACCTCAGGGCTAATCTAATTAAGTCAGGGCACGGCTAACTCACAGACTGGACCCTGAAACAACCATGTCCTCTGGGCGTGTCAAAATCAAGACAGAGTCAACAACAGAATCATTAGCGTGTTATGGAAGTCAACCGACATGCGATGTCGACTGATCCGAATCCAACTGGAGACTCCGGAAGTGAAAGGCGAATACACTACCGCTAAACAAACCTTGATTGTCAGGTGTTTGCCGATCACTATATGATGAATAATACAGTTGGGGCACTTTGAAATATACTGAATAAAATGATAATACTAAAACATTATTTTATACTCTCTAATTACATGTAGGAGTTTACAGGGAATACAGACAAAACATCAGTTGTTTCCAATTTGATAACGAACCGATTCAAGGCCAAGTTTGTTCGTGTACAGCCAATTACATATAACGGACATAAGAGTATGAGGATTGAATTCAAGGGAATTGCATCAGGTACTAATATATCGGGAGGTGTGCGTGATAGCTATTTTAATCCATATGCTGTCAAGCAAAAGAGTTTTGGAATACAATTTGCAAATCCTATTTGATCAAGAAGCATCATATATTTCTCAGGAAGGAGGTAAAGAAGCATGTGTATCAATATCACTGCAAGTTTTTGGATCTTTTTCAAAAGCAGACACTCATATAGAAAGGCGTTGCCTTCACAACGATACTTGATGTCCCTTTCTGTGCTGGGATACATGCCTTTCTTTGCTTGCAATGCTGTGCTTTGTCTTTCTGTGCTGTGCTGTGCCGTGCTATGCTATTCTCTAGACATCCTTGCATCTTTACTTCGGGCTACACTCCGTCCTCTTTCTTGCAATAAAGTAGATTTCGTATGACAGCATGCGAAATCGGAATTGACGAAATCCCTTTGAACAGAGCACGCGAAAATACTACTTAGTCCCGATCATGGGAAGGCACTTCTGTACCGCGACTTTTCGCGTTCATACGAAATTTACCATATATATCTAAATTTTCATGAATTGACAAATAGGAAATGGCAATTTCTTTTTGTTAAAAATACAGGTTGTGTTTCATCTCTTGGTCTGGAAAATTCTAACATCAAAGACTCACAGATGACGTCATCTTCGTCATGGAATAGTTCACATACTGCCCCACGTGGTCGTCTGTATGGCAGTTCGTCATGGTGCAGCTCCACAACATCCAATACTGAATACATACAAGTTAACCTTGAACAGGTCAAGACAGTGACAGGTATTGCAACGCAAGGTAGCCCAGATGCTAATAATGCATGGGTGACGTCATACACAGTTAGCTACAGCTTTGATAACACAAATTGGAACGATTACAAAGAAGCACTGGTTGTCAAGGTAATAGCTTCTGGACTGACAACTGTCTTGTCTCATCATGCCAGGGTTCAAGAGTTCATCTTTTTCTAGCTAATTCTTATGACTGGTGTCTCTGGTTTTAAAATTTGTGAGATTCTCAGAAAGTCTATATTGTTCAAATATCAATAAAAGTATTTCAAATTTGGTTCTAAATTTTTCCATTATTTCTTGTTTACTTTTTAGATTCTAGAAGGCAATACCAATAGGAATGGCGTCAAGGTCAACTGGATAAGTCATCCAATAGCAGCACGTTATGTCAGAATTATTCCTCAGACCCACAACTCAGGGGGCAGACATTGTCTACGATTTGATCTCTATGGATGCGATATTTGTAAGTCATACGGGAACGGAAATGAGATTCCTACATCTGATAGAAGTATTCAATTCTATTAACTGACGATGATTTAATTGTCATTTCAGTTGTTGTTCCAAAAGTAATTATAAATACTGCTGACCTCGTTCTTCCAAGCATCAAAGGAAGTTCCAGTACATTAACATGTAGTGTACTTGGTGAACCAACACCTGACATACAGTGGTTTAACAATAGAACAAAGATCAACGGTGCAACACAATCAACACTACAAGTACAGTTTATCTCTGCTGAAGACGTGGTGTCCAAGTACGACTGTACAAGACAAGATCCCAACACACGAGCTGTGGTCTGTAACACGTTCTACACGTGTAGAGCAACGTACCCAAGCTACGTGCCAAGCGGAGGAATGGATGAGGCCTCGGTGAAAGTAACAGTGAATCTGAGTAAGTCAAGGAATAACGCATTTTTTATTTCATCATTCATTAAGATTTTTTCGCTTTGTACTTTCTTTAGTCTCCTTTGCAGCCGTTCTTAGTGTCGGTCTCTGCAAAGGAGACTACACTTTCTTTGACTTCATAGATTCGGCTCTCTTTATAATGCAGATGTACTAGAAGCGCCAAAAGTGACAGCGGCACTACCAAAGAAGAGGTCCATATCACTGAGCTGGACAGCAATGGCTGCTTCTGATGACGTTGGTACCATTACCTCGTACACCATACAACTCCATAATCAGAGCGGATCAATCGTCACCTATAATGCACATCATCCTGCTTTTAACTACACTGTAAAACACCTCAAGCCATACACTAACTACAGCATCAGAATGAATGCGATAAGTGCTGTGGGACAAGGACTGTGGAGCAGTTGGCTGGATGTTAGAACGTTGACTGCTGGTATATATTTATAGAAAGAGCTTTATTACTGTTTATATTAGTACTATTATTTCGTACTGGTTTTACATCTTACACAACTGAAAAACAGACTATTGTGGGCAAAGTTGACATGGAAACGCTAACGAATCTTACAAAATACACAATTTACAACTTAGTTGTGGCTGTAGCTTTGTACGTGCATGTGTCCTAAAAGTGGCATTACTTTGATAATAATACCAGTAGTACCAATAGTAAGAAATATATATTAAATGATAATAGATGTAAAGTTACTTTTAAGTAAAAAATATTGACTTTTCTTAATTGATTACATATATATCTTTAACATCTTTCTCTCAGTTCCTGATATTGGTCCACAAAATACAACAGCAACAAAGATAAACGACACAACATTCCTGGTTACCTGGCAACCGTTAACAACAGCTCAAAGCAATGGCGTGGTTACGAACTACGAGATCTTTCTGTCATTCGTTGCTGTTAGGAGACGTTCAAGAAGATCATTACAGGAGATGTATACTGCTACAACACAGAGAACACAGTACACATTGTACAACCTTAGAATGTGTACAAACTATACTGTATCTGTCAGGGGTTATACGAGTATTGGACCAGGACCAAGCAGTACTGTTGAGGTTTTGACTTCGCATGCGCGTAAGATAATGATTTTTTTTCTATATTGAAACATGTTGATAATATTTTCTTAAATAATACTGACGACATCAATTTACCTATCCAGAGCCTGGTACACCTTTTAATGTACAGAACGGAAATCCAACAAAGACTTCTATTAAAGTTAGATGGGACAAACCCTCGCCAATATCATTGGTTGTTGATGAACATACGGTACGATTACGTTTCAGTCATTACTATTTATTAGTTTCAACGTATTTTTTTATTAGTGTTTTTATTTTTGATAACTCATTGGAGTTTTTTCCACTCGACTTAGATTGATGTTAAAGGTTCTAAATCATACTGGCCACAGTACTCATTTTCGAAGATTTATAAGCAAAATGGAGCACAAACAAGCATGGTAATCGACGGTCTAGTGCCTGGTACACGCTATGAATTCTGGGTAACGGCGTCAACAGTATGTGGTAAGAGTGAGAAGAGTGCATCAATTACAGGAGACACAGACATTGACAGTAAGTACCATAAACTAAGCTGGTTTTGTATTCTGTTTCACTGCCTACAGCAAGATTCATATTTCATATTCAAATTTCGTAGAACCCGTCAAGCCTGAAGGGAATTCTGTGACTCTCAAGGACAAGTTTAACGTTTCACTATGGTCAGTCAATCCCATCAATGGACCAATCAGGTAGACATATTATATATATTAACACATGTCATTTGGTTTTCGAGGGCCGGAAAAGAAGTCAGTAGGATATTCTAAAAACAATCAGTGATGCATGATAAAGATTAACGGAAATCGTCATAACGAAAAGAAAGTTTTTCTTTTGATTCCATAAGTTTCTCTAGTTGATCTACCCTTGATCACTATCTCGCGCAGACTTATCCAGTTAAGAGTACACTGGTGGAATCGGAGGGCAGGGTGTTTTTCGATTTTTCATGAACCAAGACAGATGGGCTCAGTACAACATGTGGTAGCATGCAATGAGCACCTTTTAGTATGAGGATGACCTAGCTAGTAGTAGGTGTAAAAGGTAGTGCATTCAGTATACACCCCGTATCCACTATTAACCTCACTCTTAACATGTTCCAGTTCATATCAAGTTATCGTCATAAAAGGGAACAAAGATGCCAGTAACTTACCAACCAATATCAGTGACCACAAAGATGGAAAAGAGTTTTACGTCACAGCAGAACTGAAACCAAACGAGTTGAAGTCTTCTTTTGCTGTTGGTGACAATAAAAAATATGGAAAATATAAAAACGTACAACTAGACAAAGGACAGACCTATACTATTGCAGAAAGAGCGATTACTGAACATCAAGGAGTAAGTAGATAGAACAAAGATTATGATTATTGTCGGTGCTACATCCCAAACACATTTAATTCCATACTCTTACATGTAAGGTAAAGACTACAAATAGTAAATAAATAAAGGAGTAGATAAAGTGAAATAACAAGAAACACAGGACTACAAGAAACTGTAAATAACGATCTACAAGTAAATACGAAGAACTTACAATTGTGTAGGACTAGAAGAACGACGAGCACCAACTAACTATAGATTAACATATATGGGGCGTATATAAAGCGGTACGAACTCCGGAGGGACAAATAACAATAACGAAAAATACTAAAGAATGTGACGAATAGAACAAAGGCTAAGATACTTGAGAACAGAACAAAAGGATACTAAACGAAAATGTGTTAAATGCTTATTCAGAGCTAACAATTATTATAAATTACACATTACTTTTGTCGTATTATCTAAAGGGAAAGAGCGATTACTAATCATCCGGGAGTAAGTAGATCAGACTAAGATTATGATTAATTATAATATGATTACAAATGACTTTTGTCATATCAGAGTGATTCTACTCTGTACCTATGATACCAAAATCTAATGGTCAAAATAAAATAAAATAAAATATCAGACTACTACTTTTAAATGTTAATTAAAATTAAATTTAATGCCATTTTGTGTCTTTACTTATTTAAAGAACATTTACGCGGGCCAAGCAGCAGTGGTAGCTACAATTGAAGTAACTCAAGGTATAAAGCCCAATATTGTTGTTAATTGTTAAGATTTTTGCATTGTGTTTTGTTGACAGTAATCTACAACAATTTTTCGATTTAGAAAAAAAATGAATAAGGAAAATATAAAAATATTACTTCCCTAGCAAAAAAAAAAGGGGGGATAAACAAAACAAAAAAAACATAACGAAGGAATAACAACAACACAAACAAATGAACAAACAAAACAGATAAAAAACAAATACAATACACTAAAATCCTGGTTACTTTGTTCTAGTAAGCTTACATTATTTGTCGTTTTAGATCGAACAGAATATTCCAATTCGACTATCTGGGCTTTAGAAGGCGACGAGATCACTATTGGGTGTTACACAAGTAGACATGAACCAATAACATACTTCTGGACAAAAACAGGATCTCTATTAGTAGTCGATAGCCCAGCCGTCAAGATAAGGGAAAGCAATTTTTTGATTATAAGCCTTAAAAGTGACAAGGAGTTTGGTACCTATGTATGTACTGCTGCAAACAGTGAAAGAACGGTTATTTACCGAATCAACAGAGTGGAATTGAAGAAATACGTAACAAGTGAAAAGAGTGAAAGCAAAGCAAAGGAAGGTATCACGATGTTAATGGTGTAATGCTTTTCTACATTTTGCTGTTACAAGATTTGCAATCTAATGTAAAATAAATTTGGGAATAGATCATATCTAATGAAATAACTCATGGTTATGAGATGTGTAAATGTGATCACAAGAGCGTTTATCACGAGATCAAATACTCATGTGATCTTTTGATTTCTTAACAGTTGTACCTTACGTCATTCCACTTGCATTGATCAACCTTGGTCTGATTATCTGCATCGTTTACTTGGTATACCGGCTACGGAGAAAAGAAAAACAACAAAATCATGAGAAAAAAATGAAGAGCAAGACTGATGAAATAGGGATCACGAATGACGTCATGGACAACTCAAACTATCAAGATGACATAATTAAATATTCAAGAAAACCAGAAACTGCAAAAGCTGACGAAATAGAAACTCCAGGTTACATGGAATTAAAACCAAGACAAAGCAGTGACATGGTTTACCAGTCAATACAAGAGCCTGAAAACAGACCTGGAAAAAATGAAACATCACACACGCAAGGCATGACGGGACATGAGCAATACATGGACTTAAAACCAAGAGTAAACACTGAATATGAAACACTACATCACAAGAAGTATGTACCAGGACAAGACTACGAGGACGTTGGTCAGGGTTTCAGTAAGAACATATCCTCTGATGATACGGAAGCGTAGTTTACGGACCTATTCAGCCAACATATTGAAACAGTCAGCCTATTCCCCCAGATAGTAAGGTTTAAAGATCTAACGATAGTATCTTAGGACACTGGAAATCGTCGCAGTGGAGAGTAGCAAGTGCAATAATTGACTTCTACGCAAGAAGTTACGTGGAGGCATTTATTCTCTAGGTTTAATTTAGATTTTACAGCTATTTTATAGTTTAGTGTTATATATTTGAAATATTCTAGATATTACAATACTATGGAAGTTATCTAGCTAGATGAATTCCATTAGGATTTGTAGTTTATTAATATAAATTGTATCTATATATCTCTCACAGCAAAGTCTGACCTAAGGGGATCGAAAATGAGTGGAACTGCAAACAGTCGAGAAAGCGAAAAGTTGCCACGATTTTTTCAAACAAATTATAAATGTGTTATCGGGTAATAATAATTATTTACATGTAATAAAATGAAACTAAAAGAATAGACGAGTTTCCAGTGTATGAATAAAACTGTGATGAATAAAAAAATGGGATGTCCCTGTATAAATATTGTTAAAAGAATTAATAAATAAAGCCTGCTATGTTATATTTAGTCTGGTAGGATAAGTGAGATCGTTAGCAGTCTACTCTAACCACATCA
Source organism: Anthopleura sola (assembly GCA_023349425.1). Taxonomy (NCBI): domain Eukaryota; kingdom Metazoa; phylum Cnidaria; class Anthozoa; order Actiniaria; family Actiniidae; genus Anthopleura; species Anthopleura sola. The sequence continues at coordinate 10,241,761 of JALHLI010000007.1, read as the reverse complement.
CACGATATGATACTCATCAAATAAGAATAAAAGAGAGAAAACACAAGAGGGAAATTGACTTCATCGATGTCATTTCAAGTTCTATGGAAAACTGAACATCATCAGATTATCGTTAAAATAGACCTAGCCTTGTCTGTTAACATGTCTTGACCTAAAACAACAAACAAACAAATGAACAAACAAATAAACAAACAAACAAACAAAACTAATGACTGAAATGTCTCTTAGTGACAAGCATTCGATATTGATAACAATGAATCCCAATTATGCTGTTTCGGATTTGCGATATCAACTGGTAGCATTACGTCATTTATATATGTGTCCAAAGAAATAAACCAATCAACGCCTAGTGGTTATTGAATCAAGAGTCAATAACGAAAGAGTGAGAGTATAATACCATTCATATGTCCTGCTGTTCCTTATTCATTCACGGAATAAAATACACTTTCTAGCTTTTTAGTCGGTTCTGAAGCGGAAGTTCTTTGAGTGTCACGATACTCTACATTAACACAATAACAACGAATATGTTCTATGTTTTATATATATACAACACTGAGTATGAACAAAGTGAATAAAAAACGGAAGACGAAGTAACGAAATTTCACTGAAATACTTTCTTATATTGATTCAGTACTGATCGCATTTGTTGACATCTTATAATTTGCAATCTGTAATTGAAATCACGATAGTAGGTCTATAAGGAATAAACAAAAGTTAATAATAACTAATTCTTATTATTCTTATCATCAGTATGATTCTAGGGAGAGCTTGAAATAGTACAGTTGTTAAGCATTGTTAATGTTTTCATATATTTTATAATATTTTTGTTACTCCGGTCTAATGACAAAGTACAATGACTTGTGGAATGCACGGCTCAAGCTGTCACAACAATCATCCATGCAGAATGTCACATACAACATGTTTGCATCGAAGGTAGAGGCTTATATGAATCACTGTATGAAAATACTGGATTAAAACTTTACTGAAACAAAGTATTTTCTTTACGCTGGTTAGAAGGTAAATGATATGGAAGGAAAATTATAAAAAGTGAAGAACTGAAACTGCCTACTGCAATGTATGGCTTTTTAAATATTTAAAAATATTCGAGTGCCGCTCAAGCATTAACGTTTCTATGCGGAAATTCTACGTAACAAGTATTAATAACCCTTCAGGTATTGCATTTACATAACAGTTCTACTCAGCTGAAAGCTCGAGCTCGTTATCCGGTAAGTGTCCGATCCTTTAATGTCATTTGATACTGGTTAATTCACTTGAGTAAATTTAATAGTGCATTTGTAAACGATAGAGTAAGATACTCATTGTGTTATCGTTGAACTCCTTTTATGTCACCGTTACGAAGAAATATCACACAACGTTATGTAAATAATATTAAGATCAGTGCAATGATTAAACCTTTTGCTATCGAGCAAATGCGTGTACAGATAACCTTGTTTTTATCGTTCTAATGGGATTTGATGCAATATGTCTTCCATCTAAATGTATCTTCCAGCTCAGAATGAGTCGATTTTCTTGTCACACAAACAAGATGGAAGGACTGATTTACACATCTCGTTATTTCCGGGTCATCACAACTGGATTGATATTCCTGATTAATATAACAACATCTTTTGCAGGTGAGTTTTGGAAGTTTAAAATACTAGATAAAGTTTAATAGATTTTGCCAAACTTGTTAGGAAGGTGTCAAGTTTTCGATTATCAACTCGATCAGTGTCATGACGGTGATAAGACAGTTTCAGTTTCCTCATCTAATATTGTACTTCATCAAAATAATTAGTGCTTCTTAAAGTAAAAATATAAAACCTATACCAGTCGTTCTGTGTTCGTAAATGTGCAGTGATAAGCCATTTTGTAATTACACGACATCTCAATGAGATTTTACATTTGATAAATTAGTTCGAGCTACTTCGACTCGTTGATGAAAACCACTGACTGCCACATTGCATTAGCTGAAAATTCAAATGTCGTTGTGTGTTGGCTAGTTAAGAAGATCTAGTTCGTAAAGACATTATTGAAGTATACATACTGAGTTTAAGGCAAATTTAAGAGAAGAAAGCTTCAGTCAAAAAACAGTCCAACAAGCCCAAGTGATTTGTATGTCCGTTGTGTTACTATAGAAGCTTTGTCCCATCACGTGATGGCAGCCATGACAGGAGCGCAACCCCTGATCAATATAGAGTCTTTTTCTCTAAACTGAATTATTTCTCATGTATACCAGATTCATTTGTTCCTGCCTCCCGTGACGTGGCTACCATCACGTGATGGTACAAAGCTTCTATAGGTCTATAATTGTAAATGTTGAATAGTAAATCATTTAGATGAGATGAGATTGGATTGATAGAAAATGAAAACGATATTGTGCTGTCTTAATATCCAAGACATTAAAATTCAGCAATATTTTCTCATTGTATATAAAAAATATTGTAAAGAAAAAAGGTTTACTCTAATAATGTAGACAAATAGACTTGTGGTGTGACCTTTTTGTTTGTTATGTTACTACAGGTTGTGCTGACACAACTATTGGTGTAGAGAATGAAAACATCATACCTGACAGCAGTTTCACAGCAACTTCGCAATACAGCAACAGTTACGCGCCATACCACGCTAGACTTAACGGTAACTTATATGGATGGGCTCCACTCAAGTCGGAACTTGATGACCCAAATCAATACCTAGAGATTCATCTTGGACTTCCATACGTCATCTGTGCTGTAGCCACACAGGGTAGCAGTGGTGGTAATGAGTGGGTGACACAGTATAAGATAAGTCTGTCGATGGATTATAGAAACTGGACGCTTTACCAAGAGAACAGGACACTAAAGGTAAGAAAAATAAAATCAATTTAGCATAAACTTTAGAATACAATTAAAATTTTTTTGTCTCCGACTTATAAAGAACTAGACGCTCTACGGAGCGTGCACTCGTGCCCTGGATGCAAGGTGATGAGCTGGGGAGAGCTGGAACTAGTTTACAGAGCTGGAACTAGTGTTCCCTCCAGAAGCAATAAAAAAAAACTGATGTTGCGGGATTCCTGTGGAGCGCTACCAGATTTATTTCCGGCACACAAAAGTCATATTTTGACACAAATGCTAAAACAACTGGATTTTTGCTGCACTTTTCTCTGAATAATTTTATAACTTGCATTGGATTTATTGTTGATGTGTCTTTTTTGTTGACTTGACTTAAATTTTCTTAAAATTCTTTGTCTTGAATCATTTGTCATTTCTGTTAAACAGGATATAAAATGAATGACATACTGTTCATTGAAATTATTCTTGTTATTTTGATTGTCACAAATCTTTTCAATAAGGGAGTCAACATCACTTGATGGTTCTGAGAGTTTCAATTGTTTATCGTTGCATTGTTTATCGTTGCATTGTTTATGCATTACCTTGTGTATGAGGGCCTGGATTTAATTCAATATCTCCTGAAATCGATAACCGTCTCTTTGAAGGACAATACATCTGACATTGTTTATTACATTTCATTAAAGAAAACAAATTCCATATAGCATGTACTTGCTTTGCAGGTTTATTACATGTCAAAGTAATTTCAGTGGTAAGCTTGAGTAATGCATGTAACTTTGCAAGGCAAGCAGGACCAGGATTGTTTTCTACATCCGGCGTTCTTAGGCAATAATAGCAATAAATTATCCTTTGATTCAGAGATTTATATTCAGCTGTTGATAAATCATGAATACCACAAGATGAATTTTTCAAACCATATTCACTTAAAGCCCTTCTTGTAAGTCTACTTTTATTGAAAGCGCGTGCAAGCTGTTTTACAGGTAGTCTGCTGGGTTCACGATCTCTTCGAATAGCATTTGACTTAAATTCTAGATAATTGCAATAATATAAACTGACAAACTTTGCGTGTCGTGATCTACAGTTTTTAATTGGTATTAAAACTGTATTTTTTTCAGTCACTTTTACAGATAATTCTATAGCATCTGAAAAACACTTATCAAACCTAACATTTAAACTAGACCTTAGTTTGGTTCTTCTATTGTTTATTATTGTCAATGTAGAATCGTTGTATACATATGAATTCAAAGACATTGCTTTATCTAATATATCACATTCTCAAATGCTGAAACGACTATAGTTTCTGCATAGGTGTCTGGACATGACACGAAATATAAAGCTGCGATTACACTAATAGCTACGATTGTAATTAAAGCATTACAAAATAAAAACTGCCATTTTAGCTTACTAAATAATACAAAAAGAACAATTGAAATAAGTATAATATTTACCATTAACTTAATATAGAATCGATTCTGAACGTTATTTCGAGGGTTCACAGCATTTATTAGAGTAAACACCCTTCACTGCAGAAGTACAGTTGTCACCATTGTTAATGTATCCAGAGCAACTTGTAGAAGTACATTCTCCATAAATAGCTAGTTGTGCTAGTTTTTTATAGTACAAGAATAAAGATAGCTGATTTGAAGCATAATTCTCGATAAGTAAAATTCTCGTAAATCTTCTCTCATAATTGTGTTCGCGGACCGGTCTGTTTCGAAAACGCTCGACATCTTTTAGTGTAGACCTACCGCGAAGAGTGTGTGCGTTTGTATGTAAAGAGAGCGTACATAAAACAACAGAAGAAGACATCTTTCTTGGCTTTATATTGTGTTTCATTCAGTATTTGTGGAAAACCACGCTGGAAATTCGCATTCACAAAGTACGCATGCGCTAGTCGTTCCCAGACTGCCTCGTAAGGCGATTTACGTACTTCGTGACATCTTCGGACTTTCTGAAGAGTTTCCGAAGTACAACTTCTGACATAGAAACCAAAAAAACACGCGTTGCATTTTTAGACTCGTGCCGGCCATAGGCCTGGGCACGAGTAATGATATTTTTGGTACAGACGTTACGGTCCTTCAGTTCAACAAAGACCTTGATCAGTGCGTTATGATGCCCGAAAGTTTTCTAGTGTTCTATATGTTGCTGGAATGTGCATACAATCATTTCGCGCTTTGATGTCCAACTTTGGACCATCTAAAAAGAGCCGAAGGCACGCGCGAGCGGAGCACCATACTCCATACATATAAAAATGGTAATCCATCGAGTTGATTTTTCATGGCTTGATTGCGCCATCGCGTTGTCGATCCATACACAAAAACAACACTGAAAAAACCACCCCCCCCCCCCCCAAAAAAAAACAAAACAATACATCTCTAAAACAAATCTCGGTTTCAAACTTTTTAAAGAGGGGATGTCAGCAAAAATCGAACATACGCCGGCAACACTCAAAAATTCGATTTCGCTCATATTTTGGTATTAGGTAGGTTATTTCTCGACCAAAACAACCTAAAGCTCTTCGTACTGCTATCGAACAACTGAAGCGGCGAGAGGATATTATCATAACAAAACCCGACAAGGGATCTGGAGTGGTCATCTTGGACAAAGCAGAATATATCCGCCTACTCAACCAAGCTACTATCAACGACAGTACTAAATTCGTCCCGATTAGTACAGAAAGACCAAAAGTGAGGGGTCGCCCGCCTAAATATTACCACCCTCTACTAGAAAAAGAAAAACTAGTAAACAACGCTGTAAAGAGAATACTCCCCAAGGAAATCGCTGCACTATTATCTCCGACGGGCTCACGTTTAGCTCATCTCTACGGCCTACCAAAGACCCACAAGAAGAACCTCTCTGTTAGACCCATACTGTCTGCCACAGGAACATACAACTTTCAACTGGCAAAATGGCTTGATGAGAAGCTTAAACCACTCTCTCTCAATCGTTATACTATCACAGATATCTTCGAATTTGCAGGAGAGGTTATTAAACTCAAGTTCAACGAGAGTGATCTACTAGTATCCTATGACGTGACTTCTCTGTTTACAAATGTGCCTCTGGATGAGACGATTGAAATACTTGCCAACAAGGCCTTTCGTAACAACTGGTTCAATGAAACCCACGGCCTAAATGTCACCAAATCAGACCTAATAGAGTTATTACAGCTAGCTACTAAAGACCAGCTTTTCCAGTATAACGGTGAGCTGTACGAACAGAAAAATGGAGTGGGTATGGGGTCCCCCCTAGGCCCCCTGATGGCCAACGTTTTCCTGTGCCACATAGAAGAACAAATTGATCTGCCTGAGTTCTACAGACGATACGTAGATGATACGCTTACTACAATGCCGTGTGAATCAGCCGCTACTGCTTTCCTTGACAAATTGAACAACATCCATCCGTCCCTACAGTTCACTATGGAGATTGCGACAAGTGGCAAACTCCCATTTCTTGGTATGCTTTTCGAGAAGAATGGTTCTCGGATATCAACGAGTGTTTATAGAAAACCAACTGACAAAGGGTTATTACTACACTACCAGAGTCACGTAGACCAACGCTATAAGACTGGTTTACTCAAGACCATGCTAAATAGAGCGTATCGGTTGTCATCAAGTTGGAAATTATTTTTGGATGAATGTGAGAAGCTAAAAAGCACGTTCAAACACCTTAAATATCCGGAGACCCTCATCGACAAAATCGTCACAAATTTCGTCAACTCTGTCGCAAGTCAATCAGATGATCAGAACATACCATCACAACATCAACAACAAGAGAAAACCATCCGAATTGTTTTACCCTACAAAGACCAAAAGTCAGCAAATGTTCTGCGTAAAAGACTCAAAGACCTGAGTGTAAAAATAGGCAATGCTGAGATTCTACCTGTATTTACAAGTCCCAAGATTGGAAACGATCTAAAGTTCCGCGAGAGCAAGCCAGAAGTCGTGAGCAACCAATGTGTGGTTTATAATTTTAAATGTGGTCTATGTGATATGGATTACATTGGTTTTACGAAACGACACCTGCACCAACGCGTTGAGGAACATAAGTCTGAAGCATCATCAGTTGGACGCCACGTGATAACAGAGCACAATCTCATTAAGCCGGACTTAAAATCGTGCTTCACGATCCTTAAGAGATGCAAAACTAAACTTGACTGTCTCATTTACGAGATGCTCTTCATCCGTGACCGTCGACCGTCACTAAATAAACAATCAGACTCTGTACGGGCCAAAGTCTTTGTTTGACTTTGTTTGTTCCATCCCATTGTATTTATCACATATTTAAGCGACTGTCAAACTTTTTGAAAATAAAAGCCTTGATAATGGAGTCACGATGACTCCGAAACGTCGGATTTACGCGTTAGTTTTTATTTTAAGTACGTTTTCTAAATCTCTTTTACTTACAGAATAAAAACCCCCAAAAAAGCTTTTAGTCACGATTAGAATATTATTTCGACTTTTCATTTTCTTAATATCGGTCTTTTATTTTATTTAGCACACGGTGAAAACATTTTTTGAAAATTCTTTACTTTTCACAAGGCGTCAAAGTACCCTGGTAAATTTTTTTCACCGTTACAAATTTATTGGAAGACAATGAAATTTCAGCTTTTTAAAGTTAAAACATCATATAAAACAGTTGTTTAAGAATTAAACATGTATATATTTTTGCAAAGGCACGCGAGCCCCCCGAAGTTGGAGTATATTTTGGCTCTCTCAAAGGGTCAATTATTGACAAATTCGTTTTTCTCGTTTTTCTCGGAAATGAAGCAATATTTCGACAAATGAAACATACCAAGATATATCTCGCATATAGGCCTACCTAATACCAAAATATGAGCGAAATCGAATTTTTGTCTGTTGCCGGCAAATTTTGATTTTGTTCCATTTTTGCTGACATCTTCTCTTAAGGTAAACCATGATCATTTTTGTCACTTTTATGATTTAATATTTCAGGTGTTTGCTGGAAACACCGACTCCAATACCATCAAAAAACACAACCTTACTCAACCCTTGGCGAAATACATCAGATTCATACCTACAACGTACTATGGCTTTAAAACAATGAGAGTAGGGATCTATGGATACTTAAAAGGTAAAACCCTTAATAAACAATGTGACATTGCAGAAAACAAAAAAACAAGTTCAACGATACAGAGTAAACACGCAGAGCGATGTTCGAAAATATCATCATAGCTAACATGGTGATTCCTCGCCTTTATAATCATGAAATACAGTCTTTTGAAAACACGTTGTCGTTGACCGGCTCTGCGACTATGCGACTGCACCGAAACGTATTATGAGTAGGAATTGCTTAATTATTCGCTCTGAAGTAGTTAGTTTTTGTTTAGTAATACGAAAATATAAGCAGCAACCCTTTAAGGTGGCTTCCTATAGTATTTTTCAGACCATACCTTTCATTTTTATTTGGCTTATTCATAGTCTTAACTTATACCTATATACTTGATTTTTGGACCAGTTATAGAGCTAAGATGAAATTTTAAAATGATGTTAATTTTAGCTTGATTGACGTTACCTTGGCAACGATAAACAAATATTGTTGAAATTGGTTTTTATCGAATAACTCTAAAACTCGATGAGACCTAAACAAGCGGTAAACGACATCATCAACTTCAAGCTATTGCAAAACGATTCCAACTATTTTAAAGAAAATCAATCTGTTAGATTTCAAGTAATTCGCCGAAATATTCTAAAGCCGTGATTTTCGCATATTGAAAGTTACGGCGGCCCTTGAGATACTCAGAAATTACTATTAAAATACTCCAAAACAAACCCTTCCTAATACACTGCCTACTGGCTAAATACTAAAAGTTAATTCTCTTTCAAACCAGAGATTTTTTTTCCCTTGCGTAATTATTTTGATAAATTTTACCTGGCTAACATATTCAAATTGGTAGGAGTGTTTTTATCAAAATATTCACGCAAGGAAAAAAATATATCTCTGGTTTGAATGAGAATTAACTTTTAGTATTTAGCCAGTAGGTAGTGTATTAGGAAGGGTTTGTTTTGCAGTATTTTAATAGTAATTCGGTTTTTCTGAGTATTTCTGGGGCCGCCGTAACTTTCAATGTGCGAAAATCACGGCTTTAGAATATTTCGGCGAATTACTTGAAATCTAACAGATTGATTTTCTTTAAAATAGTTGGAATCGTTTTGCAATAACTTGAAGTTGATTATGTCGTTTACCGCTTGTCTAGGTCTCATCGAGTTTTAGAGTTATTCGATAAAAACCAATTTCAACAATATTTGTTTATCGTTGCCAAGGTAACGTCATTCAAGCTAAAATTAGCATCATTTTAAAATTTCATCTTAGCTCTATAACTGGTTCAAGAATCAAGTATATAGGTATAAGTTAAGACTATGAATAAGCCAAAGGAAAATGAAAGGTATGGTCTGAAAAATACTATAGGAAGCCACCTTAAATGTTTGTGTTCGGGTTTTGCGAAACTGAGGAAGACATAAGTCGATATGCTACTAATATTCAGTCAAAGATGTTTCCAATTTTGAAACTGTTAAGTCATTAAAATACTTTTTCACCAGGGAATTTCCTTACTGTAAGCCCGGCGCATATTTAACCAGTGAAGAATTCAACCGCTTCTACCCATTTCTACCCATACTTCCTTTCGGTCCAGTCGCGTAGGCATGAGTCGGTCAACGACAAAATGTTTTGAATAGTTGACTGTAAAAATGACGACGTATAGCATTCTACAGCCAAACACGCAGGCGCTATTTTAAAACTTTAGATGGAATCCACTTCACCACCTCACCAGAGATGCACTTCAATGGGCGTAATAGAAATGTTTTCCTTCTTCTGACATTTCAACCATGGTACTTGCACTGAAATTAAGGTTGTTCAAAAGTCATATGATTATTGATAATCACAAAACCACAGGGCTTCCGGACTAATAGACATCAAGTCTAACCTGATACAAATGCACTGGGTTCTCGGAAACACTCATCATCATATGTATATAAGATATAATCAGAGCAATCAAATCAGGAATCACTTACGATTACTCCATATCTCTAATATTGAAAACTCCAGCTGTTCCTTTACGATGTGAAAACGTTCCTCTTGGCATGGAATCAGGAGCTATTCAAGATGGCAGTATAACAGCTTCTTCTGCTCAACACCCAGCCAAGAATGCCAGACTACATTACACATCACGCTCATCGTGGTGTGCCTCTACAAGTGACTCTAATCCATATCTACAGATTGACTTGCGGTCATCTCACCTTGTTTGTGCTGTGGCTACACAAGGAAACAGCATGGCAGACCAGTGGGTAAAGACGTACAAGATAGATACATCTACTGATGGTACAGCATGGACCACTTATCAGGATGACAATACTGACAGGGTAACGTAGCATTGGTGATAGTATGATAGGTCAGTGGGTGAAGACGTACCAAATAAATACATCTACTGATGGTATAACATGGACCACTTATCAGGAGAACAATACTGACAGGGTAATGTAGCATTACTGATAGTATGATAGATCAGTGGGTGAAGACGTACCAGATAGATACATCTACTGATGGTATAACATGGACCACTTATCAGGAGGACAATACTGACAGGGTAATGTACCATTAGTGATAGTATGATAGATCAGTGGGTGAAGACGTACCAGATAAATACATCTACTGATGGTACAACATGGACCACTTATCAGGAGAACAATACTGACAGGGTAATGTAGCATTAGTGATAGTATGATAGATCAGTGGGTGAAGACGTACCAGATAGATAGATACATATACCAATAGTACGACATTGACCGCTTATCATGAGGGCAATAACTATTATGTGATGTGGCACCGATGTTATTTGGGTGATGTAGACATACGTGTTTATGTTTAACATTGGCCAGCATTCTTCAATCTTTCTTTTGTTTTTATCTTAAGATATTCTACGGTAACTATGATCGTACAACGGTGGTTCGACGAATTCTTTATAACGGTATTGTTGCCAGGTATCTACGTATTGTACCCAAGACATCCCAGACTGGTACACCGTGCTTGAGGGCAGAGATCTATGGATATCCTTTCCAGACAGGTAAACTGTTAAATGTTTTTTCTCTTCTCTTCTTTTGTATTTTTGTTTTATTCTATTCTCCTTTACTTTCCTTCTTTTTAAATCATTTCATATTTCTTACTGTTATTGTTCAAATGAGAAAGTCACTCTGGTAATCCTGATGTATTGTAGATAAATGGTACTACAACACCAAAAACGAGTAAATGTTCCTCATTAAAGTAATATTCTCTTCTCCGTGCTATTCATCAGCTTGTTCCAGTCACAGTGTTGGTATACCAAGTACTGTCTTGGTACCTGATCACAGGTTTACAGCAACATCGGTAAACAGTAATTATTACTTGGCTCATAAAGGGAGACTGGATGCTGCCTCAGCCTGGGCTACAAAATTAAACACAGATAGCGGTGATTATCTTCAGGTTGATCTTGGTGCTCTGTTCTACATATGTGCTGTAGCTACTCAAGGGAATGGGTACAGTGCGAATGAATGGGTTACAAAGTATAAAATATCGTATTCAACAAACAACAATCAGTGGAATACATACAGAGAGAATGGAGCCGATAAGGTAAATGAAACAGACATATTTTATGTAAATTTAGTCGAAAGTTATTTCAATTTTTATCAAACCCTGAAAAAACCTCTGGGCTGATCAAAATCAGGGTATGGCTAACTCACCGATCAAACCCTGAAACAAGGTCTGGGCTGATCTAAGTCAGGGCATGGCTAACTCATAGATCAAACCCTGAAACAACCTCTGGGCTGATCAAAATCAGGGTATGGCTAACTCACCGATCAAACCCTGAAAATAGGTCTGGGCTGATCTAAGTCAGGGCAAGGCTAACTCACAGATCAAACCCTGAAACAACCAAGTCCTTTGAGCGTGTCAAAATCAATACAGAGTCAAGAACAGAATTTAGCGTGTTATGGAAGTCAACCGACATGCGATGCCGACTGATCCGAATCCAACTGGAGACTCCGGAATTGAAAGGCGAATGCACTACCGCTAAACAAACCTTGATTGTCAGGTGTTTGCCGATCACTATATGTTGAATAATACAGTTGGGGCACTTTGAAATATACTAAACAAAATGATAATACTAAATCATTATTTTATACTCTCTAATTACATGTAGAAGTTTACAGGGAATAAAGACAAAACATCAGTTGTTTCCAATTCGATAACGAACCGATTCAAGGCCAAGTTTGTTCGTGTACAGCCAACTACCTATAGCGGACATAAGAGTATGAGGATTGAATTCAAGGGAATTGCATCAGGTACAAATATATATCGGGAGGTGTGCGTGATAGCTATTTTAATCCATATGCTATCAAGCAAAAGAGTTTTGGAATACGATTTGCAAATCCTATTTGATCAAGAAGCATCATATTTCTCAGGAAGGAGGAAAAGACGCATGTGTATCAATATCACTGCAAGTTTTTGGATCTTTTTCAAAAGCAGACACTGATGTAGAAGCCGTTGCCTTCACAACCATACTTGCTGTCTCGTTCTGTGCTGAGATACATGCCTTTCTTTGCTTGCAATGCTGTGCTTTGTCTTTCTGTGCTGTGCCGTGTTCTGCTATGCTATTCTCTAGGCGTCCTTGCATCTTTACTCCGGGTTACACACCGTCCTCTTTCTTGCAATAAAGTAGATTTCGTATGACAGCATGCGATATCGGAAGGGTACGGAATTGACGAATTCGCTTTGAACACAGCACGCGAATATACTACTTAGTCCCGATCATGGGAAGGCACTTCCGTACAGCGAGTTTTCGCGTTCATACGAAATTTACCATATATATATATATCTAGATTTTCATGAATTGACAAATAGGAAATAGAAATTTCTTTTTGTTAAAAATACAGGCTGTGTTTCATCTCTTGGTCTGGAAAATTCTAACATCAAAGACTCACAGATGACGTCATCTTCGTCATGGAATAATTTGCATACTGCCCCACGTGGTCGTCTGTATGGCAGCTCGTCATGGTGCAGCTTCACAACATCCAATACTGAATACATACAAGTTGACCTTGGACAGTTCAAGACAGTGACTGGTATTGCAACACAAGGAGACAAAACCCTAGATAAATGGACGATTACTTACAAAGTTAGCTACAGCTTTGATAGCACAACTTGGAATGATTACAAAGAAGGACAGGTTGTCAAGGTAATAGCTTGTGGACTCACAACTGTCTTGTCTCATCATGCCAGGGTTCAAGAGTACATCTTTTTCTAGCTAATTCTTATGACTGGTGTCTCTGGTTTTAAAATTTGTGAGTTTTTTAGAAAGTCTATATTGTTCAAATATCAATAAAAGTATTTCAAATTTGGTTCTAAATTTTTCCATTATTTCTTGTTTACTTTTTAGAAATTAGAAGGCAATACCAATAGGAATGGCGTCAAGGTCAACTGGTTACGTCATCCAATAGCAGCACGTTATGTCAGAATTATTCCTCAGACCCACAACTCAGGGGGCAGACATTGTCTACGATTTGATCTCTATGGATGTGATATCTGTAAGTAATACGGGAACGTACTTTTAAAAGATTCTTACTTATCTCATGGGAATATCAAACTCTAATCGATCATGCTGATAATGCGGTGTCATTTCAGTCGCTGTCCCAAAAGTAATTATAAATACTGCTGACCTCATTCTTCCAAGCATCAAAGGACGTTCCAGTACATTAACATGTAGTGTACTCGGTGAACCAACACCTGACATACAGTGGTTTAACAATGGAACAAAGATCAACGGTGCAACACAATCAACACTACAAGTACAGTTTATCTCTGCTGAAGACGTGGTGTCCAAGTACGACTGTACAAGAGAAGATCCCAACACACGAGCTGTGGTCTGTAACACGTTCTACACGTGTAGAGCAACGTACCCAAGCAACGTGCCAAGTGGAGGAATGGATGAGGCATCGGTGAAAGTAACAGTGAACCTGAGTAAGTCAAGGAATAACATTTATATTTCTTCATTCATTAAGATTTTTTCGCTTTGCACTTTCTTTAGTTTCCTTTGCAGCCTTTCTTAGTGTCGGTCTCTGCAAAAGAGACTATACTTTCTTTGACTCATAGATTCGGCTCTCTTTATAATGCAGATGCACCAGAAGCGCTAAAAGTGACAGCGGCACTACCAAACAACAGGTCCATAATACTGAGCTGGACAGCAATGACTGCTTCTGATGATGTTGGTACCATTACCTCCTACAACATACAACTCCATAATCAGAGCGGATCAATCGTCACCCATAATGCACATCATTCTACTTTTAACTACATTGTAAAACACCTCCAGCCATACACCAACTACAGCATCAGAATGAATGCGATAAGTGCTGTGGGACAAGGATTGTGGAGCAGTTGGCTGAATGTTACAACATTGATTGCAGGTAACATATAATTCTCATCAGATATAGTAGCCTGTTTATAGGCATGCTATTAGTACCGTCTGTAAAAGCTGTTCAAAGTTCTTTATACAAATTCGATGGTGGAATAGTATATGTCCACCAACGTTTGTATCATAATATCGGCTCAACATTAAATAGACCTTTGTTTTAGTCATAACATGTTTGACGTTGATTACAGCTACTTGGTCAAAGTATAACGACGTCACAGAAAAAGACACATTAGAACAGTTGGACTTTGAATGTAGTGTATGTTAGGTTGTTTTTGTTTAGTTTTAATTATTGTTTTTACGCAAAAAGGAAATTCAAGTGGATTGCTTTAGCCACAATAGTTTCTCGTCTCCTATGTCCCTTGTAATTATAACTTTCTTAAAATAGTTCGTTCATTATCTATTAATTCTGAATGCAGAACCTGAAGGTGTACCATCAATCACAGGAACAAATGTCCTGTCATCACAAAGTATAGAGCTGCATTTCAAGGTAAAAATAATTATCAGCTTTCTGGCGATTATGCTTCAAGTCGTGTAGAAAGCCTTTCTCGAGTTATCTCTAAGCAAGGTACATTTATCTCATCCTGCATGTTCAACAAAAGATGTTCGTCCAGAATCTAGTCTCCAGTGGAATATATTCACTTGAACTTATTATTGAGAATTTATCAAAAGCACTAAGTTGTTGGCTATTCAGGGACCAAGCTTGTTTTGATTCGAACTGTAGCATTAATATGCCAGATAATCTTACATTCTGATTAATTGCAAACCTGGTTTGTTTCAGTACTCACAGTTCGATCTATTACATGGCCCAATGGCTGGATTCAGAATCTTTTACAGACCACAAGGCGGATCACAACTACACATTGATGCGGGTATTGTTGACATGGTAACGCTGAAGAACCTTAAAAAGTACACTGAATACAGTATATCAGTGGCTGTACGAAACACTTTGTATGTGGGTCCTGCAAGTAGCGTTACGACACCAAGAACATTAGAAGACGGTAAGAACTAAGTTATAAAATGTTTTTACCTTTTTTTATTAATTTTTCTGCAATATTTTACTTTCTAATATTTGCACTTTCTAATATTTTTCTAATATAATATTTGTAAACGTCTTCAATTCTCCTTAATTTTTTTTCTTTTAGTTCCTGATATTCGTCCACAAAATACAACAGCAACAAAGATAAACGACACAACATTCCTGGTTACCTGGCAACCGTTAACAACTACTCAAAGCAATGGCGTGGTTACGAAGTACGAAATATTTTGGTACTTAGTTGTGGGACGTCGTTCACGAAGGTCATTGCAGGAAATGCTTAATGCTACAACACAGGCTACCCATTTCACACTGTACAATCTTAAAGTGTGTGCAAACTATACTGTATCTGTCAAGGGTTATACAAGTGTTGGACCAGGACCCAAAAGCACCATTAGCATTTTGACATCGCGTGCACGTGAGTTAATATTCTAGAGACATTTGGAAACCATTTTCAGAATACAGCTAATATAATCGATTTTGATGCAGAGACTGGCAAACCTACTGATGTACAAGCTGAGAGTCCTACGAAGACTTCTATTGAAGTGAGATGGGAAAAACCTAGCGTGCCACCGTCATTGCTTGTTTTTGAATACATGGTAAGTCATAATCTATGAAGAATAGTCAAAAATACTCAGTCGGTTAACATGGAAAATTGAGTAATTCGCAATTCAGATAATGCCGAGTACAGCTATTACAGTTACAGTGCAAATCTAAAAACCGTTGCCACCTAGAAATATTTCAAGAATATTTCTTAACCAATCAGGAGCGTTATTGTTATCTTTCTGTTATCTCTTATAGAACATTCCTGGAATATTTCTAGATGCCCACAGTTTTTTGATTCGCACTGTAATAGTTAGTCCTATCTCGGTGAGTTTTTGTTAAGTAGAGGGGTTAATCTCCTGAAATAATATTGCATTTGTTTGGTAAGTAAGATGTAATATTTTTATAATTAACACGTTTTTTTACACTCGATTTAGATTGAAGTTAAAGGCTCTAAAGCATACTGGCCACAGTACTCATTTTCGAAGACAGAAGGGCAGAATGGAGCACAAACAAACATGGTAATCGACGGTCTAGTGCCTGGTACAAGCTATGAATTCTGGGTAACGGCATCAGCAGCATGTGGTAAGAGTGAGAAGAGTGCATCAAGTAGAAGAAACACAGACATTGACAGTAAGTACTATAAACTAAGCTGGTTTTGCTTGATGTCTAACTGCCTAAAGCAATGTGTATATTTTATATGTCATAGAACCCGTCAAGCCTGAAGGGAATTCAGTGACTCTAGAGGACCAGTTTAACGTTTCACTATGGTCAGTTGATCCTATCAATGGACCAATCAGGTAGATGATATATTTATCTTTTTAAGGTTGAATTAGCTAGTAGTAATTTAAAAAAAAAATCAAACTTTATCACGAGGATGTTGCATCTAACCATAAATAATTAACCTTTCTCTTAACATGTTCCAGTTCATATCAAGTTATCGTCATAAAAGGGAACAAAGATGCCAGTAACTTATCAACAAATATCAGTGACTCCAAAGATGGAAAAGACCCTTACGTCACAGCAGAACTGAAACCAAACGACTTGAAGTCTTCTTTTACTGTTGGTGACAATAAAAAATACGGAAAATATACAAATGTACAACTGGACAAAGGAAAGACCTATACTATTGCAGAAAGAGCGATTACTGAACATCAAGGAGTAAGTAGATAGAACAAAGATTATGATGAACACAAACTAATTTTGTATTATATTCTTTGTTAAAAATAAAATTTCTGTTTTGTTTTTTTAAAGAAAGTGTATGCGAGTCAAGCAGCGGTAGTAGCTACGATTAAAGTATCCCAAGGTATAATTTTCTGCAAATCCTCCCCCCAAGCCTTTCGATTTTTTTATTTAATAAGAACTGGTCAGTCGGACAGACTGACGAATGGACGGATATGGATTGATGGATAGATGAAACGAATGAGAGTCAGTAAATGAAAGAAAAAATTAACGAATGAACTATCAAATGAACAAATTCACGCATGAGTGGATGGATGGATTGATGAATGATTGGATGAAATAGGAAACTCACGTGCGTGAATGAGTGATAAAACTAAGAATCGGAAAATAATCTATCTGATACGAAACGTATTATTAGGTGACAAATTCAATATGTTTACAGGGCAAAATGGGGGCAGACCTGGTAAATCCTCAGCTGGTCCAGTAGCAGGAGCTGTGGTCGCCGTTTTGCTCATCTTGGCAATGGTAGTTCTAATAGTGTTAATAAAACGGTAAATAAAATCTCTTTTTGAACTAAAGTGGTGCCACTGGTACCGTGTATAATGCTGCTCGTTTGACACTAGTCTCGACTATCTGACAATTATTTCATCACTAAAATACTGCTTCACAGCCAGAATTAAGCGTAATTACAAGTATATACACAAGGAGACGCGGTATCCTTCAGTTCAAGCATGCGCACTACCGCAAATATAAAAGGATAAAAACAAAATCTCTTGCAGGCATGAAATTCATGTTTGTCAGATATGTTATTCTTTTAGTCGCCGTCAAAAAAGAGATTCGAGGAAAGAAAGTACGGTCCCACTTGATGACATTGGGGACACAGAAAGTGGAAATGTAAATAACGCTCAGGATAATGAAGAAGTACCGAATGATGTGGCTATTCCAACTGCAGGTACGTTGCCTTCCTCGTTTTACGTGTATATAGTACTCAAGTGCTTTACTGTTTGACACTGGTATATCAAATTTGCTCTACGTGTGCCCTCTTGTCGGTCCGAGCAATCCGCCAATTTAGTTTCATCAAGTTCGTAGTTGTTTTTAGCATCTAAATGTAAATACGAAAAAGTATTTGGCAAAAAAAAAATAGATAACATACCTGAGAATCATGTCTGTTTTCTTTCAAAAGGAGCATCTGTTCCCAGTCAAGATGACATCTACGAAGAAGCAATAGCCGATAACACAGCCAAACCAATCCCAGTACGACAATTCGCTGAGTATGTGAAATCCACCAAGGCCACAGATTACGCACGACTGAAGGAAGAATACAAGGCAAGAACTTAGTGAACATTGTTGATGCTAAGTCTCAATAAAGTTTTTTATTCACAGAATTGCTAAAAAATGTATTTGAGTATTTTGATAAAAATTATTTATCATTCTTATTTTAACAGAAGTTGCAAAATACAAGTTCCTTTCCACAAACATTTGCCAAAAAACCAGTTAACAAGAAGAAAAATCGATACGGCAACGCCATTCCTTGTGAGTACATATGTAAATGCTAGCGCAACTCTCCTTTGAAAATACTAAATGTCGGACTTATTTTTCTACAGATGACCATTCTCGTGTGATTATTGAACAAACTGAAGCAGACGAAGATTCTGACTACATCAACGCTTCTTACATGACTGTGAGTATAGTTGCGGCTCACCGATACTCCAACCATGCTTGGACAAATCACATTAAAACCACCTGAATGACCTGAAATGGGTTGGTTTACAAATTTACTTAAATAGTGCACCGAGACCAGTTTGTAGATTTAAATAAGCATCATTTCTAATCGACAGGGATTCGATGGAACAAAACGTAAATACATTGCTACACAAGGTATTATATAGATTCTGCCATATTTATGAGATTTAAGTTGGTATGTTGCAGGAAATTTTAAAAAATGATCGGTGATTGCCTTTTAGTAGAGCATCCAACATGGCGACTTTCTTTGCTTTAATGTTTTTTCCTCTAATTTGACAATACGTCGGCCATCTTAAAATGGTAGGGGGCAAACTGATATACAAACTAAGCTTTGTTACAGTAATGGCTTCGATTAACATTAACAATATCACCACAGGACAATTTGACAAGAGATGAATTAAGAAGATGGCTATGAAAGAAAGACAAAATAAACGAAACTATGAATATAATATATTATCCGTCATCTTTGCTTTGCGATTCAAGATGGCCGCCGTATCGTCGAAGTAGTCCATTGCTCTCCTTTCGGATTATTGTTTCAAAGTTATCTAATGAGATGGCAAGCTATAACATTAACATTGTGTCATCCGATTATGAGTTTGAGGGTTAATCATTATATACTGTAATATCTTCTTATCTATCAAGGTCCGGTAGAGCAAACGTTTGCAGACTTTTGGCAAATGATTTGGGAGAAAAATACTGGTACAATAGTTATGTTGACCAATCTAAAAGAGCTGGGCAAGGTAAGTAATAAAGCATGATTTTTTGTAATCAGACTCTCAGTTCCCTTCTCCTATCTTATCATTTTTGATTGTTGATTTTCAGACCAAATGCCATCAGTATTGGCCAGAAAGTAGTGAAACGTACCGAGACATAACTGTGAATATCCATAAGACTGAAGTGTTCCCAGATTACATCATCCGTACGTTCTTGCTGAAAAAGGTCAGTAAACTATGTATACTTTAAACTTTCTGTGTGTACAAAGGATTATAAAGATGCCTGAATTTACTTATGTCCACCATTGTCTACTATATATTCATATGTTTATGTTTTTTCCTGGTATAGACAAACAGTGAAGAGCAGCGTTGTGTAATACACTTCCATTTCACCGTGTGGCCTGACAAAGGAGTACCACATTATGCAACAGCCGTTCTCGCTTTCCGAAGAAAAGTTAAAGCAATGAATCCTCCGAACTCAGGACCAATCGTAATACACTGCAGGTTCTGATAATGCATTTTACCTCGTATTTTCCAAACCACTTTTCATGAATGACTTGTTTGAATACTTTTTTCTTTGAACAGTTTATTATTTATCAAAGACATGACCGCCATTATGAATCAAAGTTAGTATAAAACGACAATAACATAAACATTTGTATAACTTGTAAACACTAATATAATTGTAGTGCTGGGATTGGTCGTACGGGATGCTACATCGTGATCGACGCCATGTTGGAACGAGCAAAGAAGCTGCGTAATGTTGATATTGCAAACTACGTCTCAGACATCAGAAAAGACAGGACTAGCATGGTACAAACTGATGTAAGGAATAATAAATTTAATTTGCTTATTATTCATGTCAATAAGCTCTCAATTCTCAACTGGTCCCCATCCTGTGCTAATCTTGAACCAGTTGAACAACTTCCATAATTTGAAAAGACAAGATAAGGCATATGTCTTTCACTCTGATTTAATAGGAGCAGTACGTCTTCATACATCTGGCTATATTGGAATCCCTCACTTGCGGGAACACAGAAATACAAGCCTGTAACCTGCAGGCTATGATGCACAAGCTATCAACATTTAATCTACAGAAAAATGCAACAGGTTATGAACTGGAATTTAAGGTAATTTTGAAGTAACACGGTTAGCAAAAAATCTTGTGTGTTGACTTTAATGTTGTTTTTTTTCAACATTTTTACATCAGCGGCTGAACGTAGTGACCGCTGATTATGCACAAGACGAGTGTGATGTTGGCCGGTCAAAGGAAAATGCGGTCAAGAATCGATACCCCAATGTCATAGCTTGTGAGTATTTTAATATTTCGTCATCAAAATTCATGATAAGAGCTGGATTATGAGTACCCTACGAAACACAAAGCCTAAAAGATGTTGCGCTAAGATTGTCAGGTTGTAGTTATCTTTCAATATATATATATATATATATTGCATGCTCTAAAGTGAGTTTTACAACAATCAAATCATGTTAAAATATTTCTCTTCCAATAAGTGAACCACAGGCGAGTAAAACTGATGAGAGAAGATTACATAAATGATTACATAAATGCGTCTTTTGCCGATGTAAGTATTTCTAGTCCAAGCAGGATATTATTTTAGTGGTTATTGAACTGTCACATTATGTTGTCGTTGATGTCGTGGTATTTTTTGACAGACAGCTAAGCTAGGCTGTAACCGCTCAATGCCTGTTACAGCAGCGGGAGCCGAAGATGAAGTAAGGGTGGTCGTTGTATGACCTATACATTCAGTGCTGCAATTATACACCCTCATGCAGACTTAAGATAGACATGCTTTTAAATGATGTGATTCATTACGTTTGATAATTGCATCTATGCATCTTTGAACACATCCAGTTATTCAAGCACGACTAGTGCTAATCAAGGATTAACAATTTATGTATCATTTAGAGTTAACCTAGGATTAGCAATCAGGGTTTGAACAACTGATTCCAGTGTTGTAATCACGCACACTTGCAAAAAACCTATTTTTAAATAATGCATTCATTTACCAAATGCTAAATGCAAGTATGCAGCAGTCTATGTATGCGTTCTGGCAACAATAGGATTCATACTGCATTTCTTCTAGGATAAAGGCCTTAATGTATGACTTTAGTATAAGGTATATTGTACAAGCCCTATTCGTCTCAAAGTGTCCTTTCTCTATGATTACTTACTGTTTCATTTATGAATACATTACAGGCTTACAGAGAGCGCAACGCCTTCATCATGACACAATCTCCATTACAGAACACCATCGAAGATTTCTGGATCATGGTTGTGAATTACGACATTAGAACAATTGTGATGCTCAATACGCTTGAAGAAGAAAATGAGGTAAGTCTTAAAAATGCGGCAAAGGGAAGGTATGATTAGCAAGCGACCTGCCAAGATTCTTGTCTCCACATTTAAAGGAATCAGAATTCAAGCCTCTTGCCTAATATTAAAGGACTATCAAAGGACTATCTCGTATTTATCTAATTTCTGCAACTGATTTTATACTTTATAATTACAGCAGTTTCCACAGTACTGGCCGCATGAAGGATCTCATGAATACGGTGATGTTACAGTTGAACTCCAAGACACTCGAGATGTTGGTGCATCACAGAAAGTTGTTGCAAGAAGCCTGCAGGTGACATACAAATCGGTAAGCCAGCCACATACATGGAGGGAATATATATTTATTTGATTTATACAATGCAATTTGTATAACTTCAGATTTTTATTTCAGTCGGTTGTTCGTGTTCAACAACTGCAGCACTTGAATTGGGCCGACAAGTGCATCCCCGACAAGCCACAGACTGTGTTAGAATTGTTAAATGAAGTACAACAGGCCCAAAGACAGACCAATAACAGCACACCATTCGTTGTTCAGTGCAGGTATTATGATTTCCTAGGAATTCTGATGATACAGTGTCTACATCGTTCCCTTGTCTGACCATGGTCTATTAAATCGAGGATTAACTCTCTTTACGCCAAGCTATTTAAAGAGAGAAATGCGAATAATTAGAGAAAAGTGGAGGCAGACATGAGCACGAGACAAATGACCAACATGATCCAACGCATAAAATCACAACATTCTAAGCTGTTATCACGAGCTGTTAACCGAGACCTAACGTTATTGTTTCGTATTTTTTTCAACTTAGTACAATTGCATTTATTCTTCTTTTTTTTTTTAGTAATGGTGTTGGTCGAAGTGGGACGTTCTGTGCAATATCTTCGATTCTGGAGAGAATGAAGCAAGAGCAAGTAATTGATGTGTTCCAAGTGATCAAATGCATACGTTCAAACCGTCCAGGAGCTGTTGAATCATTGGTAAGACTTGAATAATATATGAATACCAAGTGAGCTAAGTACAAAACGATTATATTTCATTTTATAGGACAACTTTCAGTCTGTATTTTAGAAATGATATCTTATAAAAAAAAATTGTTTCCTCTTCATTATTTTCTCTTCATTTTCAGACCCAGTACGCCTTCTGCTACCAAATCATCCAGAAATACCTCGACTCATTCAGTGACTACGCCAACTTCTCCGATTGTTAACTGTTGATTGAGGATGTTCGCTGACCAAGAAGGGTGTAATATAGAGAAATCACTTTAGAATGCTACTCAAATAGTTTAAAATTTGTAATACACAGGTTTATGGACGAGTGAAAACTAATTATAGTGAAATGCACTTTAAATAATTAGTTCTCTAGAAATCCTATCAAATCAATCAATCGAGCTTTTATATTGTTTTATATTATTTGCCAGTAATTGCTATTTTGTACAAAATTTGTAGTATAAATTGTAGTATTACTGTGAAAATACTACAATAGTTATCAACTTAGAATCACATCCTTTGCGGTTATTTCTATCAAATCAATCAATCAAAATTTATTATATTTTATTTGCCAGAAATTTTGTATTTTGCACATAATTTATAGCATAAATTGTAGACTGTGAAATACTACCATTATAGTTAATTATCAACTTAGAGTTTCATAGTCTATTTCGATCAATCAGACTTTATTTTATTTTATTTGATAGCAATTTCCTATATGTACGTAATATATAGTATTAATACCACATCTATAAAAAATACTCGATTCTGATTAGCTGACGAACTGTGAAATTTTTCTTAATACTGTGCAATTAATTAATTGCACACATCCGGGAACTTCGCGCGTAATTAATTACACACATCCGGGAACTTTGCTTTCGGAATGCTTGACATCCATTCAAGAACAAAAACAAACTTCAGTATTTTATTCTCAGAAACTCGTATTTTTTTTATAGATTTGGTATTAACAGGAAATTACACCTATGTTCTCGAAGAATTAATGAAAAATACCGCTTGTATTTGATGAAAGTGAATTAATACCACTCGTGCTACGCACTCGTGGTATTAATTCACTTTCATCAAATACGCGCGGTATTTTTCATTAATTCTTCTCGAACGGTGTAATTTCCTATACTAATTGTAGTGAGATATTACAATCGTTAGAATTAGTTTCTCTATTTCATTCATTCAATCAAACTTTACCTTATTTCATTGAAATAAAAAAAAACATCTATACAAGAATTTACGTAGAGCCAATATTCTCTAGTTTCATCATGTAAGGCTTACATTTATAAATATTTTAGTGTTATAGATTTATATTAAAATCTTCTACATATTAAAATATGATTACATTTTATCTATATAATAAATTTATCCACATCTATCACAGCAAAGCCTGACCAAAACTGAAAGCCAACTATAATCCTCAACACGTTTCTCTGTTTTCTAGGAGCAGGGACCGCGAAGCACCCTTAAAAGTGGTAGGGCTATATAAGAGACTAGTATGGGAAAAAGTGGTGGGGCTAAGATTGTGAAATATAAGTGTATGGGAAAAGGGAAAAAGTGGTAGTGCTATAGCTATAGCCCTACCAGCCTCTCCCCCCCCAAAAAAATTGCATTTTTCCTGCCCTTAAACATGGCTTCGGTGAAAAACCTCAGCCGGTTCAAAGTAGAAAACCTCTTTTTAAAAAAGAGGGAGGCTTGCGTTCATAATATAATTTTAGGAGACGAAATGGAAACCATCTTGGAAATATGTCCTTTAAGACTGTCCCACAATGCACTGCAATGTTCTTTGAATGTCACGATACTCTACTCTAACAATATAATATATATGTTGATATATAGTAGTATGAACACTATGATGTTCATTCTAAAATGGCCCTTTCTATATGTTTTATACTAGCTTGAACAACTTAAATTTAAAAAAACGAAGACGTTGAGATATGTCAAATTCTTTCTTATAAATTTAAATACTTCATTATTTCTTATATTGATTATCGCTGTTATTGACGTCTTAATTTGTAATTTCTAATCACGACAGAATAGGCAATTAGCACTTAATCATAGCTAAATAATATTACTATCGGTATATCTTTAGGGAGAGCTCGAAATAAGACAGTTATCAAACCTTGTTCATGTTTTTAATATGTATTTTATACAGGTTTTCTTTGTTATTCCGGTCTGATTACAACACATACAATGAGTCAAGTCTATCAGTAGCTGTCACAAAAATCATCCATGCAGAATGTCACATACGATATGTTAGCAGCGAAGAGGCTTATATCAATCACTGCATTAAAGTATTAGATTAAAACTACAGTACCGTTAATAGAATTTCCCTGATTAGCAAGTAAATAATCTAAAAAGAAAATTATCAACAGAATTGAACATGAAATACTGATTTAAACTACGATGGTATGAACATGAACTGAACCTGCCTACAGCAATGTTGGATATTGCTTCAGATTTTCGAGTGCTGCTCAAGGGGCAAGGTTTCTATGCGGAACTTCTACCCAAGAGATATTAATAAACTCCAACTCTTGCATTTACATAACAGTTGTAGTTAGTTGAATGCTCGAGCTCGTTCTCCGGTAAGTGTCCGTTCCTGTAATTTAAATTGCTTACTTGCTACAGGTTCTCTTGACTGGGATTAATAATGCATTTGTGAACGATACAGTAACATACTAAGAGTGGGTTATTAGAAGTATTTTTATGTCAACAGTACGAAGGATGATCAAGCGTTATGTACATAACAATCAAGATCAGTTCAATTCTTAAACCTCTTGCTATCAAGCGACTTTAAACTCGTTTTTATTGTTCTAATAAGAGTGGGAGCAATACTTTATGCTTAATGGGAAAAATGTTTTCACTGGCAACTAGTTTCGTCTTCCAGAATGAGCCGTTTTCTTCTCACACAAACAAGATGGAAGGACTGATTTACACATCTCGTTATTTCCGGGTCATCGCAACTGGATTGATATTCCTGATTAATATAACAACATCTTTTGCAGGTGAGTTTTAGAAGTTTAAAAAAGTTTAACAGTTTAAAGGTTAAATTTGCCTAACTTATCAGGAAGGTGTGAAGTTTTTGGCGATTATCAACTCGGCGATCAGTGTCATGACGGTGATAAGACAGTTTCTATTTCCTCATCTAATATTAAAACTTCATCAAAATTATTAGTGAAATTAAAAAACCTATGCCAGTCGTTCTATGTTTGTATATGTGCAGAGATAAGCCATTTTTGTAATTCACGACATCTCAATGAGATTTTATATTTGATAAATTAGTTCAAGCTAGTTCGACTCGTCGATTAAAACTACTGACTATCACAATGCATTGGCAGAAAATTCAAATGTCGTTGTGTGTTGGCTGGTTACAAAGCTCTACATTATTGAAGTATACATACTGAGTTTAAGGCAAATATAAGAGAAGAAAGCTTCAGTCAAAAAATAATCCATCAAGCCCGAGGTGATTTGTGTGTTCGTTGTGTTACTATAGAAGCTTTGCCCCATCACGTGATGGCAGCCATGACAGGAGGCGCAACCCCTGATCGATATAGAGTCTTTTTCCCTTGCGAAACTGAATTATTTCTCATGTATACCAGATTCATTTGTTCCTGCCTCCTGGCGTGGCTACTATCACGTGATGGTGCAAAGTTTCTATAGGTCTATAATTGTAAATGTTGAATAGTAAATCATTTAGATGAGATGAGATTGGATTGATAGAAAACGAAAACGATGTGGTGCTGTCTTAATATCCAAGACATCAAAATTCAACAATATCTTCCCATCATTCACGAAACTATTGCAAAGAAAAAAGGTTTACTTTAATAATGTAGACAAACAGAATTTTGTGGTGTGACCTTTTTGTTTTTTATGTTACTACAGGTTGTGCTAACACAACTATTGGTGCAGAGAATAAATACATCATACCTAACAGCAGTTTCACAGCAACTTCATATCACGATCACAGATTCTATCCATACCACGCTAGACTTAATGGTAACTTAGGAGGATGGGCTGCAAAGACAAACGACGTTTCAAATGATCATCTACATATTGATCTTGGACTTCCATACGTCATCTGTGCTGTAGGCACACAGGGTAGCAGTATTGGTAGTGAGTGGGTGACACAGTATAATATAAGTCTGTCGATGGATAATATAACCTGGACGCTTTACCAAGAGAACGGGGCACTAAAGGTAAGAAAAAATCAAATCAAATTAACATAAACTTTAGAATACACTTAAAATGTTTCTCTCCGACTTATAAAAAATGATATTTTTGTACAGACGTTACGGTCCTTCAGTTTAACAAAGACCTTTATCAGTGCGTTATGATGCCCGAAAGTTTACTAGTGTTCTATATGTTGCTGGAATGTGGATACAATCATTTCCCGCTTTGATGTCCAACTTAATGAACCATGCCTCTAAAAAGAGCCTCCTGTGATAATTTTCGTCCTTGATGATCAGATACATTCTTGCGTCAACTTCATGTCCTCCAGCTGAGTTGATCGCCTTCCCCGAAAGGAGTTATGGGTCACTAGTATACAATGTAGACCTTTCTTGTCGATGGAAATAATTTCCGACATGAGTTCGACTAGCGTTTACGATTAATTTAAAAAAGGAAGAACTCGTATATCATAAATTCTCTTTGCAGAATAATGGAAAATGCTAATCGAAATACGATGTCGAATCCTCAATTCTGATTGGTTGACCTTGAAATTGTTCTGAAGGTCAACTCACATGGCTGTATTGATAGCATGTTGAGCAATCGTGGATATAAGATTCCTGTTGCATCTCGGTCTTCTGTGTTCAGCAGTTCTAGCTTTTACCAAATGGTCCGTCTGTCCGTAGGGTACAAAATTGCACTCTAGACAACTGATGTTGCGTACTACACCTGTTACCTATTTAAATGTATTATGAATCCGAACTGCAATTTTCAAACATGACAAGTTTAGAAATTCAACCACACATATGTTTATTGAATCTGGAGCTCATTGAGCAGAGTTTTGCCACAAACGACTTGTGGTGGGTAACTGCACTATAAGAGGCAGGAGGGAAATCCCATAAAGTGCCGTTCTTTTTTTATTGTAGCCCACCCTGTACATAGAAATATCCCAGTAGAGCATAGTTAATCTATTAACTATGAGTAGAGTGAGTAATGTGATCGTTGGTGTATGTGTAGTCTTGAGAAAGACTATTGTTGTTGGTGACTGAAGTTTCGACAAGCTAAGCGGAACAAAAAGTAGCGCGTCTACATTTGCGTGATTGCAAAAGCAGAGAAAATGTGCAAACACTATTCAGCGTCTATTTTTTAGTGAAATACATCTCTAAACAAAACTCGGTTTCAAACTTTAAGTCAAACCAAGACCATTTTTGTCATTTTTATGATTTAATGTTTCAGATGTTTGCTGGAAACACCGACTCCAGTACTATCATAAAACACACTCTTAATCAACCCTTCGCGAGATACATCAGATTCATACCTACAACGTACTATCGCCATAAAACAATGAGAGTTGGGATCTATGGTTACTTAAAAGGTAAAACCCTTAATAAAAATATAATGGAATATAAATACCCACATAGCGCTATCTTAAAACATTAGATGGAATCCACTCTTCCGCCTTTGAGATGCACTTGAATTGGTGAAATAAATTGTTTCGAACTTATTACTTCTAAGAATCCCCAACTGACATTTCACAGAGTAGGATTTTTGACAAACTCAAAACCACAGGGTTCCCAGACTAATTAGCTGTGAAATCAAGTCGAAACTGAAACAATGCACTGGGTACTCGGAAACACTCACACTCTGGCTAGCTATGATCTATATATAAGATATACTCTGGCACTGCCACCCAAAGCATTCGAATCAGGAATCACTTACAATTACTCTACATCTCTAATCCCGAAAGCTCGAGCTGTTCCTTAGGTTTGCGAAGATTTATTCATAGATCCAAATTTTCTCATTTCGTAGCTTGCGAGAACTTTCCTCTTGGCATGGAATCAGGAGCTATTCAAGATGGCAGTATAACAGCTTCTTCTGCTCAACACCCAGCCAAGAATGCCAGACTACAATACACATCAGACTCATCGTGGTGTGCCTCTACAAGTGACTCTAATCCATATCTACAAATTGACTTGGGGTCATCTCACCTTATTTGTGCTGTGGCTACACAAGGAAACAGCAAGGCAGACCAGTGGGTGAAGACGTATCAGATAGATACATCTACTGATGGTACAACATGGACCACTTATCAGCAGAACAATATTGACAGGGTAATGTAGCATTAGTGATAGTGTGGTTGATCAGTGGGTGAAGACGTACCAGATAGATACATCTAGTGATGGTACAACATGGACCACTTATCAGGAGAACAATACTAACAGGGTAATGTAGCATTAGTGATAGCATGATAGATCAGTGGGTGAAGACGTATCAGTTAAATATATACACCAATAGTACGATATTGACCGCTTATCGTGAGGGCAATAACTATAATGTGATGTGGCAATGTTATTTGGGTGATGTAGACATAAGTGTTTAACATTGGCCAGCATTCTTCATTCTTCGTTTGTTTTTCTCTTAAGATATTCTACGGTAATTCTAATCGTACAACGGTGGTTCGACGAATTCTTTATCACGGTATTGTTGAAAGGTATCTACGTATTTTACCCAAGACATCCCAGACTGGTACACGGTGCTTGAGGACAGAGATCTATGGATATCCTTTCGAGACCGGTAAACTGTTAAATGTCTTTTCTCTTCTCTTCTTTTGTATTTTTGTTTTATTCTATTCTTCTTTACTTTCCTCCTTTCTAAATCATTTCATATTTCTTACTGTTATTGTTCAAATGAGAAAGTCACTCTGGTAATCCTGATGTACTGTAGATGCATGGTACTACAACACCAAAAACGAGTAAATGTTTCTCATTAAAGTAATATTCTCTTCTCCGTGCTATTCATCAGCTTGTTCCAGACACAGTGTTGGTATACCAAGTTCTTTATTTGTACCTGATCACAGGTTTACAGCAACATCGGCAGACAGTAATTATTACTTGGCTCATAAAGGGAGACTGGGTGCTGCCTCAGCCTGGGCTGCAGAATCAAACACAAATAGCGATGATTATCTTCAGGTTGATCTTGGTGCTCTGTTCTACATATGTGCTGTAGCTACTCAAGGGAGTGGGTACAGTGCGAATGAATGGGTTACAAAGTATAAAATATCGTATTCAACAAACAACGATCAGTGGAATACATACAGAGAGAATGGAACCGATAAGGTAAATGAATATTTCGTGTAAATTTCATTGAATGAATGGGTTAAAAAATATGATACTCAACAAACAATAGAGACTAGACAAGATATAGCGACGATTCTGGCGATGAGAAGATAGGGTGATCCATGATTTGTTAACTCATAGTTTTATGGAGTGGACTCCATTAACTATGGTTAACTAGGACGATCATTTGAAAAGTAAAAGAGGAGGATCACTACAACAAATCGGCAAAAATATACAAGTGCTGAGAAGAGTATTACGCAGTTTGAAAGGGTAGCAAAAGAAATTCATGTCACGCAAAATTATCGATTTAGATGAAATGACACGTGAAACTCAACAAACGTGACACCTGAAAAGGATCAATACCAAGGGCGGATCTAGGAATTTGTTAGAGGGGGGTGTCCAAACGTTGAAAAGAGTCGCCGAAGCAAAAAACAAAGATGTGTGCGACGACATATAATTTTTACTACGGGCCTGGAGAGGGGGAGTCCAAGTGTGTTATTCGTACCAAATTTACTTAAATACAGTGCAACCCTACGTGTCACAGGGGGATCCTGACTCCCCCGACCCTCCCCCTGGATCCGCCCTTGAATACAACAAATCGGCAAAAAATATACAAGTGCTGAGAAGAGTATTACGCAGTTTGAAACGTGAAATTCAACAAACGTGACACCTGAATTTATCAGTTCCTCGTTCCTCAATACATTATTTCGACTGATATAAACTTACGATATAAAGTTTGTTCAGGTTTTTTAAAAAGTATAAATCTTTTTTCAAGCATAAGTCAAATCGATGAAACCCGTGTCAAATATACCCCCTATTAATAGATATTTTTGTACTAACGTTGTACTTGCCTTATTCTACAGTTGAGCGGTAACACTGACAGTTCTACGGTGGATACCAATACATTAAAAAGCCCGTTCAGAGCCAAGTTTGTTCGTGTGATTCCAACTGATTATCATACCTACAAAACCCTTAGAGTGGATTTAAAAGGACTTCCATTAGGTAATCAAAAAGGGAAACGTATCGTTGCATGTCATACCTATAAGCGAAAAAACATTTTTTTTTTGTCTATTTTGCTAAGGCTGCACTTCGTCGCTTGGTCTTGAGAATTTACAAATACCAGACGCAAGGATTACGTCATCTTCGCATTGGAGCACATATGTTGCACGACTTACTCGTCTGTATGGTAGTCGGTCTTGGTGCAGCCCATCAGCAGGCAATACTGAACACATACAGGTTGACCTTGCACAAGTCAAGACAGTGACAGGTATTGCAACGCAAGGTAACCCAATAGATGGTATTAATGCATGGGTGACGTCATACACAGTTAGCTACAGCTTTGATAACACAACTTGGAACGATTACAAAGAAGGACTGGTTGTCAAGGTAATAGCTTCTGGACTTACAACTGTCTTGTCTCATCATGCCAGGGTTCAAGAGTACGTCTTTTTCTAGCTAATTCTCATGACTGGTGTCTCTGGTTTTAAAATTTGTGACTTTTTTAGAAAGTCTATATCGTTCAAATATCAATAAAAGTATTTCAAATTTGGTTCTAAATTTTCCATTATTTCTTGTTTACTTTTTAGAATTTAGGAGGCAATACCAATAGCAATGGCGTCAAGGTCAACTGGTTACGTCATCCAATAGCAGCACGTTATGTCAGAATTATTCCTCAGACCCACAACTCAGGGGGTAGGCATTGTCTACGATTTGATCTCTATGGATGTGATGTGTGTAAGTAATACGGGAACGTACTGTTAAAAGATTCTTACTGATCTTAAGGGAATATCAAACTCTAATCGATAATGATGATTGTGCGGTATCATTGCAGTCGCTGTCCCAAAAGTAATTATAAATACTGCTGACCTCATCCTTCCAAGCAGCAAAGGAAGTGCCAGTACATTAGCATGTAGTGTACTTGGTGAACCAACACCTGACATACAGTGGTTTAACAATGGAACAAAGATCAACGGTGCAACACAATCAACACTACAAGTACAGTTTATCTCTGCTGAAGACGTGGTGTCCAAGTACAACTGTACAAGACAAGATCCCAACACACGAGATGTGGTCTGTAACACGTTCTACACGTGTAGGGCAACGTACCCAAGCTACGTGCCAAGTGGAGGAATGGATGAGGCATCGGTGAAAGTGACGGTGAATCTGAGTAAGTCTAGCAATAACATTTTTATTTCATCATTCATTGAGATTTCTTCGCTTTGCACTTTCTTTGACTTCATAAATTCGGCTCTCTTTATAATGCAGATGTACCAGAAGCACCAAAAGTGACAGCTGCATCACCGAATAAGAGGTCGATATCACTGAGCTGGAAAGTAATGACTGGTTCTGATGACGTTGGTACCATTACCTCATACACTATACAACTCCATAATCAGAGCGGTTCAATCGTCACCTATAATGCATATTATCCTACTTTTAACTACATTGTAAAAAACCTCAAGCCATACACTAACTACAGCATCAGAATGAATGCGATAAGTGCTGTGGGACAAGGATTGTGGAGCAGTTGGCTGGATGTTAGAACGTTGACTGCTGGTATATATTTATAGAAAGAGCTTTATTACTGTTTATATTACTACTATTATTTCGTACTGGTTTTACATCTTACACAACTGAAAAATTGACTGATGTGGGCAAAGTTGACATGGAAACGCTAACGAATCTTACAAAATACACAATTTAAAACTTATAGTTGTGGCTGTAGCTTTGCACGTGCATGGGTCCTAAAAGTTGCATTTCTTTAATAATAATACCAGAAGATAGTAAGAAATATATAAATAATAGATGTAAAGTTACTTTTAAGTAAAAAATATTGACTTTTCTTAATTGATTACATATATATCTTCAGTTTTCTTTAACCTCTTTCTCTCAGTTCCTGATATTGGCCCACAAAATACAACAGCAACAAAGATAAACGACACAACATTCCTGGTTACCTGGCAACCGTTAACAACAGCTCAAAGCAATGGCCTGGTTACGAACTACGAGATCTTTTGGTCATTTGTTGTTGTTGGGAGACGTTCAAGAAGATCATTACAGGAGGAGTATACTGCTGCAACACAGAGTACACAGTACACATTGTACAACCTTAGAATGTGTACAAACTATACTGTATCTGTCAGGGGTTATACGAGTATTGGACCAGGACCAAGCAGTACTGTTGAGGTTTTGACTTCGCATGCGCGTAAGATGTTTTTTTTTTTCTATTTTGAAATATGTTGATAATATTTTCTTAAATAATATATAGATTTAGGCATTGCCTAAATGCGGAGCTCCCATAAATAGCATATTTAGTGCTAAAAGCGTGACAATTGTGTGACGCGGCATAACGCTGGTTATAGCGTTACCACATTGTTTGATTTTACCAGAATTCAGGAGGAAAAACTAAAAGAAAAACCATTATTTTAAGCCTTCAAAAGCATTAGAGAACTTTTCGATTCGAAGAATAATAATTATAGATTGTAGAACATATGAATGCATGTATAGAACGAAGGATTTTATTCAGCAAATCTTAGTAATCAAAGTTGTAAGTTTTTTAGGTGGAAAGTAAACTACACTGAAAATTGTCGAAAAATATTACTGATAAGCTTAAACTTACATTCACTTGAACTTCACACGTAAAAAGAGACATATTCATTAATGCAAGATAATTATTTTCTTTGTTAGTAAGTTGGTCTTTGAAAAGCATTTTTTTTAGATTTATTCTTACTGTAACTTTATTATCGAGCGAAAAATCTTACAAAAACATAAGCTTATCCATAAAAAAAAAACAAGCTCATCATTTTTGCGATTGTGTAATAGTAATAGCTGGAAAAGCCCGATAAATAGCAAATATTTGGTGTGATATGTATTCCTTTTTCATATTTCATTCAACATTAGAATAAATTATCTATAAAAATGTCAAAATATTCATATGATTATGAAACTGGAATCTTGTTTTGACTTCGCGTAAGGTTCGCTGGCCGTCAAATATATTTTTTCAAAGAACCAAGTCTTTTTACTAAGTCTTAGCCTTTTTTTCTTGAAATGGGATCAAAAACAAATAATCAAAGCTTCAAATATCGCTTTTTTGGTTCACAAGTAATGAAGAAAAAGATGATAAAAATCTAGAATGCAGTAAAAACGACAAACTATCCAAGTTTCTCTGACAATGTTTGCCGAACCAACGTCCTTGGCTTGTCTGAGAGTTTCTTCAGCTAGTTCTTGTCGATTTTTTACGAAGTATTAATTAAAATTAATGAATTTACCTTCTATGAAGTGTTTTCTACGAAACTGAAATATCACTCTTGCAGTATAATCAGGTTTTTCTGGTCTACAGGCCACTTTTTCTCTCACTGAAGTTTCAGTCACGAAACTTAATTAAAATTAAGAATCTTCCCTCGCTTTCCCTCGCTAAATCTTCTTTAACAAGTCGCTAAAGTCGAAAAACTGTTTTTGTTCACTTTAAGACAGACATGACTTCGATTAAACGTATTTTTCGCATTGTAAAAATAAGAAAAAAATACTTCTTGATCCATCTTTGACTACATTATTGCAATTTTTCTGTGCATTTGTGAGAAAGCAAAGCGCGCGGGAACCCTGTGCAAAGTGGTACACGGACGTACGTACGTATGTATGTATGGACAAATCAAGCCATGAAAAATCAAGTCGATGGGTTACCATTTTTTCTTAAGTATGGTGCTCCGCTTGCGCGGGCCTTCGGCCCGCGCGGGAGCTCCGCTAATACTAACGACATCAATTTACCTATCCAGAGCCTGGTACACCTTTTAATGTGCAGACCGGAAATCCAACAAAGACTTCTATTAAAGTTAGATGGGAAAAATCCTCGCCAATATCATTAGTTGTTGATGAATATACGGTACAATTACGTTTCAGTTTCAGTTTCATTACTATTTATTAGATTCAACGTATTTTTTCTATCAGTGTTTATAATTTTTGATAACTCATTGCAGTTTTTTCCACTCGACTTAGATTGATGTTAAAGGTTCTAAATCATACTGGTCACAGTACTCATTTTCGAAGATTTATAAGCAAAATGGAGCACAAACAAACATGGTAATCGACGGTCTAGTGCCTGGTACACGCTATGAATTCTGGGTAACGGCGTCAACAGCATGTGGCAGGAGTGAGAAGAGTACATCAAGTACAAGAGACACAGACATTGACAGTAAGTACCATCAATGATGCCGGTTTTGCTTTCTGTCTCACTCCCTATAGCTATAGGAAGATTTATATGTTATATTCTACTCTCATAGAACCCGTCAAGCCTGGAGGTAGTCCTGTGTCTCTTAAGGACAAGTTTAACGTTCCATTATGGTCAGTTAATCCCATCAATGGACCAATCAGGTAGATATGATAAATAATATTGTTTTGAGAGATGAAATACAGGTCGTGAACTGAAATTAGCGAAATACTAAAAAATAAAAAATGAAAAATAAATATGTTGATATGAATAAAAATGAAAAAATTCTTGTTGAAAATGTTTATTCATAATTTGCTTTTTCATATGAGAATTTTCTTGGAGCTAGATGTATCCAGCTACGATTACATATTTGTAAAGTGAGGTGTTCAACCCGTATTCGCTATTAAACTCACTCTTAACATGTTCCAGTTCATATCAAGTTATCGTAATAAAAGGGAACAAAGATGCAAGTAACTTACCAACAAATATCGGTGACTACAAAGATGGAAAAGAGTTTTTCGTCACAGCAGAACTGAAACCAAACGAGTTCAAGTCTTCTTTTGCTGTTGGTGACAATAAAAAATACGGGAAATATAAAAACGTACAACTAGACAAAGGACAGACTTATACTATTGCAGAAAGAGCGATTACTGAACATCAAGGAGTAAGTACTAGATTTGCTACAAAACATTGAACACTTATTTCTTGTATTATTCTTTTACTATTAATGCATTGATCTTATTGCCTTTTCTCTATTTTTTTAAAGAAATTTTACGCAGGGCAGGCAGCAGTGGTCGCCAAAATCAAAGTATCTCAAGGTATGAATTAAAATCCAGAATATCATCAATTCTTATGTCTCCCGCTTCTGTTGAAAGAAGCAGTAACAGTATACTTTCATGTTTGGAGAGATATACTTATTTTTGTATTCCAATCGCATTGCCTCTGCTTGAAAAGAAAATTATTTGTTGCAAGGAGTAAAGAGAGTTCTTTCTTTGCAACAAAATTCGTTGCTCTTAGTCGAGTAACAACGAGCAACATTCCTTCTTCTCCTTCTCCTCCTCCTCCTCCTCCTCATCATCATCATCATCATTATTTTGGTCAAAATGCTCTTTGGGCCCATTCCTTGGGCTCTAGGAAACTAAGAATAAACTATTGTATAAAGAAAGGTAACCATGAAATTATTTCTGGTGACGATTCATGTGACGTGAGGGGGCGAGTAAGTAATATAACTAAAACTAAAACTCGAAAATAATAATAAGATGATATATCTATTACGAAAAGAATTATTTGACGAACGGAATGTTATATTCACAGCGCAAAATGGTGGCAGTGCTGGTAAGGGTACAGGAGGTTCTGCAGCTGGTCCAGTAGCAGGAGCTGTGGTCGGCGTTTTGCTCATCTTGGCAATGGTAGTTCTAATAGTGTTTATAAAACGGTAAATAAAAGCTCTTTTGAACTTTTAAAAAGCCACTGGTACCGTATGTAATGCTTGACTTACAGAAATCTTGAAAATCTAGCGATATTTTGTAACTACATTACTTATTTACAGCCACAATTAGTGAAGCTAGTTCATTGTTGGTCATGGACAAGGAGACAAGGTATCCTTTGTTTCAGGCACGCGCACAACGTAAACACAAAAGGAAATCAAGCAAATCCTCTTGCACGTGTAATTTCATGTTTATATATATTGTTTTTTTCAGTCGCCGACAAAAAAGATATTCGAGGAAAGAAAGTACGGTCCCACTTGATGACATTGGGGACGGCACACAAAGTGGAAATGTAAATACCAGTCAGGAAAATGAAGAAGTACCGAATGATGTGGCTATTCCAACTGCAGGTACGTACTCAAGTACATCGCATGTTTGCGAGTCTGGATGCTGATTTAGTTTGAAAGTAAAAAACATACCGTGATCGTGACAGTGTCCTATCAGAATCGATTAATCTCTTGGTTTACAAGCAGAATTTTCTTGCACAAAGCACATTGGGAACAAAGTGCTCACGCAATTTTCCAGCCAATAAAAATTCATGTAAAAATTGCTCTTTCATATTACAATTACGTTAGATTAAGGTCAAACGTCGAACTTCACATGAGCCGAACCTAATAACATCAAAGACGGCCGCCTTATTAGCCATCGTTTTCAATGCGTTCGGCTCATGTGACGTTCGACGTTTGACCTTACTCTAAAAATTCTTCAATCACATCTGCTGTTTGGTTAGTACGACAGTGTCTGTCAGAAATTAGAATACATACCTGAGAAGCGTTTCACTCTTTTCTTTTAAGAAGCATCTTTTACCAGTCAAGATAACATTTATGACGATGCTATAGACAACGAAACCAAACCAATCCCAGTACATGAATATGCTGAGTATGTGAAATCGACCAAGGCCACGGACTACGTACGACTGAAGGAAGAATACAAGGCAAGAACTTAGTGAAAATTGTTGATGCTCAATATGAATGTCATTAAGGAATATTTAGTCGCAAAAAAATAACAATAAATAGCAATAGTTTCCCTCTCTTATTTATGCTCTCTTATTATTTGACAGAAGTTACCAAATACCTATGCGTTTCCAAAGTCAGTTGCCCAAAAACCGATAAACAAGAAGAAAAACAGATACGGCAACGTCATTCCTTGTGAGTACAGATGTAAATGCTAGCTTATCTGTTATTTGAAAACGCAAAACGTTTTGCTTATTTTTCTACAGATGATCATTCTCGTGTGATTATTGAACGAACTGATGGAAATAAGGACTCTGATTACATCAACGCTTCCTACATATCTGTGAGTATAGCCGGGGTATATTTACGACTCACCGCAGTAGGAAAAACAAGCTTTGTAAAATCTTTTTACATGGTTAATATAGTTTTCTTTGGTTTCAACCCCGGTTTATGTGCATAATGTTTGTGATGATACTTCTAGTAATAATAAAACTAATACTAAGGTGTTGCTTTAGCATAAAAATAGCCAGCTGTAGGAGATATCTGTGCTGAACCTAAATTACTCCAGTATTTTGACGAGTATCTCTTGAAATTTCTTGAAGGATTAAGAAAATAGATATCGTTAAAAAGTATGACACTCTACCTAAGTACAATTAATTTTTCAATTTCTCAGTCGTAATGCATGATGGGATAGTACTAGATCCTCCTCTGTGTTGGTTTACAAGTATATGTCAGGGAGGGCAACGAGAGCTTTAGCCAAATGTGTTGCGGACTAGGTATCTAATAGGATATCAACTAAGACTGACTTATATTTGATGAAAAAATGGAATGTTTAAGAATCATTTGTTAAATTATCTAATCGACAGGGATTCGATGGAACGAAACGTAAATACATTGCTGCACAAGGTATCATATTTTCTCTGATTATATCTATAAGATTGCCATGTTGGAGGATATGTTTAATTAAATCATCGCCTTAGCAGCATCCAACATGACATCTTGTTTTACTGGATTGTTTCAACGCTAGCTCTTGACATTGCGAGCTAATCAACTCATTTTGTTACAAGGTTGAGATTTAAATAAATAGATCTTGTTATCCAAGTATTTTTGTGACCAAATATTGCAAATTGCGTAACGCGGGAAGTAAACTATTTATAGAGCAGGATACTTGTACTCGCTCCAGCTTCCTCCTGCGATTGTACTTTACTGAGTATAGTTAGACAATAAAAACATATCTTCTCATTTATCAAGGTCCGGTAGAGCAAACGTTTGCAGACTTTTGGCAAATGATTTGGGAGAAAAATACTGGTACAATAGTTATGTTGACCAATCTAAAAGAGCTGGGCAAGGTAAGTAATAAAACATGGTTTTAATCAGTCTCAGTTCCCTTCTCCTATCTTATCATGATTGATTGTTGATTTTCAGACCAAATGCCATCAGTATTGGCCAGAAAGTAGTGAAACGTACCGAGACATAACTGTGAATATCCATAAGACTGAAGTGTTCCCAGATTACATCATCCGTACGTTCTTGCTGAAAAAGGTCAGTAAACTATGCATACCATTGAAAATAAATTATGGGTTTACATAATGCAGTAGCCCAGAAAACCCGTTGATCGATTTATGTCTAAAATGTAGTTCGTAGTTTTAAAGAGGCACGTGTAAACTAACGAAGCGCGCGCAGTTCTATATTCAGCTGTAGTTGTTATAGAAAAATATTCCGAAGTTCTCGAGTAAACAGCGAGCGCGATTTTCTATAATGACCCGAGTAATGATGGTAGAAAGATGTATTGATTTATTCATGTCCACTGGTTGCTATACATAAATATGTTTATATCTTTTTTTTCTGGAATAGACTAACAATGATGAGCAGCGTTACGTATTACACTTCCATTTCACCGTGTGGCCTGACAAAGGAGTACCACATTATGCGACAGCCGTTCTTGCTTTCCGAAGAAAAGTTAAAGCAATGAATCCTCCGAACTCAGGACCAATCGTAATACACTGCAGGTTCTGATAATGCATTTTTACCTTGTTTATGATACAGTCATTTGAACATTTCTTTTGTACAGTTCATTATTTATCAAAGGCATGGCCGCCATTTTGAATAATTAGAAATAAATCAAAAGATATAACATACATGTTGAACTATCATTTGGTTTTAATATTGTAGCGCGGGTGTTGGTCGTACGGGATGTTACATCGTGATCGACGCCATGTTGGAACGAGCAAAGAAGCTGAAAAATGTTGAGATAGCAAACTACGTCCCAAAGATCAGAAAAGACAGGACCAACATGGTCCAAACTGATGTAAGGAATAATACATCCAACTTGCTTATCATTCTTGTCGATAACCTCCATTTTTTACGTGAACTGATCAAATAGAGAATCAAAGCCTTACTTTGACATAAGCGGAGAGAACCCTTCTCTCAATTTGTTCTCATTCTGTGTCAATCTTAAACCATTTCCGTAATTTTTTACACGAATAGGAGCAGTACATCTTCATTCATCTGGCTATATTGGAATCCCTCACTTGCGGGAACACAGAAATACAAGCCTGTAACCTGCAGTCTACGATGCACAAGCTATCAACAGTGAATCCAAAGAAAAATGCAACGGGTTACGCACTGGAATTTGAGGTAATTTTGAAATAACACGGTTAACAGAAATCTTGGGTTTTAATGGTCACTTTTCTATCGTTAATTTTTGGCATTTTTATATCAGCGTCTGAACGTGGTGACAGCTGATTATGCAGAAGACGAGTGCGAGGTTGCTCGTTCGAAGGAAAATGCGTCCAAGAACCGATACGCTGATATCGTGCCTCGTACGTATTTTTATATTTCTACATCAAAATTTAAGATTTGGACTATGCTACCCAAGAAAGACAAGAAAAACAAGACCTAAAAGATGTTGCACTACTCAAATATTGTATTATCTATTTTGCTGTCAAGTATAGCCTTAAAACGTATTAAATCATGTTCAAATATTTCTCTTCTAATAAGTAAATGACAGCAGAGTACAGTTGATGAGAGAAGATACGGAGAAGACGGATTATATCAATGCGTCTTTTGCACATGTAAGTACTTTAGTTTTATCACTGAAGATGTTGTATTGGTGGTTATTGAACGGCTACATTATAATGATGGTGATTTTCTGTAATTTACTGACACGCGTGGTGGTTGTTGCACGTATGCCGACAATCACACACACTTACAAAATGTTCCAATAAAGCACATGCACATGCAATTCCTGGATGTATATAACTATTTCAAAAAAGGTTGGTGAAGGTTTTGTTGCTTGTTGTATGTTGCATACCAAGCCCGAATTGCAGTATGGGTGATGTGAATTCAAGAAGCAAAAGGTCACAACAATATGGGAATTCCCCAAACTTTGTCTGCAGGTCAGTTTTCCAACATGCAGCAGTGCAACAAGTAACATGCAACATGCAACAAAACCTTCACCAACTTTTTTTTGAAATAGCTGTATATGCATGTACACATTCTGGCAGTAAAAGGATCAATAATGTATCAGTGTCTTCTAGGATAAATGCATTATTGGAAAAATCTTGTAAGACTTTAAAAAAAATATATACTCTAAAGCTTCGAAGAATTTCAACATGCATATATTCTTCAAGCCATTACATCTAATGCGGTTTTCATTATACAAGCTCTCC
This sequence comes from Anthopleura sola, assembly GCA_023349425.1. NCBI lineage: Eukaryota > Metazoa > Cnidaria > Anthozoa > Actiniaria > Actiniidae > Anthopleura > Anthopleura sola. The sequence continues at coordinate 10,200,324 of JALHLI010000007.1, read as the reverse complement.
TCATCACAGAGTTTTCTTTCTCCATGATTGCTAAGCGTTTCATTTATCACTAAATTAATGTGCAGGCCTACAGAGAGCGCAACGCCTTCATCATGACACAAGCTCCATTACAGAACACCATCGAAGATTTCTGGATCATGGTTGTGAATTATGACATTAAAACAATTGTGATGCTCAATACACTTGAAGAAGAAAATGAGGTAAATCCTCATCAAGATTTAGAATTCAAGCCCTTAGCCAAATAAAGGACTATCTCGTATTTATCTAATATCTGCAACTAATTTTATACTTAATAATTACAGCAGTTTCCACAGTACTGGCCGCATGAAGGATCTGAGAAATACGGTGCTATTACAGTACAAATAGAAAACACTCGAGACGCCGGTGCATCACGGGAAGTTGTAGCAAGAACCTTGCTGGTGTCATACAAATCGGTAATAAACATGAATTAATCCTACTCATACAATTTGAAATTAAAAGTCTGAATTCCGATTACTATTTCAGTCGAGTGTTCGTGTCCAACACCTGCAGCACTTGAAATGGGCTAACAGGTGCATCCCCGACAAGCCACAGACAGTGTTAGAATTGTTAAATGAAGTACAACAGTCTCAAAGAAAAACTAATAACGTCACGCCATTTATTGTCCAGTGCAGGTTTGTTATCTCTGAAAATACTGATAAGTGAACTTAAACTTTATCTGAACTGAAAACGACGATGCTTCATATCAAATAAACCTCCCCCCCCCCCTTATTCTAATCAATTCTAAGGCCTGACGGATTAGGAAAAAAATCGTTACAGGGAAGCGTATGAGACAGGTGTAAATCAAACTACTCATGAAAAGCAACACATCAAGGCCAACTTGACCTGTCATGCTAATGACCCAATGCATTAACCACAGCATCCAAAGCTTTTTTGCAACCTAACGTTTTTGTGTTTCGTAATTATTTTTTTTTAGTAATGGCGTTGGTCGAAGTGGTACGCTCTGTGCAATATCCTCGATTTTGGAGAGAATGAAGCAAGAGCAAGTCATTGATGTGTTTCAAGTGATCAAATGTATGCGTTCAAACCGTCCAGGAGCTGTTGAATCACTGGTAAGACTTATGATAACAATAATAAATACGAAGGCTTTTAAAAAAGCAATGATTCTATTTGATTTTGGAACAATTAGTCTTGATACACGATTATCTGATCATGCGCTACAGTGGAAATTTTTCATTTAATTTTGCTATTTTGCAAGTGACATTTTCTCTTCATTTTCAGACTCAGTACGCCTTCTGCTACCAAATCATCCAGAAATATCTCGACTCATTCAGTGACTACGCCAACTTCTCCAATTGTTAACTGTTGATTGAAGATTTTCCTCTGGCCAGCTAAACTATAATATGGACAAATTATTTTCGTCCTTTTAAAACAAGAATGCTACTCAAAAAAAATTAGGAATGAAAAAGTTGCAGGTCTATACATCTACATCTATAGAAGTTGCTTTCCGAAATCAAACTTTGCACGCATGAACACGGAAGTTGTCCGAAATTCAAAGAACTTTGAAATGGATATCAGGACCATATATATATAGTAAAGTCATTGCAGTGAAATGCTATAATGATAATATCAGGCACTAAAAAATACATTCTCTATTAGAGTACAAACAGTATATCCATGAAATACAAATTTATAAATAGCATAAAATAGTGCTAATTTAACAACAGAAAACAATAGAATTTGCATAACATTGTACAATTTAGTATAACTAAAGTTTCACGGTTATACTTGTCATGTATTGGGATCCCTGTGTATTGGGATACCTGTGGTAGGACACACATGTAAGATGGCGGACGAATAAACCAGTTGATATAATCCAGTCCAATCTCGTAGTCTATCGATCCATCCGCTATCATAAGACACTACAATACTATTTGCACTCTAGCCAGTAATTTAGCTATTTAGTATTAAAATTTATTGTAAGCTTATAAATTGTAGCTAAATTGTAGTGAAATGCAACAATATTTATCCACTAAGATTTACTTAGGGGTTAGAGACTGATGTGAGTGTTTTGTTGGAGAATAAATGCACGCGCTGACTGTATAATGAACGAGAAATTTTAATACTGCACGAGGCGAAGCCGAGTGCAGTATGAGAAATTTCGAGTTCATTATACAGTAAGCTAGTGCATTTATTCTCCATCAAAACACGAACTACAAGTCTCTAACCCTTTTAATATGCAAACTGAGTACGCTGAAGAGCAGACGGCGCGACATTTTTTACGTGTCATTTACGAATTTGAACGTATTGAATCAAAAAGTATTTTAATTTCCAAACAGCCATCACTATTTTGATAAATACAGAAAGAGTTCAAAAGTTAAGATAAACAAATAATTCCTAACTTAAAAATACTAAAATAAGTGAATTATTCTGGCTCAAATCTTATTTTTAAGTTAACGCTTCAAACAAAAAAAATTTCATTCATCAGTTGAAAGCTAGCTATCGACAAAGCTACAAAAAAATGTTTTCCGCTATGATTTCTTTTTCTAAGTTTTCCAGAATTTCTTCTTTATATTTCTTATGAAGCCATTCTGCATTGAAAAACAAAATAAAGGTATTATTTTTAAGTTAACGCTTCAAACAAAAAAATTCTCATTCATCAGTTGAAAGCTAGCTATCGACAAAGCTACAAAAAAAAAATGTTTTGTTTTGAATTACAAATGTACAGTTGTATGGTTTTACCTTTGAAAAGGGAAATTCCCCACTTTGTTTGTCGCTTGGTAGCAATTGGAATGGCTCCATCTATAAATCCGTCAATTTCCTTATCGTTTAGCTCTTCGAATCTTTCATTTTCTAAATCCATTTTCTTATAATGCACTCGAAGCGTGCAATAAACTTTATAACATCACGACAAGCGCTTTGTCCTCAAATACATCGATATCACGTGATCGATTTTAGCCAATGAGCTGCTTGAATTTTGTTCAGCGTACGAAGTTTGCATATTAAAATCAATTAATCAAACTTTATTTTCATTTTATTTGCTACTTTGTTCATAATTTGATGTATAAATTTATTCGCAGAAAAAAGTAAAGAAATGGAAAAAAATCCTTAGCCCCTTAGTTTATGATGCTTTTTTCTTTCTTTCCAGCTTTCTTCTTCTTTTCCCTCCCCCGAAAATATCCCACAACGTAGGAAATATAGCATTTATGGAAACCAAATTTTAATTTTAAGAATTTCATTGCAAGCATGCCCCTAGACTTCTTCTAGTTTCGATTGCTTTGCAAGATCAGCGTCGAGATATTTATTGCTGTTCAACTTACCCTTTCTTTAAACTTGCGTGAGATGGACTGCTTTCAAATTTTCTCCGCAGAGCTTTGTTCTAACTTCTGTATCTACAATTTGTTGAATCATTCTCGTTGCTCTCGGGTTAACTATAGGCTCTTTGAGATACCAGATTCATGATTTTAACCAGGTACTGACTTCTCATAGTACTACAAGAAATGAGAAGTTGACAGTCAAGAATAGCAAGATAAATCCTATATCTTCAAGTAGTAGCGGACATATTTTATCATTAAGTTCAACAGAATATTTAAGCCTAGTCAATGAACTAGTGCATATGTAAAAAAAAATACATAACGAAAGCTCACCTGTCGCAGAACAGAAGTGAAACTGTTGCAGTTATTCGGCTTTATTCAGGACTACTTTTTCTTCTTTCTCCATTATATAAGCTTACAAGCCTTATATAGAGGAATTACCGTTCCTTGACTACAATAAACTGTGTGAATAGTTGAACATCCCAAACGCCTTTGATCAACAGTCTTGTCATTTCTCTTCGATCAGAGACCTATAGAATGCTTTGTTTTTCCTCTATACCCTGATAGCCAAGTCTCTTGCATCTTCACTTTTCACATTTCATTTTTAATTTTCATCTTTTAAACCCTTTCAGATAGGCTTCCTTCGACGGTTTTCTTTCCTGTATAATTTTTCTTCTTCGATTCGGTTTCACTTCTCGAGTTCAGAAAATCGCAGACGCGTTTTCATATATTCGGAAAGCGCGCGAAAATCCTCGTTGGTATCTCGTATCTTTGGGAGTGGGCTCCCTGTGTACGATTTTTCTTTTTTTCCTTGTTCCAGGTTTGTTTCTTGGTTTCTTTGTGTTTCTCGTATTCTTTCTTTGTTCATATTCTTGTGTTTGTTCCGTTTCATCGGACTTTCTATCTTCGTTTTGTTTCTTAATTTTTTCCCTTTTTCGTTCTTTCTATTTTTCGCTCTTTTATTCATTCATTCTTTAACTTCGATCCTTCTTCACTCATTTCCCCCTAATTTTTTCCTCTTTCAATTCTTTCTCTGATAACAGAGAACTGTAGGTCTTGAATTGAACAATGGCTTCTGAATGGCTAAATTAGAATCAGCGAAAAGAAATGCTTTACAGGGGCGGATCCAGGGGGGGTGTCCATTGTTACACCGGACTGCCCCCAAGTAAGTATAATTAAGATCAGAATATTTGATGACGTCACTATATCGTCCCTTCTTTCGGCATTTCGGACACTCCATTGCAAATTTCTGGATCCGCTCCTGCTATATCAGAAATGTTTATTAATGTTAATTATAATGAAAATAAAAATATTATTATCATTATTATTTATTGGCCATTCCGAGGTTGAGGAAATTATTGATGAAAAACTGGATCGAGTTGGCATTGCAGTAAATCGTGAGACTGTCTTAGTGGACATATTTCAAAGATGGCGTCTATTTCGTCCCCTAAAGCAGTGCAATGCCAACAACTAGACTCATCCACGTAATGGCAATACTTTCATTTCATGTGTGTCTCGCGTTTTCATTCCACGCGCCTCTCAAGTTGGTATAGTTTTTCGAATATTCAAGTTACATTCTGCTTACAACCACATTAAGTTTGTAACACCCAAGTAAATAAAAACATGTTTTGCTTTGGCACATTTTATGACTTTTTAATTTTTTCAATTCGATGTCATAGTATAATAGCGTTTTATAGATCATTGGAGCGCACGCGTTGAATAAAGCAGTTCTCACTGAAAAAAGTTATATTGTAGCATTTTTATTGGTCGTAAAATTATAGCACGAAAACCTGCGTAATACACGCTATGAAAAAAGGCGTGGCCATGGATATACCTTAGTTTATCAGTTATCGATGACACGATTGCTTTCATCGTAAAGAGTATACCGATATTAGTAATCTTCAAAAATTTCAGTTTATTAACATTAAATGATAAAAAGCTGGGCTAGAGCTGTTTGAAATTAGAAAGCTTTGTATGGAAACATCAACCAAGGGCCTATCAGCCTTGTTTTAATGTTTTTGGTACATTTTTTAAGAATTAAAATTATATTTAAAAATGCTTAGAACTCGGCAGTGAATTAATATATAACAACCGAACTCTACCAAATTACTAATTTAGACATGCTCTTTCTCGTAAACGAAATATGTTTTGTAAATCTTTAATTATTCATGGTGCTCGTTCCCAGTCTTTTACTCTTATTTCATTGGGTCAATATGACTGGATATTTTTTTATCGGCAGTCTATAGTTTCACAACTTTTCGTAATAAAATGCGAATTAACAGTGGATTCCACAGAGTGGCTCTTCTTCCACTGCATTCCAATTGGAATTGAATAACATAAATATTTTAATCATGTATCCCTTTTAATATATCATCACATCTGCAAAATTTTAACAGAATTAAATAGTTAAAAAAAATTTTAAACGAATGGTCAAAAGTCATCCACATTTGGATATAAACATTTCATTTCACACCAGTAAATCAAAAGTTAATGATTCCAACCTCCATTTCGCCTGCTATGAAGAAATATTTGAGTGTTGAAAAAAGAAATCAGTAGCAGTTCAACAAATCTGCCGGTACGAACACCGAATACCGACGATCTCCGTCCGATAACAGGAACTCCTAACCCGTTTGAAGACGAAGTTACTCCGATGACTCGACCTTTGCTTTCCTCGAATATGTTCTCCGGAACATTTTATCGATATTTTCCAGGTAGAAACTTCCTGGGAAAAGATTTTGTAACGAGTCCACAGGTGTATAACTGCTAGCATGATACGCCTTTTCTCGAATTTCCAAAGTCTTTACGAAATCCTCTGGTAAGACTTCGCACCTTGAAGCGAGGCGTGACGGGACATCTTCTACCGAAGCAAGAAGGCGGCGAAGAGTTGAACTTGGACTGACATCTTTGGCGATTCGTAACGAAAACATTGCAGAAGCTAAGCCTGATCCGTAAGAATACATACCAATACGTTTCCCAGCTAAGTCAGAAGCAGGAATACTAAAAGAATAATTATAAGGCCAATTACAGGTACGTTATGATTCTCACCCTTTAGGCGAAAAGTTTTCGTTCTTGTTAGGGTTGAAAATACGTAATAATTCTTTTATACTTCAAGAATAAAATATTTCTGACCCTTTCTTAGTCCTGCGTAAATATGTGTAGTATATTTATGCAGGGAAACTATGGATAATAGTTGTGTGCTGAATGGGTTACCCTGTTGAACTAAAATTAATCTATCTATCTACAAGTATCTATCTTAGGTGATGGGGTCAAATGAACGAAAACCCTCCAAGTTTTACTTGAGGATCCTTCCCGACCCACCCTGTGACCACGCCCATTCCCCATTCTTTAACCCCTCCACCCCTTAGCTAGTTTTAGCATTTCCTTATACGGGAATGCTAACTTTCATGATAGTCACTATGAAGGGTAGGGAGGAGGAAATTACTTCGCAAGGAAATATGACAAACAAACAAAGAAATCATTTTTGAGGAACATACAGTAGAATAAAAACATCAACAACAAACGAAACAAAAAAAGAAAGAAAAAATTTCAAGACTTACCTGTAAAGCAAAGAGACGAGACCAGAATACAATGATGGTGTATACATATTCCCAACCTCTCTTGCTATATTGGTAGATGGTAAAGCTTTGGCTTCAAATACTTTCTGACTGACCTTAACAGAAGCACGCTCTATCTCTTTGGCCAGTGTCTCTTGGTCTAATGTTTCACTGAGACTAAGACATCTGATAAAAAATAGCAAGCAGAAACAATATTAATTTAATTAACATACTTGCATCAAAACTAAAATTGCTCGGTACTGGCCCAGATTGAAGAAAAGAAAAGTGAATGACAGGTGGGAATGGGTGGTGTAGCTGTAGTGCAATCATCTCTCCCTCTAAAAAAATATCCTTGTTTTATGAGGTGTACATGTAGCACTTTTAAGCAAAATAGCCAGTGGCTAACAAACCTGTGAACCTCGTTCCATGATTGAATTGGAATTTAGAAGTTGATTTTTGGAGTCCAGGGTTTGATTCCTGGACTCAGCATTACATGTGAGTAGAGTTTGTTAGCTCTCTTCCTTGATTTGATTGTTTTTCTCCAGGATATCCAGTTTTTCCCCACCTCTGAAAAACCTAACATGCTAAATACCAATTCAGTCTGTGAATTAGCCATGTCTTGACTTTGTTCAGCCCAGAGGCTGTTTCAGGATTTACCAATGCCTTACTTAGATCAGCCTAGAGATTGTTTCAGGGTTCTATCTGTTAGTGCTGTGCCATGACTTTGATCAGCCCAGAGGCTGTTTCAGGGTACTGATAAAACTTGAAATTCAAAGGAAGGGACCAGACTGAAAAATCATAGCAAAAGTCAGGAAATTATCACACTGTACCTGTATTTTGATAAATCTTGATAGCAGCTATTACCATCCACACCTGGTTCTTGCTCTGCCAAGAAATCGGCCAAGACCATCCTCGCCACACACTTCTGAACAATCTTACAAAAGGGTGTATGAAAAGCTATGTAATCCATATCATTAATATTGACTCTATCTTTGCTTTCTTTCTTGGCCAACTTTTCTTTGTATTTTTGGTAGCAATGATCAACAGCTCTGAAGTAGCATTTAACAGACAACTTGCCATCAACTACTGGATACTCTGAAGACATGTTGGGTTTGTAAAAATCATATGCATGTTGCATGTGAACACTTCTCAGACCTGAAAGATAATTTTATTATACTTTTAAATAAAACCAATGCTATCCATTCCACCCACTCACCCCTATTCCCCATCAACTACCACTCCATTTTTATCTTTTTTGCTTTTGAGCTCAACTTTCTCATACAGATGTTTAAGTCCCTACCTCTTTCAATAACGAGGGGCGCATTAGGACCAACAAGCATTGCAACAGCCCCAGCTCCTCCAGAGCTTCTTGCATTACCGGCAGCATATACAGCAATATCAGCAGCAACAACAACAGCAAGACGACCTGAAAATATTTCAAATTCAAAGCCTGTAAGTTTCTGGTTTAATAGATCCATAAATATAAATTACTATTGTTGTTTCTACAGCAACTTCAAAAAATCTGTAATATAGAGGAAGTGCACCATCACGTGATGGCAGCCATGACAGGAGGCAGGAACAATTGAATCTAATCTAATATGATTTACATGAGAAAGAATTCAGTTTCCCAGGGGAAAGACTCTATTGTTCCTGCCTCCTGTCATGGCTGCCATCATGTGATGGTGCAAAGCCTCTGTAGAGGTAATCGAATAAGATGTTAGAGGGTGCTGTATGTTTCTGGGAGAGGGGAGAGGTTTTTAGGAAGAGAGAAAGAAATGATAGAAAACATTTGTGATTTGTTCTTATTCATGCCACAATATGACTTTGATCAAACTTTTAATACATATGCAAACATATCTCTTATTCATAGTTTTAATTTTTCTAAGTTTAAAAACCATATCTCACAGGCCTCTGTCATTATCAATAAGAGTAAAAATCATAATACTTTCATTAAAAAGTACAGATTGTTTACTTTAATAAACATATTTTACAAACATTTTCTATAATTTGGGCAGCAAATTTTGTTTTTATAAAAGCAAAAAGCTAAGCTGCACTCAAATGTTGTTGTCTTCACTTTTGTTATGCTAAAACCTCAACTCGAGGTTGAAATATATTTATGACACCATCTTTCAACCATATTAGTACTGGCAATAAAAATTGCCATACACCTTACTATATAATTTAATAAAAGATTATAAGACAAGATATCATATTTGATATGAAAAAGGAAAATATTTAAGGATACAGGATACCCCAAATGACCGCCTTGTATTTAAAGCACTATAGAGCGAAAAATATCACTTTAAACCCCAATAAACTATATATTTTCTGAAAGATGAATAAATGGAGCATCAGAATATTAACTTTCGTAAATAATTTAAGGCATTTCTAAAAACTCAAGTAAAAAGGAAAATAATTTTCATATACCTTCAAATGCCGAGTTCCAGGTCAGCCGGAATTTATTGATATTGTTTGCTAATCACTTTTCTGAGTTCACGACATATCACTTGTCAAATCTGTGTCTCCGATTTTTGATAAGTTGTCCAGTTGCTTTTCTATACAAGTCTAAAGATGATGGTATGAAAAATGTGCAGTCTATTCAACCAAACAAGTGATTACTTTTAAATGAAAAGTCTCATAAAAATCCTTTTGACCTGGAACTCGAAACGCACAGTCACCTATTTGAAATTTCATCTCCAAGAAATCAGCCAAAACTTATTTTGGAGTCGTGTGGCCCATGTGTTTGCTTAGGGGATTAAATGACAGATGCTAACAAGCTGTCACTGTACCTTCGGCAGTAAAAGAAGCACTTTTGGCGGGAACTCATTGAAGTACATGTAGTACGCTAATCAGTGACATTGCCATTCAAAAAGCATATTTTACTGCTACAGACGGATCGACTCTAAGGTAAGATGTTAAAGAATGAATTTCTTTGCTGTTACACACTGACCATACATGAAGGATAAAACGTATAATTATCTAATCAAAGGAATGCTTAAATAAATTCTATGTTAGGAGGATGCCAAAGGTAAATAAGTAATACACTGTTGACAGATACACATCAATACTTACCGGACTCAAAAAATAGTTTTTTCATTATAACTTCTCTCAAAAATATTTTTTTGAGAATTGTTTTTCTAATTATGAAAGAAGAAGAAAACATTCCTTTTAAGAAAATGTTAGAATTTAAAAAAATGCCATTTTGAAGCAATTTGGGGTATCCTGTATCCTTAAGTCAAATATTGACATTTTGAGCTTGAAATTAGTTATTGCTGGGACTAAAAGTCAATAATCATGAAAACTAGGATTAATGAAAAAAAAACAGAATTCACCTGCACATGATTACTAAATATTCAATTTTTAAAGAGCAATATTTTGAAGACCAGTGTTTTCGCACAATATTTTTTTAGCACAAATCTTTAGTCTGTTCAAACAAATATTGAGTGTTTTCGCACAGGTATAAGAACATAAAAATTTTGGCTCATTTGCTAAACTCTTGAGTAAAAAGGCATTTTTCATCTCCAAGGTTATCTATGTAAGACTTCATAAGAATAAAGTTAGGGAAACATTGCAAATTTATGAGTTAAAAATCTAAGACACAAACGAACTGTTGTTTGACAACAAGAGTGTTATGACTCGGCAAACTTCCTGTTTTTTGTAAGAACTTTTGGCTTGTTTGCTAAACTCTTGAGTAAAAATGCAAATTAGGTCCTTTTGCACTGGTATAAGAACATATTATAATATATACAAGTATCCATTGTACAGTAGTCACCAATCCTCCCTCTAATCAAGTGAACCAAGAATCGACTGTTGAAGTCTATGTAGCTAAAAAGCAAGCATATTTAACAGCTAAGGTTTATTAAGATTGTCAAAGAATCATAATTCATTAGACTTAAGTAAGTTCCTTTTTAAAAAGATTTTATGCCTTATCTAGTTGGAGAAAGTTCAGCGTCTAGAATTCACTGAGACATAACAAAGGAAGCAATAAAAAAAAGGTGACAACCACAGTTATTTTATCGATGTTTCATTGAAAATCAGAAGCAGAAGAATACGAAAGTAAACCATTCTTATAGTACTGTACCTGTGTGAAAACACTCGATACTTGTGAGAACAGACTAAAGATTTGTGCTACAAAACCTGTGCGAAAAAACTATTGTGCGAAACCACTGGATACCAATATTTTTACTCAAAAAGAGTGAAATCATGAGCTATATGTAAAAGTTTGAATGAGGTCAATATGAATAACTTAAATCTTAAAGATTTCTGCTGTGTTCATTGTTGGTGAAATGTCAAATACTGTAGTTGAATACCATTTACTCGAATTTTGTGTACTAATTTCTAACATAATTTCAAATTTTTATCAGCTACTGTAAGTATAAAAAAGAATGGTAAAATGTTTATCGAATCTTATTATTTGAAGAGCCAACTAAATTAATATCAAACACAAGACATGGTGGGTTATTAAAATATCAAATATACCACCTGCTGTCTATCTGCCAGTTTTTGTCTCTCTTGCCAATGAGAGGCACAATATTAGTAGTGCATACCACCCTATAGTGGCGGAACCAAGGAAGTTATAAAATGCCTGCCATGCTGCAAAAAGCTGGTGTGGTCAATTCACGAAGGGGAGTTCCAATTCTTTTTCTACTAAGCTAAGTGCAAATAACATGACCAGACTCAGAAGATCTCATGATCACAAAGGGGTCAGGGTCCCATAGAATCCACGGAATCCACCTCTGAATCTGCCACTGTCACCCATTTTTTTCTAAGTTTGCCTATCTCGGTCACTAAATTCAACTTGTTGGCTACAGGCATGCCTGTGTGTATCTTTTAGAAAATATTTTTCAGGTAAAGACTGCAGAGAAGTCAAGAAGCCCCTTTAAACTAGATACTTTTTTAAATCTCTTAATTAAAACAACAGTAAAGTCCTTAAATGACCGGTTTCTAACAATGTTCAAGGTAGTAAGCTTTAATAATTTAAAATTATAATTTATTTTAGGGGATTGAAACCTACAATAACACAAGGACACTGAAAAAACAATTATCCAAAAAAGGTGAATGAAATAAAGCAAAATGAATGTAGAGTTAAAAGAGCCAACTCACCGTCCCAAGCACTGCTTTCAATCCAAGCTAAAGCATTAAAAAGAGCTTGAGTTCCTCCATAGCAAGCGTTGGTGGTATCAATCCCTTCCACTTCACTATTCCCTGATTCCTCAAACAGCTGCATCAAAACTGTCTTCACCGACTTCGATTTATCAATCAAAGTCTCAGTCCCAACTTCAAGTCTCCCTACATCTTTAGGATCTATGGAATTCCTCTCAAAAAGATTCTGAACTACAGTCAGAGCCAAGGAATTGATGTCTTCGCGATCTCCACAAAATCCCATGTGGTTCTGACCAAGGCCGATGGTGTATTTTCCCTTACTAACACCATCAAATTCCTCCAATTTTTCTTGACTAACGTAAGTTTTAGGGAAGTAAAATTCTATTGCTATGATTCCCACATCTTCTGGCCAGTGTTTAGGGGCTTCAAATATGCCGTTAGACATTTTTTTTCCTAAAGAATTCCTATTCTAAAATGAGCTGAACTGCCACAAACTGCCGACCGACCCGGCCTGACCTTATATTACTGAAAGGTAACCACGCTTTCGGTGAGTAGTTTTATACTAACCGGAAGTTACCTGGTAATTTTGAAGGTGACGTTACTTCCGGTATAAATGATGATCTTGCAGGAATGGGTTACGCAAGAGACCACTGGAAGGTCCTCACCGTGCTCTCTTGGTTACGCTATGACGCTGTATTTCAAGCGAAAATAGCAAAGTTATAAATAATTTCAAATTGAAAACGAAAAATGAATAAATATGGACAAAACCTTGAGTAGGCTTGAAGGCCAAAGTTTTTTAAAAACTGTAGGTACGGTGTCTGGTAGGGTGATTTTTACTGACAAGAGCTCTTGCTCCACTTTGTTTCTCAGTATTGTCTATGTTTTCTAAAACAAGAAAGGAAGTTAAAAAGAAAGAAAAGAAGGAAGGAAAAAAGGAAGGAAGGAAGGAAGGGAAGGCATGGAGGGAGGGAGGGAGGAAGGGAGAGACGAAAAAAAAATTGTTTCTCTTCTCAGTCTCACCAATTTCAGTTCGTTTCATCCACTTTTTCTACTGTTTACTTTAAAACTCCACTTGTTTAACTTTTACGTACCAAAACCGACCAATCACCTCACAAGACCTGGAAACCTCCTTTCACTGCCTGTCAACGTTGAGATTCTCATCCTGGACTTGTTGTGGTTACTGCGCTATTCTTAACTTGAGCCCTGTCAACACCTCACCATTTTGTAAATAGACCATGAGCGACATAAAATAAGCCTTTGACGATCAGTGACCATCAGTAAATATCCTTGTCTAACATTTGAACCAGGTGAATTGAGACTATTATTAGTATTATCGCTTAGCTCACTATGTATTAAGGTCAGAATGGGAATCATTTCCAAGGACAATGAAGCGATGGCAACAGAAAAAGGTATGAAATGGAACAACTTGATTAATTTTTAGATTTTGCCAGCATGGCTTCTAGTTTACAGAGGAACGCTTCCACTTCTAATTCTTTTGTTGTCCATATATTTTTACTGGATGTTCACTAGAGGACGAGATAAATTAGAAAATCGACCTCAGAGCTTTTTACTAAAGGTGATTCAATCTTTTCAGTAGAGTGTCGATTTTCTAGCTTCTACTTGTAATGTGATTCTCACAAAAGGCTTTAGTCTTAATATCAAATTGTCAATTGGAACAAATCAGCATGAACATACATTTGAGCATGATGTGATTGAAATTGAAAGACTCCATGAAAATTGCAAATGAACGAAAATAAAAGATAGGTTCATTTGACGATTTTATTAAATAGAAGTAGCCATCACCGGGGTCGGTTTCAATGTCCTCAGTGTTGACAAACGACGGACATATCAAAGATTCCCGGAATTTACACAGCTCAAGCAAATAAGATGCATCAAAACATCAATACATGATGGTGTATATTTACACCATCTTCAAATTTAATTTAGGATTTGAAATTTCTAATATGGCTGCCAATCTCTGCGAGGCATATGGCTGGTTGGACTTCTAACTACCAAGTCTGGAAAGAAGCGCCATTTCATAACAGATTTAAATAAACGCCAATGATGCTTTACTGCAGTAAGAGACTGCTTTAATCGCAATACATATGATTCATTTTGTTGAGATTCTATACTATTAGAAATGGATGCAATTTAACAGTGATTTTGATTAGTACTTTATAGAAGATCACTGAAAAGTTGATAGTCATCTCAACGTTTCATGTGCTGAGTGAAGTTTGATTGAACAAATCCATATTGATTGATGGGAAAGATTGTAACTTGATTAAAGAACCAACGCACGGGGTCGCCGGCACAGTCAGTGGCGCTTTCTGCAGGCTCACTAAGATCAGTTACGAGTTGAGAACGTCTAGAGACTCTACATACAGGTCTTCTGCGTTGAAAACAATTGTTTTCGTAAAAATTATTGCAGATCCTCGTACCTAGGCGGACTGATTTAACTAATGTTAAAAACGAGTAGAAATAAAGGCGAAATGAGTGTCGTATTTGAGAACAACTCTTGCGTATTTCGCGCACCAAACGCAACGAAATTACTTCGATGCCACATGATACGCGATCATCAGATTGTCAGACCTTTTCCAGATAACCATAACAAGGATCAATGGATCAAAAACCTTTTAACAAAACAATTTTAAAAAAAGCTCTTTCCGGGTAATCTAATCCCTAGTGCTTTTATTTGCCAAATCGTCCGGCACGAATGTTCTTTGTTAGAAAGCTTGTCTCTTAGTTTCCATATTTATGAAATAGAAGTAATGTCCATTAATTCCTTATACCCCTGGCCGTAGCCAAGGAGAACAGGTATATCAGGTAACACTGTTTTGCTAACATCTCAGTAATTTTTGTATTTTTCTCTCCAGAAAAGGGATATATGACGCAGATCAAAGATTCAGTGGAAAGTACTGTTGTGATTAGAAAAGAGAATTCTGGTCTGGGATTACAGATCGTTGGTGGCTCTGATACATATCTGGTAGGATGAAATAAGAAAGAATTGGGGGGGGGGGGAGCTTAAAATAACCTCTTGCACCATATCCATTCTGTCTGTCTGTCTGTCTGTCTATGTGTTTATGTATGAGTTTCAACAACAAAAACAACAAATTGTAATTAGTATATAATCTAATGTAGAAATTTGGACATAAAATATAACTTTTAACGAGTAAATTTAAAAAAATGAAAGAACGAGAATGGAGGGAGGGAGAAAGGAAAAATTGTATGACGTGTTTTCGTTTTTTCTTTATCCCTGCCCTATCTAGGACGAAATACAATCTTACCTTCTATCTTTTGTTCTCCTCGTTTTCCACATTTTGCGACGCGATCCAGACAGGAATAGTCATCAAGACCATTGATCCAAATGGAGCTGTAGAAAAGGACAAACGACTGAAAGTCGGTGACCAAATTCTCGAAGTAAGTAAAACACCTTATTCTTGCTAAATTGGATTTAGCAGTGGCATCTCTACAGCCGAGTAGCTATTCATTCACGTGAAATTGCAATACGAAATTTTCTTTCTTTGATTCTGAGGGTTGCACCCTTCCATGCCTGGGCCGTGACTTTGTGTCCTGCACCACTCCCTGAACAAAATCCTGGATCCGCGCCCCTATGCACCAAGCCCAGCAGGACTCAAAACCGAGTCAAATTGGTGAGAGGCGCCGAGCTCTTCACCACTACCCTTTCCAAATTTCTCCAATAACCTCCCTAGATATTGTATTAAACATTATTTTGAGCATATTTCAATATGTAAATGCAGGTCAATGGTATCAATCTGAGCGAAATCCCTCATCACAAAGCTGTGTCTACGTTAAGAGTTGCAACATCTCCAGTACGCCTCGTTATTTTTCGAGAAGATCCGGAAAAAATCTTTACTACCAAAGAGAGTGAGTAACAAAATTACTTCCCATATCGAAAACATTAGTTAAATTGCTTGGTTTTTACATGGTTAATGAACCATGGTTTTCAAAAAAAGACCCATGCACCTCATTTCAGATCATGAAACAATTCCCTTGAGTATAATTTCTTTTCTTATCTTCATATTTATATGTTGGGTGCATTTCAGCTCCAAAATCGCTTATCAAAGTACGTCTACATAAATCCATTAGTGACAACTTGGGACTCAGTATTCTTGCTCGCAAGTAAGTATATCAGCCTGTAATGAAGATAAGGACATCCCATTTATCCGTTTTCATCTAGTTAGTCAATCATTCAAACATTTGACCTTTGTTTCCTTTATATCTAGGGATGGTAATGGCGTGTTTGTGACATATGTGGTAAGTATTTGGCTTATAAATTCTTTTGTTCTCAAGAAAAGCATTCCTGCATGAGCAAAGCGTTCACTATGGTTGTTTTCACTGGACGATTAATATTCTTTGGTTACAGACGGAAGGAAGTTTGGCTGACCTTGAAGAAACTATCCAACAAGGAGACCGAATCATGGAAGTCAATAAACAAGATTTGCGCAACGCGACACAAGAACACGCTGCTCAAGTACTAAAGGTAAATTTATTACTAGTACTGCGCATGTCCAAAACGTTGGCGGGAAAATGGCGGACGCGTGTGAGATGAGTTGAGTAAGCTAATGATAGGTGTTATTTTGTTTGTAGCGTTGTTATGGTAATATCAAACTTACAATCGGTAGAGTACCGTCCCTGATGGCATCGATTAAGGACAGTGCAAATAAAAGAGAGCAACTTGGATATGTAAATTACGGGATCAGCAGTCCCGATGATAAAGGTATGCCGTTTAAAATACTTTGCTACTAAACATAACTATGAACTTACTCTGCTTTCGCTTCTCCTTCTTTTTCTTTTCCTCTCCCATCTTTTCCTTCGTCTCCATATTTTTCGCCTGCTTTTGTCTTCTTCTTCTTCTTCTTCTTCTTCTTCTTCTTCTTCTTCTTCTTCTTCTTCTTCTTCTTCTTCTTCTTCTTCTTCTTCTTGTCGCTGTTCCCGCTCCTCTGCGTCAGTCATACTCCTACTCATACTCCTTCACTTTCCTTAAATTCCACGCGTGCTCCATTCGTTGCTATTTCAGCGTCGAGCCATATATTTTCTCTTTGGCGGTGTTCTATCTCGACCTTGATTGAAATACTACCTACTCATTTGCTCCTCAGACAATAATAGTCCACGTCGGTATCGTTCAAGTAGTTATGGCTCTCAAATAGAGTTTTCTAAGAGAGTAACTTCTACTCCAAAAGATGATAACCATAATCAACTCGCTAAGCCAAAACAACGACGAAGAAGTGCAACGATGTTGGACCAACCTGACAACGGTAATGCTTACAGATAAAACCAATGTCATAATAGATATTTGAAACTCGAAACGGTTATTGTAAGTTTCTGAAACGAGTGAAACCGTGTGCCTCATTGGTCACGTGGTTACCATGGGTCACGTGACAAGTACTTGTATGTGATATTACCTGGTGCTCTTATACCAAGTTTCTTTTAAAAACCTTTAACGTGTGGGTGACAAGTGATGTCTTTTGTATGCACTCTTCATGATGTAATTTTGTTGATCTTCAGATGACCTACGAGTTGGTCGTCATCTTGAATACAAACAAACCGTGGAACCAGAGACTCTTCAACTCACGATAGACGAAACCATGATGCGTCAACAAATGCTTGAAAGTTATGGGAGGGAGGGTAAGTAGATTCTTGTAATAGTCCAGGATCGTTGGGGGAGGGTTCGTAGAATTCGTCAAATTGCTTGAATCTGTGGAGGTAACAGTAAGTAGAGTATGCCCTGCGATAGCTAATATTCGTTTTGCACAATCAAGGGAGGGATGGTTAGTATCTTAGAATTTTCCTGTAACAATCAGGCTGATGAAATGTATGGAAGGAGAGAGAGAGAGAGAGAGAGAGAGAGAGAGAGAGAGAGAGAGAGAGAGAGAGAGAGAGAGAGAGAGAGAGAGAGAGAGAGAGAGAGTTGGTGGAATTTGAACTGTAATATTAAAACTGGGCCACTTAACCCAGGTCTCATACCTTAATATTAGAATTTGCCCTGCAATGATGAAATTAACTGCTAGAGTCTATGAAAGGGTAAATACAAATGGGTTCTCCTAATATTATTCTACTTTTTTCTTTTCAGATTACGTGTAATTTGGACAACATTTTCTATTTGCACATCGTGAAATCAAAGTAAATATATTTTTTTAGAATTAAAGATTGAAGATTGATCATGGCATTTTTGCTGTTATACAAGTTGGACTACTTTGATAATCGATTGGCAAGAAAAAATAATGAGAAGCTGAGGCAAAGAGAAGGAGCTAGAGAAAGATAGAATGATATGTAGATAGGAGAAAGACGACAAGGGCAGATGAGAATTGAACAGAATGTGAAACTCAACTGAAGTGAAAACAAATGGAATTTGGAATAAGGAAGTTTGAGAAAAATAGAATGGAAGAAACTCCAAAGTGTTCGGAAAAGGAAAAGACCTCTTTAAAGCTTGAGTGTAATGTTTACTCCCAAGTGTCATTCCTATAGTATTATTTCTTTGTTTAACGGTTGCACCTGAGAAGACACATGAATATGGATGTAACACAAACAAAGAATATTATTCAAAAGAAAATGACACATGGTCTGAAATGGGATAACATTGCACCCCAGCTAAAGAGGTCTATTGAAGGTGTTTCATTAAAAAAAAAACATTTAAAGTCATTTTGACAGTTATTCCTTGACTCATGAATGCACCTTTATTTCTGGGCTTCATTTTCTTTAACATGCAAGTCAAACCATGCTGGTTATATTCAGCATGTCCAACGATAAAGCTGATTACTTAAGCTTATACAAATAGCTCATCAAGTTTAAGAAGTTTCCATTTCTGTTATTAGCCAAAACTAGATACGTGGAACCTTTGTAATTGAAGAAGTCGATTCCTTTTGCCCCAGTACTTGGTACATGCTGGTATATTGCAAAAACAGAACCAGTTGCCTTGTAGACTGCTGAGTGTACCACGTTACTCCTTGTGAGATCGTTGTAGGAATTAGAAATCCCGAGGTAGGTTTCTCCATTGATTTCAAATGGCTGAGCCCCTGTTGCGCCAAATGTGTTGATGTTTTGGAAGACAACAAAACCCGCGCCATTCCACTTGTAGATGGACGACAGAACGTTGTACTTTCCTTGGGAGAATCTGTTTGCAAGGACAAGAAAGTGGTTGTCTCGAATCCGGAAATACGTCACATCGGCAGCTATAAATGAAGGCAGATTTTGGAACATTGCGAAACCAGTTTTGAATCCAGAGAATCTGAGAACAGGGAGCTTAATAAGTACACCGTTGTTTGAAGAGGTCTGTGCAAAGGAAATAAAGTGTTGGGCATTAATGGAAAAGGCAGTGCACGCAGAAGCACCTGCTGTTAAGATACTCTGATAGAGCACAAACCGGTTGCCGTTCCACTTTTGGATTGACGAAGGGATTACCGTCGTTCTGCCATCGAAATTGTTTGCAACACAGAGGAACTTATATTTGTCAATTGTGAAGTACTTTATGTCGCTTGCTCCAATAGTGGGAATTTTCTGAAAAAGAACAAACTTGTTGTCTTTCCATTTATAGACCTTAGAGTTTGTGGAGTACATTCGTGTGGCGGCATCATGGTTGACTGCTATGGCGAGGAAGTGTTGACCGTCCATCTCAAAATGCCTGGATTTGATTGCTCTGTTGATTGGTATGTCCTGGTAGGATGTAAGACCAGATTCAGTCATTTTGAAGACTTTCACGCCTGGTTGTTTATGATTGACATCGTAAAAATAGTTCAATATGACGACAAATGTGGTGCCATTGATCTGGAATGCATCCACGGAAATTGCTCCTTTAGTTGGAATATCTTGGATTTTCTCGAACAGACCGAATGAAGAAGCTGATAGAAATTCAAATTAAGGGAATTCGAATGAGGGTTAATTCTAAAGAGAATAAATGAATGAATGAATGAATGGGTGGGTAATGAATAGAGGTAAAAGAAAACTTTTGCTTTACAGTGAGGATACTCGAACCATGAACACTTGATATTTTTTATTTCATGAACTTTCTACTGCTTCAAACCTTCTGAAAATGAGGCACTGAACTCAAATAATCTTATTGTTCAAATAATTCATATTTCCAATCGATTCACACAAGGGATAAAGGAGAAAAAAAGTATAAAAAAAAAACCTCAAAGTGTTCACGGTTCAAGTATCCTCACTGTAATGGGCGGGCGAATGAATGAAGAGCAAACGCATAAATAAATGTATGAACCATTTGATGGATGAATGGACGGACGGACGGACAGACGGATATGGATGAAAGGAATAAAAGGAAAGAAAGAAAGAAAACAAATAAGGGGGAATTTGGAAATTTTATACCAACTTGTTTTGTTTTCATTTACTAGTTCAGTGATCTTCAACTGCATCTCTTGAATCTGTAAAAGACAATTTTACGAAAATGAAAAAGAGGAAGAACATGTTTATTTCGAGCTTGTTACATCCAAGAACAGGTTTCATCTTATATGCGTTCGAGGTTTTCCATGCATACCTTTTGATTGAGCAATTCATTCTTATTCATTATGAATGAGTATTTATTCTTAAGGTCATTCAGATCCTAAAACGAAAAAGAGAATTTTTTACAATGATTTTATAAAAAGAACATTCACTACGTCACGCGCGCGCTTCGATCATAATGACTTTTCATAGACATGAATGCGCATATTTCGTCCATCAAAGATGAATCCATGATGGCCCATTCAGGCTTCAGGGCAACAGACTGTAGCTCATAAGGCACAGAGATCTGTACGAAAAAGCAAATATCTACATAGCCCACTAGTAGCTTAGAAAATCAGAAAGCAAGATTCGCAATATATAGTTCCACTGATTTATTTTTTCTAAATGGTAATATTATCTGGTTATCACGAAGAGTTTCATGAAGTACTGCATGGAGACTAAACAATTCTAAGCTTGAAGAAACAAAACTTCTTTTGCTATATTGGAGAAAACTTACCTGTTGTTTCACGCTACAAGTGCAACTTCCAGTCTTACCAATGGGACCTCTTACCCCAAGCTCTCCTTGAGGTCCACGGATACCTTGAGAACCCCTATCTCCCTGTACAAATCGTATAAAGAAATTAAACTCATGGAACGAAACTTAGATTAAGACACATAAGATAACGCACGTGTTTGTATTACATGTGTGATATAAACAAGCTGGGAGTTGTAAAGCGCGAGAGACGTTTTGAAGTAAAGGCTTGCCACTTTCTCTGACTTCCATTACTATTCTGAATCTTACAAAGTGTACACATTCTAACATATTATAATGAGCTTACATGTTATATCAATAGTGTTTGTCGTTAAAATTTAGAAATGTAAAGTATCGTTGCACGCGCAAAATCGCTGTCTGCACAAACTGTTAACAATAAAGCAGCTTTCCTTGTCTCCTTTTTCTCCCTGTTCGCCTTTTGGTCCTACTTCTCCTTTCTCTCCTGGTTTTCCGTCGGTGCCATTCTTTCCGTCTCGTCCTAAAAAAATAAAATTTCATTACATTCTGTTGCTGGAAAAAGTTTTAATTTTTAGATTACAATATTTACATAGTCATTTTAGTGGTTTTCATGTCACCTACCATCTTTGCCAGGTTTGCAAAGGCATGTTCCACTACCACCAATGCCTCCACTACCACTGCCACCACTACCACCGCTTCCTTCACTACCACCACTGTCTCCACTACCACCACTTCCTCCGCTACCACTGCCTCCACTACCACCGCTTCCTCCACTACCACCACTGCCTCCACTACCGCCACTACCACCGCTTCCTCCACTACCACCACTGCCTCCACTACTGCCACGGCGGACTTCATTATTATCGTTGTTCTTCTTTGTGACCATGCTTCGTGCAGCTAGATCTTTAGGTTCGTGGTTGAGCAAAGGGTTCCCTTCAATCTGTTTCATCAATAAAAGAATATGTATGCTCAGTCGCACGTAATGTACATAATAAGTAAGTGCAACACATTTGGTTACAGGCTGAAAGAAAAAAGTTCAATCGTTACTGGTTTATTCAGCTATGGTACGCACCCTTTTCTTGGCGCGAGCCACAAAGATTTGTAAAAAGTCCAAAAAAGTGTACTAGACCATACATATGAACATTGATCTTTTGCTCAGCAGACAAGGCGCTGACGAACTTAATTAACCACACTCACTCCTGAATAACTTACCACTTTGGAAGATTCTTCCATTTGCACAAACGACGATAGTCCAGAGATCAGGAAAAGTGTCACTAACATTAGAGTGCCCATGGCTAATACAAAATTTACATGCACTCTTTCTTTTTTGATCAAAAAAATGTCCAGTTCTTGGACCAAATGTCCTCAATATTAAGCTCGCTCGATTTTATAGGGTTTCCTTATTTGGACAGGTCTGAGTGTTTGCTTCTTTCATTCTTTGATTCGTTGTTACACAAATACCTTACTAACCAGCTGAGTTGATCGCCTTCCCCGAAAGGAATTATGGGTCACTGTTTTTGGTTAGCCGATTTTTCGGGCATTTTTCGCTAGCATTTTCCGAGTATACAATGTAGACTTTTCTTGTTTATTGAAATAGAATTCTGCCGTGAGTTCGACTAGCGTTTACGATTAATTTAAAGGAGGAATAACTCGTATTTCATAAATTTTCTTGGCAGAATAATGGGAAATGCTAATCAAAATACAATGTCGAATTCTCGATTCTGATTGTTTGACCTTGAGTTTGTTCTGAATGTCAACTCAGCTGGATGGAAGCCTTTATATATTTGCCTAAGAAAACGTGTAACAATTCAATGAACTGAACGCTGAAATGTCACTTTTAATTTCTTATGGGTGGGTCAACATTATTGTTTGGCCAAAAACATCAACATGAAAAAGTAAATACTGCACTATCAAAATATAAATATGAAGATGAGAAAAAACATATTCCAGATAAATGAAACCTTCAAATATATAATTCTTACAGTTTGAGATTCTTACCAATAATAAGGTGGTTCTTATTCTATTTTTGAATCTTCTTTTCGATATTTTTTCTCGAGTTTTAGGTCACTTTTCGTCTCGCGTTACGCAAGCAATACTACCCACCTTATCATTTTAAAATCACGACTTTCAGTTCTTGTCGTCAGTTGAGTTGAAAATTATCAAAAACCTGATGAACAAGCATTTGTGTAAACAGTGTTAATAAGACCTGCAGTCTGATCAAATATTTTGATTGTTACTGCATTTTTTCGAGTGACTCATTCGGCTTGTTTCGTTAGACTGTGCGGATGGTGTTTGCTTTTCATTTTGCGAGTAGTTTGGTTGTCAATAAAAACTAAACATGAAAAAATTAGAAAAATTTCAATTAACGATGTAATGCATTAGTGAACAAACGAATGAGTGAATGAAACAATTAGAGTAAAGGAAGGAAAGATGGGATGGATGGTCGTCGTCGTCGTCGTCACCACCATCATCATCATCATCATCATCATCATCATCACCACCACCACCATCATCATCATCATCATCATCATCATCATCATCATCATCATCATCATCATCATCATCATCATCATCATCATCATCATCATCATCATCATCAGTCATCGTCGTCGTCATTATCAGCCATCATCATTCATCGTCGCCGTCGTCATTATCAGCCATCATCATCATCATCATCATCAGTCATCGTCGTCGTCGTCATCATCATCATCATCATCAAACACAATAAAGTACAATGCCATCTGTCTATACGGAAACTAAGTATTTATCTCGCAAATTAAGCCACATTTCTGCAACCTTCTGTAAAGAGTCAAGTCAAACAAAAGTTGAAATAAACCCGCACATAATAATATACTTTATTAATGTGTCATTTTTCTTTAGCGTCTTTTAAAACACTAAGACAAATGAACAAATTCTAATTTCTTAAAGACTGTTGCATTACGTTATTCTAATTACATTAGAATATTAAGTCAGCGTCGTCTAATACTATTTTCATTATTTCTACTTCTTGGCTGTCTTGTTTCATTGTTCCGGCCCAGTCCTATCGGTTCCATTCTTGATCAGTCCGAAACCCATTTGTACAATTGGCCATCCGTAAAGATAGAATTACTGACAACAGCAAAGTATGTCTTCCCTTCATGTTTAAACGTTGCAAGATCAGAAACCTTGTCAAATTTTAACTTCTGATAAGATTTGAATTCCTTTCCCTCTCCTTTGTAAATTGTCACTCTCCCGTTGCCACGTTTACTTGATGGAGAAGTCGTCACAATCAAGAAGACGCTATTGTTCACCTCAAATGATCTCAAAGAAGCAGCATCCATTCTTTTGATAGTTTGAAAAGGGACGAATTTCGAATCGGACCATCTTAAAATGGTTACCATGGAATAATAAGAAAATCGAGTTGCGTCGATGAAAGCAAGAAAATGAAGGCTTTGGATATTGAAATGATGTACGTAGAGTGCGTTTTCGGTTTTGATTTCTTGAAACTTTATGAACGCTTTCCCTGACCATTTAAAAATGACTGAATCGGAATCAGGCGATACTGAGGCAAGTGAAACAAAATGTTCCCTGTCGATTGAGAAGGCTGAGCACGCGATAGCTCCTTCAGTTTCAAGGTGCTGGAAATGCAGAAACTTTTTGCCGTCCCATTTGTAGATAAAAGAATTAACAGCGTACGTATTGCCATCATAAGAATTAGCAACGCATAAGAAGTTTTGGTCTTGAATCGTAAAATACGTTATCTCTCCGGCTCCCTGAGTCTTAAATCTTTGGAAGAACAAAAACCGCTGAAAATGCCATTTATAGATTGCAGAATATTGGAGATAAGATCCACGATAATATCGTTTGGCAACGGCTAAGAAGTGCTCACCGTTCATTTGGAAGTGCCTGATCGTGTTAGCTCCATAGACTCTCAATTTTTGGTGCGTGTGTAACATGGATCTGTTTATTTTGTAGATCAGTGGGTAGGACGTTTTTTTAGTTAGTACTAGGAATTGCATCTGTTTTATTTTGAACGCTTCTAGTGATGCTGCTCTTCCTTTAATGGCTCGAACGTGTTCAAAGAATCCCATGGTAGAAGCTGATGAGGATATTGAAAAAAATGGTTGAGGAAAAAGAGGAAACTATGACAAAAATGAGAAGGAGAAGAAAGAGAAGAAGCAAGAAAGGAAGCAAGCAAGCAAGCAAGCAAGCAAGGAAAGAAAGAAGCAAGCAAGCAAGGAAAGAAGGAAGCAGGCGAGGAACCAAGCAAGAAGAAAGCAAGAAAGCAAGAAAGCAAGAAAGCAAGAAAGCAAGAAAGCAAGAAAGCAAGAAAGCAAGAAAGCAAGAAAGCAAGAAAGCAAGAAAGCAAGAAAGCAAGAAAGCAAGAAAGCAAGAAAGCAAGAAAGCAAGAAAGCAAGAAAGCAAGAAAGCAAGAAAGCAAGAAAGCAAGAAAGCAAGAAAGCAAGCGAGGAACCAAAAAAAAGCAAGCAAGCAAATAAGCGAACAAGCAAGCAGTCAAGCAAGCATGCAAAAAGCAAGCAAGGAAGAATGATTGCAGTTAGGACAAGTACTAACTTCCATTCAGCTTTAGTTTCATTAATTCTTTTATCTGAAACAAATTAAAGTTAAATTTACTTGTTTTTGAAAGAACTACAAAAAAGAACCGTGAGAAGCATCAACATACTCACGGCATCATCCATACACCAACCCCCCTCATGTTACACAAGATATAACAGTACAAAATGCTTACCTTGGCGTTGAACGACTGTTCCATTAAGTCATACTTTTGTTGAAGATCATTTACGTCCTAAAACCAAACGTACAAAACGCTTATGCCCAGTTCAAACGTAGAACTAGAATACTTTTGCCGCGTCGAACCTAACTACCCTTGAGGACAGTGGTTCAGAAAACGCCGAGAACTCGGTATAAGACATCAGATTTTTTTGCTTAGCACCAGGAGACATCATGTGTTAAGTTTGGTATACAAACTTCTACTATTTTAAGGGAAAACAGCGCTCGACATTAAAAGTTCGACGTCTGAACCGGTCGTTAGTTCTTACCAATGGTGACTGACCCCGCAGCCCCCCTGCTCCGCGATCTCTGAAGTTCGCTAGGTCTCTTTCTTGATTTTAGGGTGGCTTTTTTTTTTGCCCGGGTTCTCCAGTTTTACTTCCTTCTCAAAAACTAACATGCTAAATTCCAATTTATCTGTCAGTCATTTGTGCCCTGACTCACATCAGCCCAGAGGATGTTGGTTGGTTCGATAAAATCTGAAGGTTTTTCTATTGCTATCTATATTTACGACATATTTGGTTCTGGAAAGAGGGCGTTCTCGGTCAGTGGCATCTTACCTGTTGTTTTACGGAGCATTTGCATTTTCCACTGGTTCCTGGTGGACCACGACCTCCCTGGAAACGAATTTGAAAAATTATTATAAAACTTGTTATTGATAAGACGCACTGGTCACTATTCAGCATTTTGAGGCATCGGTTCACAGACAAAGCATTGAATCCAATCTGCAAGCTAGTTTCAAAGGATTATAAAATTTGAAACTTGAAGCCTCGAATGAACGCTTTGTGTTTGATAAGTGAACCGATGTATGGCGAGTGGTGAATTTAAAATAGCTTTAGGTGTTTGTAATACAGCGGTATTTTATGAACTTGAAATTGGTCTATTTGAAACGTGGCCCTTTTATAAGATTCACAGCCTTCGTTGACCTAATCCCTCCCTTACAGCTTCCTTTGTTATTTTGTCCCTCTTTTCCTGTAATAAAAGTAGTATCCCATGTTCACTTTGATAGCTACTCCGGCAGTGTTGTAGTAAGGATTTCCCATGAGAACACTCTGCACTAACCCCAATAATCCTCCATCCCTACCCCCTACCTTTCCCCTAAAAATCCATGCATGTTACCATTAAATTATTAATGGAAAGGGGGCCACAACACACCCAGAACCACAGCCCTCAATACCTATACCCTTGGGACTGATGACAAAGTTCAATCGTTGCGTAACTCTCATGAATGCAATACCTTCTCGCCTTTGTCTCCTTTTTCTCCGTTTTGTCCATCACGGCCATCCCTTCCATCTCGCCCTAGAGGATGAAGCAATTTTAGAAGCGAACATTAACTCATAAATATTGAGCATAAGATAGAAATGTTAGACAATTTCCATAAATCTGCACGGCGAACGAGTGCTCAATAAGTGCAATATATGTTATATTACTCGCCATTTTTTCCAGATTTACAGCAGGTTTTCAAGAGCACGTCGATTGTCGGGCATTGGTCACTACCACCACTGCCTCCGCTACCACCAGTGCAGCCGCTGCCACCGCTGCCACCAATCCCATTATGACAATCCTTTTTCGACTGAACGCCATTTGCCTGTAATTTTTTTTGAACAAAATAGGTTAAAATATGAATTTTAAAATGAGTTAATTAACAGTTATTCAAAGCGGATAGCTTTTATGAAAATAATAATCCAGGGTCAAATTGGTCGGTCAAGAGTTTTCCCTTGGTCACAACAACAAGGTGAAACGTCTTGTCAGTTAACACATTTATTCAATCATTCACACATTTTGCATATTGTCGTCAGTGATTTTGATTTCAATATAAAATAAAGTTGAATGGTGTTAGCTTCAAGAACTTACTTGCTTTGACTGTCCTGAATAGTTAACAGTAACAAGAAAGACAAAAACCAAAACGTAGAAAACAACGCCCATCTTTGCTGGATCCTGGCTTATTCTTGAAACAGTATCAGTAAAGAAATGACATCGTATGTCTGACTCAAACAGACTAGATGGAGGTATTAAATACACACTTATTCGTTACGTGGCACGTTTTATTTGATCGGAAAGCTGCTTCATCAAATTGTTCAAACACTGGGTAACCCATACAATGCCAGGTTGAAAACTTAAGCCCACAAAACCTATATCCTTATTCACACACAATAAAAAAAAGACTATCTGTCACGCTTGCTGAACATTGTGCTGCAATCATTATTGATATTTTTATTTTTATTTTACCCGAGCTATTATGTAGTGCAGTGCTAAATATTCATAAAACAGTATCATTTTCAAAATATGCAGTTCCTTTGACTCGTAACTTTTAATTAAAACATTTATTTTACCGCTGTAAGAACAGTTTTGAAACCCCTAAATTTGACCGACCCACATCTGTTATGTTTGTTTAGAATCGTCTTCCTAGTTCAGATAAAACCACATAAACCCACAGTTTGTAAGAGGCAAGGTTTGACATATACAACCAAAGCCACTTGTTAAATTTGGACTCAGTTTATTTTGTACACGTTTGAGTGGTGTTGTTACTTGTGTTTTATATTAAATACAAACATGTACAGTGATTGTGGTAAGTTAACATATGGCCCACATGGTAAGGAAAGTTGAACTATGAAAATGTGGAAGAAACTGCTTGGACTAATGACACAGGTGCTAGCCAAAGAGAGGAGAGGAGAGGAGAGGAATGATAGGAAGAGAAAGGGAATACAGAAAGACATGAAATGAGCCGAGAAAAGATACTTAGAGTGGATCGAGAATGGAAAAAGGAAAGAAAAAGACGACCTACAAAACATCACCAAACATGGCAGCCTTGTATTTTTGAAGAATTTTACGAGTTATATCACATGCAACGTATAGTCTCTTTTTATTTTAATGTTTAATAATTGAAAATCTTTGTTCCATAGTTTACTCATATCTTAGATAACATTAAAACAAACGAGGGATTAAAAAATGAACCGACCGCTGTACAGCCTGACTACAGACTCGTTTATATTTATAAGTTTAGCCTCGTTTGAATGGAGCAAATCATTTTAAGGGTTTTCTTTACTTCATTTTGCTCTGTACGAGCGAGTCTGTAGTCATTACGCACAGTATTAATCATATGATTGAGAAAAACAGTATGTCCGCTGTACTCAATAAATTAACTTATTTATTAAATTGATTCAATTCAATTAACACTGACAGAATCTATTGAAAAATTAACGATCATGATTTGAATAGAAATTTCTAACACCAAACAATGATTTCGTCTCATGATGTACAATATTATAACAGTCAATTAAAACATGCAGAGTAACATAAAAAAATGAAAAAAACCCTCAAAAATGGACAAGCAGTCATCTCAGGTTTTCGACTGCAATTTGTCGCTGCTATTTAATTAAAATTATTAAATATATTATACTCTTATTTCAAAAATACACCTTAAAATGTTGCAATAAAGTAATCGCTATCAAAAAATTAAAATTACAAAATTCAAAGTATTAATTTTAAGGGATTCTAACACTGGCACAAATGATTGTTTATCTTGTGCGCATGCGCAATAGTAGATTATTCAAGAACGCACCGTGTATCAGAATCCAATATTCAGAATCCAACGTCTTCATTTTAAGAAACCCGAGGGTTGAAAGCAGAACCTCATTAAGAAAGTGAATGTGTTTGCATGCATTTTTCATGTTTATCCAGTGTGAATATGATATGTGTTGTGCTTTTGCGGTGAAGTGAGGTGTAGCAGCTCCATCGTCAGAATATTTCATTGTTATACATTGTTGTAGCACTCGATAGTGTTGCGCTGTGGAATCAATTAATAGTGGAAATCGTGAGGTAACAACGACATCATACCACGCAGAGACGACAAAGACGTTGTGATGAATAGGGAAAAACAGATAAGCCAAAGCTTCAGTCGTATTTCTCCGATGAACTTGTGCTTGGAACACATTCTTCTGGGTTCTTGAGATGTCTACTCAGCTGTGTAGATTGCGTAAATGTCTTATTGCACTTCCGGCACTTAAATGGCTTCTCTCCGGTATGTGTTCGAATGTGATTATTAAGAGTCGTAGCACCAGCGAAGGATCTTCCACAGAAGCCGCACTTAAATGGCTTTTCATTGATATGAGTGACAACATGATCACGCAGTTCGCTGGCTTCTTTGAAAACTGTAGGGCAGTGACCGCAATGAAATGGTTTGTCGGGAGATTGAGTGCAAATGTGCATCTGTAGGAGTACTCTTTGACTGAATGTCTGGTTACACTGGCCACATCTCCACATGTTCGCTTCACCGGTGTCATTGAGATCCATCGGGAATATTCCGTTGTGTTGGCCTAAACGGTCCAATCCATTTTCCTGAAGGACAAGACATATTTATTGAGTTTATTAGAGAGCACAAACAAAAATTTCAGATCAAGAGAAAACCAACCAAGGATAACTGGATTAATGGATGCATGGAAGGATGGATGGGTAGGATGTTCTTTACCTGCCCTAGTCCATTATAAAATATGTCATTTTCTCGTGGAAGTGCAGAGTTTGGACTTCCTGTAGGATTTCTCCAAACTGTTCCATTTTCTATTAAATAAAAAACAATAAATTACTTTAGATAAATGACAAGAAAATATAGTCAAAATGAATAAGAATAGCACCCAATAAACAGCAATAGCAATGAAGTTTGCCCGCACCTCAGTTAGAGTGGTTTCACGTCGGCCATGTTGTTGCGCAAGAATGTAATATTTTACATAAAAAGGACTTTATTTCCCAAAGCAAAATATATCCATTGTCTTGCCTTACAACATTGCTTCCATCTCAACATAATTATAATGAATAATCGATCTACTTCACAAACCTTTTCTTGGTAAATCCTTCAATAATGCAGGAATATCGATGAGTTCTGAGTATTTTTCGTCGTACCAGACCAAGAGTTCCCGTCCTGCGGGAATGTGTTTGTATGCCCGATAATAAATATTGCCACAGTACTGGAATACTGTCATGTTTTGTTCTTCCTTATATCGAGCACACTGGATAAAACGCATCCAACTCGACGTTTTCTCGTTTTGGCCATCAACGTAATGATTGAATCTGCCATCTTTGTAAATCTAGAAAAAATCAAACTTCTGTTAATAAAATTTTTTTTTTTAGAGATAGTTTACCTTGGCCTCTTAGGTTAACTCTAGGACACCAAGGCCCAGTTCAAACGTCGAAGAGGATTTGTGTTTCTTTTATTGATTTTGCTACTGCTGTAATGTTAGTATCATCAGAAAACATCCTAGTCACTTATGTATAAAAGGAAGAAAAGCGGACCCAGGATGGAACCCTTGAGGAATTCCACAGTTTATATCTCTTTTATTAGAAAAACTGCCATTTACCTGACATGTTTGCTTTCAATTTTTTAGGTGAGAACTAAGTTTAACTAGTTTAAGAAAATCCCCTTTGACACCGTAAGCCACGAGTTTAGCTAACAATATCTCATGGTTTACGGTATAAAAAGCCTTCTTGAGGTCAAGAAATACTACCAAGTCATTTAGGCCACGATCCATATTGACATACCATTTTTTGGGTCGACGTTTGAACTGGGTCTAAAGGTAGGTTGACCTTACTATATAGGGTTTCTCAAATTTTCGCAATTGTTTCAAGTTTTGATGATTTTTTGAACATGCAAAACTGGTCTTAGTGTCCACAAAGATATGTCATATTTACCTCCCACATATATCGGGTATCTGAATCTGATTTTATATCTTCCCTGCTGACCAACTGTCCTTCATACGGGCCGATCCAGGTACCGGGAGGTACGGGACGGGCAGCACAGACACCCAGTTCTGCTCCAGGGATACTTGAACGACAAAGTTGTACCTCATCTGGGAAGACGAGGGAAGCAAGTGGAGAAGACGGTCTTCTTCTCTCAATTTTTTCTAGAAAAGAAAAACAAAACGCGTAATAGAAAGTTAATAAGATGAAAAATTGCTACACTTTATTACTACAATTGTTAATGGCATGCATGTGGGATATCTGCTTGGAAATTTGGTTTTTGGCTGCTCCCCTAACACACATTTTCAATCAAATTTTCAACGCGGTTCTGAGCTAGTAGCTTAAGTTCCCCAATTTTTGATCGACGGCAGCCAAAAACCAGACGTCTTGGGCTGCCGTTGGTCGCGTTATTATGAAAATGGGTGTAATAGTTGAGTCTTCCAAATGATGAAAGCAAAAGACCATGTCATCAGTTCCGAGTTCTTATTTGAAATATTATATGCTTACCAGTTTCTAATTTCTCTTGGCTAAGTCGTCGCTTTTTGTCGTATTTGTGTCTGACATCCTCGGGGTCTACGGCGACCACTTCACGACGTCCATAAAGAAAGGTGTACAAGTCTTCCCAAGAAAGCTTGCTCCGATCTTTTGATGGCGAGAAAACGCTTTGCTTTCGTTCCTCTGGTGATATCATCGCTAGAAAAAGAACAGTTCCAAATTTGAAGTGCTTGATAAAAACGAATTTGATCGTTTGATGAGCAGGAGGAATGAGTTGAATTCTTCAGAACTCGAAAAAAATGAAGGAAAACTTGAGAAATGAGTTCAAACCGTTGCCAATGGAAAAACAGGTGAAATTATGAAGATGTCTATCAAACTGTACTGTGAGAAAAACAGAGCATTTTGCGTTACTTTGTTGAAAACAATGATTATTTTATGACTGTTATTATTGCAAATTAAGTTTTCAAGTCATTTTTTCTTCACATCTTACAGCGAAAAAATCCCAGCGAATTAACTAAAACCACTAACCAGTTCAGTTCAGTGTTTTAATAAATTTATTTTTAAAGTATATTAAGTTATTAAATGTAGAATGGCTTAATTTTTTGAATTTAGATCTCAAATAATGATATTTTTTAAAAATGCCTTTCAGCGACACGTCAGGGGGTTTTGCTTGTCGTCAAAATTAAACTCAAACCGAATGCTCAATTTCGTACATCTTCGAGAAAACGATTCGAAAAACCTCACTGAAAACTGCATCGATAAGATTTTCAGACTTTAAGCATCCTTTACTTTGTGCGCTTTAGCGATTAACGCCAATTGAACCTTTTTGTTTTTCTAATAGAAAACAATAATCGTATCGTTTAAAGTGAGATTAAGAACACTAAGAATTCCAGATGAGTTTTCCAAACTTTAAGGATCTAAACAATCATGACAAACCTTTGATATTTGAGTTTCTCCTTTCACGACATTGACTCATTCAGTCACAGGAAGATGTGGAATACAGCGCTCAGTGAGCAATAATAACCGGTAAAAATTCCAGGTTGGCTTATCCTCTAACCGGTAGCAGTTCTTTGATATTTACCGGGTTTCTTTATAATAGCTTATTAAAATTTTATAAATTTATAAAAGTACAAAAATGTTTTTACGAAGCCATGAGTCTAAAGTACAGTTGATAATGGCTCAGTGACAAGTTCTTGTCAAAATATAAGAGAAAAACTAAACGTTCTTGAAAAAAAAAATTAAGTAGCTTAAAGAAACTTTAGAACTTTTTCTCTGTCTTCGACTGTCGTAATAGGTTGAATTAGTTAATTTAAAAGAAAAATAATTACTCATTTCACGGTTAATGCGTCCGCACCTAAAATACATTTTTTCCAAGTGCGAAGCTAGTACTAATGGATGTACCTAAAAACAACTGGTGCTAATCTCAAAGTAACCTAATTTAAAACAAAACATTCTGTAATCAAATCTCGTTTACTGGTCGAAGTTTTGGGACACGTGAAAGGTGAAAAATCCAATGTAATTTATTACAAAATCTTTGTAACGTACACTTGGACCTTCAGTGATGATGGCCAACTAAACATGGCCGAAAGCTCGGTATCCGAAACCTTAAAAAATATTGTAGAATGAAGCCTATATATACAATTTATTTCTACATACAAACATATACAAAGACAATTTTAGGCGAAAATTGTTTATGAAAAATATCTAACAGTTCTAGTTTAAAAAAATGTGTTAGATACAAAAACGTTTTTTGGCTCGTGTGTGTCAGCGGTCTCACTTGTAACCACATTTGGAGTTCCAGTGGCTAAGGTGGTTAGTGCTTTTCTTGCTAAGTGAGAACTTCAAAGTTCGACCTCAGTCGCTCTCATGCTTATTCTGACCATTCCCTGTATTTTCTCTCGAGTTTTACAGTCGAATAAAAGCGGGTGAAATATCACCTTCCTAGGAATTCAGTGCTGTTACTTCCATTGCCACAAAACTGACGGTTTTGACTGAACCGATTAAAAATGACATAGCGGTTAACCAATTCCAATATGATACGAAGTTTTAGAACATCTATCGACACTCCTAGCCAAACCACAACTAGTTATATAAGTTTACATCAATGCATTTTTAATTTCTCAAATGTTCGTCTATTAATATATCTCATTTTTACATTGAAATTGGGTATAAATTCTAGAATGTTCCAATCCCAAGTTGTTCTGGAACATCTTTTTTGCAGTTTATGAAACTGAAAAAAAGTAAATCTCATTTTTACACAGAAATTAGTTATACATTCTCGACTGTTCCAAGACTAGCAAGTAATTGGAAGTAAGTTCTTCAAATGTATACGAAGCATCTCGTAAACTTGTAGAAAAATTAAACTATTCAAATCCTTTTGAAAACTTAAAACGAGAAGACAATGAAACACGAACCTGTTTAAAAGACATCCATGGTTTTTGAACTACATATAAATTATTAAGTAACTTCAACCTGGTTTACTTTCGAGGCGTTTCAAAATAAACATATTCGACCTTTTTTCAAGCTCCTATTGTCTTATTGTATAATGAATATTGAACATTTAAGTTTAAAATATTTGTAAAATTTACATCGGTAATCGTCAACAATATTCTTAAAAACAGTGTTTTTTTAACTCTACAAAACTTACGGTATTAACAAAGAAGGTCAAGTTTATTCTTGTGTTTATGCATTTGAAAATATACTATTTATTATTTTCTTCATTCCGATATATTTGGGCAAATGCTTTAAATCGAGTTTAGCCGAGAAAGCGTTTGACTTTCTTAAACGTTAGCTTGACTCATGCCGGACCTACGTTTAAATATTTTCGCGAATCTTAAAGCGTTTTCTATCTAAAATCTTAAATGCAATAAAGACAGAAGGAAAGACATTTTTCAGGATCGTAAGTCATCAAAGCTTCCTCGTTTTATTATTGTTTATGTTTTAAGAAATCAGTTGGCCTAAAAAACCAGAAACGACAAGAGCAGTGTTTTTTGCTACTTCATTGACAGCTAACTGACACAACACGACAAGAAATTACCTATAAACGTCACTTGTAAAACATTAATATCGTTATAAAGATTTCACGGTATAATTCGAAAATTAATTCGAATTAACAGGAATTTTTCAGCTTGAAAAAATATTTAAAAAATACAAATGTGAAAAGCGAAAGCCAATTATTTTAAAAATGAGAAATATAATTCTGAATAAAAGTCAATGCAAATCTAATCAACAGATATCGAGAGCGCTTGAAACGCCGTGGAAAAAGTCAAATTCCTTCAAAATCTTCGAGGTTACTTACTTTAAGTGCCCCTGTAATTGTTTTGAATAAAATACTGTAGTACCTGTTATATTTTATAGTATAACATCAAAATACGGAATTGTATTGACAAGATGAATTTTACTTACGACATAAAACGAAAAAAAAATACCTTAAAAAAACCTCTTTTTCGCCAAAATTTACACCCAATTTTTAGTATTATTGTAAACCTATAATGTTTAACTGGATTTTCAGTTGACCAAACATAACACTGAAGTATGAATATTGTATATCTCTATCGAAACAAAGAGATGTAACTTAAACTCCATTCAGTTTGGGTAAGTCAAAATTTCTATGAATTGAATTAACTCAATTCGTTTTGTTTCAAAACTTTTTAAACATGAAATTGAAGTTCAATCGATTTGAACATAAAATCGTCTCATTCTTCTCGAAATAAAAAAAACTTCGTCGTAAAAAGTTTATCGACTTCAAAATCAAGCATTCAAACATCGATCCTTTTTGTAGCGTATAAATGCTTGGCCTCCAAGGTGGTAGTCACTAACTATGAAGATTTTTAGTTTCGAGAAGAATTTGCTTAGTGAAACCACAGCTGGAGAGCTTTATCTTACCGTTTTGTAAACAAACGGGTTCTTGAAGGACTTAAAAGCCTGCCGAAGAAAAACAGAGAAATTTATACCAGTTGATGAAAAAACAAAACTTGGTTAGTGTTTTCAAACAATAGGCTCTTGATATGTGGCGATCGTTTTTTTGAAAAGTCGCTAACTATATGCATCTCTTCGAGAATCCAATCGATAAATTGATTAATTAATTTTTTTATGGAATAAAGATTGTGTTGATGAAAGAATTATACTAGAATTAGTAGAAAAAATATCAAAAAGTATTGATTAAAAACATTTTGTTGTATTTTAGTGTATTTTAGTGTCTATAAGAATGAGTCAACCGTTCAAGGCAAGAATTTATGTTGCAACACCTGTCAAAGACGAATCGCAGTATTTTTTACATGTTATGACATCTAAGACTCCACAAAATCTATAAACAATGTCTTTTTCTATTAGAATAACAATTGCAATTTTCTGCTGTTAAAATTAATTGAATTTGCTGAATAAGTTAGGGAATGAATTCTGGAATAAGATAAAATGAAGAGGCAAGATGTTTTGCAATGTCGTAAGTTGTAAACTGCAAGTTAAGTCAACTATAGACACTTTTGAATAATTAACCTTTATATTATAACTAGATATAGGAGGTAGAAATGGGTTACAATAAACGGAGTTTTTCTTGCTGTTTAAGTACATCAAATTGAATTTAACAGCTCTTAGTAAAAATATCACTTCCAACATCGAAAACAGTGAAAAAAACAGAGATGAAGAGAATTGGTCACTACAGGTAATATGGACGTAAAACAACAAAAAATACTAAATGTCACAAAGATTTTTTTTAGAAAGAGTATTGATTAAATTACATCATTTAATGAGGTTAATTTTGAGTAGAAATTGAGAATTTAATCTAAGAGTTAGTTAGTGTACTTGGCAAAACCAGATGCTTTCGTACAAGTTTGCTGACTTCGTCTAATAACAAACTAGAAAACGTCGACGAAAATACATAAAAATGATATGTAAAAATATTTTTACCTTGTGGGAGTCCTTGGATAACCCAAGTAGTTAAGTTATGAAGTTAATTCGCCAAATGTCTTCGTTTAATTGACAGGGCACTGAAAAACCACGTTGGCTGTCAAAACTCCAGCACGAAGTGATTGTTACTAGGGGTTTTTAGTGGAGGATAAAAAGGAAATGTTTTTAATATTGATGAAGTATAAAGCAAACTTAGTTGATCTGGAGAGACAGGTTTGAAAACAATGACAAAGGATATTATGACATTTCGTGTTAAAAAAACTATATGAAATAATCGTAAACAAAAAAAAACCTTTTAGAATTTCCTTACAAATTTTTTACATTTTCGTGGGTTTTTCCCAGGAATTTGAATTACGTATTAGATAAAAACCACAGAAAATCTAAAAATGATAATTGAGGATAATGTAAAACGTAATTCATTGATTATTTTTTTCAGAACCTGTTATTTTTTCGCTCTGTGTTTTGTCATGTCACCTATAACATTGGTTCAGTTTTTTTGTTCTTCATATACAATATCGAGCACAATGAAAATTGATTCACGTGTTTTTTCCATTGTTTTTTTTTTCAACCAATACAAACTAAACGCCATAAGAATATAATAATTCCCCATTCCAATGAGCTCAACATTCTTTAAAATTTAAGAACCAAGTTTAAAGAATCAATTACAGTCTTTTATGGGTTTTAATGACTTCCCCTCTTCTAATTAAACTATTTAATCTTGAAGTCTATTTGTCATTATGACTTTTCGTTTATCCAAACATTGTTTCCAAGTGTCACCTCAACAATCACTAGTTTATGTTATCGAATTTCTGCCGGTTATCTTGCACAATTAATACACTAACTAATGATAGAAAATGATTCATCGTTAAAAGTGAGTCGATAAAAGAATGTATAAAAAAGACTGCGATGTAGTTACAGTTATTCTAGATCCTTCGAATCTAAAAATAAAGAACAAAAACTTATTAAACATTAAAGTAAAGCAAATAGGACTTGCTTCTTAAAACTCTCTTCTCCCTCCCTCTCACTAATGATCAACTTTAAAACACAACCAAGTTTTTAGAAAAAAATGTTCAAAAAATCAATTAAAAAATTGAAGTTAAAGCAAAACATTTCCCAGATAGTCGTGATAATTTTTTTCTTATTCAAACCTGGTAATAATTTTCTCAGTAAGATTCAAACGAATTTTGTTGATAAAATATTATGGTGCCGACTGAAATAATAAACTATACTACGTCTTTGTATTTATTCATATTTTGACATGTTTATAGTATTCGCGGGCAGATCTCATGCTGTTTATTAACAGGCGCCAAGAACGAATAGTTAATGCTATCGAAAAAACTGTTAGCCATAATCCTTAGTAAACGTTCACTTAATTGTGACATATAGATATGCTTCAGATAGTATACATCTGAGATCTTAAAAAGGAAAATAGTTCAGGATATTGTTCAGGGATAGTTCATCAACAATTTCACCGTCGTAATCTTAATATCAAATAACTGAACTTTTTAAGTAATTTTTTTATAGTAAATAATGTCTGACTTAAGATTTCCTTGTGGCCAAAAATGGGTAGGGTTTTGTTCCAGATATTTCAGTTTCACTTTGCCAGTTGCAGACGAAACGTTTACAGTCAACACACTTATGAAAATTGTCCACCATTCCTGAAGGAGTGAACAAAGAGGGCGAAATTACATCACTATAGTTGACATCTCTCTGACAAATGAAACAAATCGTGGACAGAGGAAAATAAGACTGCCTTTCATTTAGGCGAAGATTCGCGTTTTCAACACCAACACCTGTTTCCTAATCATATATGGCACGCCTATTTCTCAAAATATCTTTATTTAACTAAATACACAGGCGTTACTTAAATAGCGCAGACCACCTTTTTGATGAGCCAATAGTAACACCAGTAGGTGAGTGGTCTTTTTGAGGAAGGCCAAAGTGACCAGACTTTGGTACAACTCGGTGTGATGTAAAACCTCGTTCAAAAGTTTCCACTGAGTGAGGAAAAAAATATGATAAAAATTGCATTCTTAATTAGTTAGTTAAATTTGGTGTAAAAATAA
The DNA here is from genome assembly GCA_023349425.1 of Anthopleura sola. Taxonomy (NCBI): domain Eukaryota; kingdom Metazoa; phylum Cnidaria; class Anthozoa; order Actiniaria; family Actiniidae; genus Anthopleura; species Anthopleura sola. The sequence continues at coordinate 10,161,446 of JALHLI010000007.1, read as the reverse complement.
TTGCCGAAAAATTGAAATTCGATTTTTTGGAGATAGTTCATGGTATCGTAAAGAGGTCAGTGTCCTTCCGTAACTACAGATGACCAAGTTTACTTGTCGTAATAAAGAGGCGCACGTCCGTATAATAGAGGTGTGTACACACGATTTCTTTCGTTCATCCCAAACGTATACCACAAAACTACATAACCAAGTAAGATGGGAGTTCACTGCTGCGGATCCACCATTTTACCAGTTACGGCAACACACCCGCGGCGACCGACAATCATGGCACATAAATTGTTATGGAAAAAAATGCACGCTACATGAGCAGTAGACAAAAGGACAAAAGCCGTAAAACTGGTGTTTCGCTTAAACCAGACGGAAAATCAGACGACGTTGTTCCGTTATTTACGACGGTCCCGCGTGTCCAAACTTTAAAGGAACTTCCCATCTGCGCATGTGTCATTACCGGTAGGAATTTACAAACCAAATGAACAAAGGCGAGCCATTAGATTAGTGCGTTAATGACGTCGAATTGGAGGTACGAATTTCGGTAAGGTTTTTACATGGAAAGTGACTGTGTAATAAGGATATTTAGTGACGATTTTCGGGGTAAAAAAAGTTGTTTATCGTACAACAAAGCTTCCGGGTTCCTCGGATAAGATCACTGTAATAATCAATCAGTTGATACCTGACACTTAAATAGTGTGTGTAAAGAATATTAGGAGATTAGAAGGTAGTAAGGACTGTGTGATGAGGATGTGTGAAAAGGCCATATCTCTCCCCCCCCCCCCCCCCCCCCCCACCGGGCATATCACCAACGAACACCAGGCAGTATTACATAAGATATATAAAATATTAATTAAATTTTAATCGCGAGCACGTGTCAGATCCTTTCTCACTCGTTCCTTCAAGCTTAGCGATACGTGAACCAAACTGAATGGCTCTTTTGGGTAAGACCGCTGATGACGTAAGACCCAGTAGCTTTGCTGCTTGACGTAATAAGATCTTCTCCCCAGTCCCTCTCGGTAATCTTAAGTCGGCCTGAAATCACGATAACTTTTTATAAGTTCGATGGGTTTTGCTATTTATTAACACTGGGCTTCCTGTGGACAACTAAACCTGCGCTTACACCACTGGGCTACCTGTGGTTAATTGAATAGTTTGTGTTCGATGCGCATTCTTTACAATCGATTGTGATTAGTTTTATATTATGTTGTAAAACTTACCTTAAGCCAGACTGGGAGGCCACTGAGGAAAGACACAACTTGTTCATCCAGAAATGGAAAACGCGCCTCACGCCCGTGATCTGATATACAGCGGTCATCTCTACCTAAATTGCGTTCGGATATTCGATTGACTTCCATCTCCATCTCGTCGACAAGTCCTTGCCAGCCTTGTTGACTACAAGAAAGAAGAAACTTTAAAAAACGAGAAGATAGATTATACATTAATAAACTTGAAATAAGTCATGAACCTCACTTGAATTTTGATCGGTGTCTTGCGTATCCTCCAAGCTGCTCGTCTGCTCCCATCCCCACCAACAGAACCTAGGAATCAATGAAATACACTGAAGAAAACTTGCATAACAGCGGCTACAACAAAGTACAGCACTACAAAAACAGCAGCAACAACAACAACAGCAGCAACAACAACAGCAGCAGCAACAGCACTATAATAACAGCAGCAGCAACAACGGCAGCAACAACAGCAGCAACAACAACAGCAGCAACAACAACAGCACTACAATAACAGCAGCAGCAACAACAACAACAGCAACAACAACAGCAGCAGCAACAACAGCAGCAGCAACAGCACTACAATAACAGCAGCAGCAACAACGGCAGCAACAACAACAGCAGCAACAACAGCAGCAACAACAACAGCAGCAACAACAGCAACAACAACAGCAGCAACAACAGCAGCAACAACAACAGCAGCAGCAACAACAACAGCAGCAACAACAATAGCAACAACAGCAGCAGCAACAACAGCAGCAGCAAGAGTAGTAAAATAAGGATAATTTCGTTGTACCTTGGCCAAGCTTGTGTATTCATTCGGATGGAAACACCTTGTTGAATCTTCTGCCGTTCCCATGGTGCATCTTGGGCAACGTAATACACCACTCCCCCTGGCTGCAAACCATAGTGCACAGCCTATACTATCATCTAGTACAGAGGTCAGGGGGGACACCAAGTGGGTAATATGCTTCGACCTATTTACATAATTATACATATCAGTCTAGATCTAAAAAACTCAGATATACTTTATAGCTATTTTGCACTCCTGCATTGCCACAGGGTGACCAGTCGTTGTCGTTGTCGTTGTGCTGTTTTTTCGAGGGGCATTTGAGCGGGGTTTTTTTTCATTAAAAATGTTTTATTGTTAAAAAGCACAAAGATGTTGACTGAGCACCAAGTGCATGGCATTGCTTGGCAATCTGTAGCGTTTTTTTCTCATGGTAGTGGGGGCTTGAATGACTGTTGCCTTTTCTCCCAACATCAACCGCAGACCGCCCATCAATGCAGGCTAGCTAACAAAAAATGACTCTTAACCTTGCTTCCTGAAGATCTTTCAGGGTAACGTTGACCTGCAAATCAAACAAAAAATTTGTTTGTTAGCTCCATCTTACTAATCAATGGTATTGAGTATGCTTTTCCCAAGAATGCTGAGCTGGAAGTTAACTGGAGGTATCTCTGGTAGGAATACTTTAGGAATACAGAAAAAATTGCACAAGAATCATTTTTGCACACAACTATAGTGAGCTATTACTTGTACCTCAATGAAGTTCCACTGTCTCTGAGGATTAATCAGATTCAGTTCTAGAACCCCCTTCCTTCCTGTCAGCCTGTCTGGGACATCAAAGCTAGGTCCTCTTTCTTCTTCTGGTTGGTTGGGTTTAGGTTTTCTTTTGTTGGTGGGGTTTTGCTTGGGAATTTTTCGCTCGAATGCAACATTAATGAGATCGATTGCTTCAGTCATAGGGACAAATCTGGATAAGATAAAAAATGTGACATGAAAATTCAGAGAAGCAATAAAAGATAATGAAAAGTTGGATGGATGGATGGATGAGTGGGTGGATGGGATAGATGGATAGATGGATGGGATAGATGGATAGATGGATGGATAGATGGATGGGATACATGGATAGATGGATGGGATAGATGGATAGATGGATGGATAGATGGATAGATGGATGGATAGATGGATGGGATAGATGGATAGATGGATGGATAGATGGATGGGATAGATGGATGGAATAGATGAATAGATGGATGGGATGGATGGGTGAAATGGATGGAAGAGTGGGTGGGTGAATGGGATAGATGGATGGATGGATGGGATAGATGGATGGGTGGATGGGATAGATGGATGGATGGATGGGATAGATGGATGGATGGATGGGATAGATGGATGGATGGATGGGATAGATGGATGGATGGGTGGATAGAATGATTGAACGATAGATAATATATGTAAATAGATTTACCTGTCTGCTAAAGCTGCAAGAACAATAGAGTCTATTCCACCAGAAAACAAAACACCAACCCTTGCATCAACCAATTTATTTTTTCCACAAGATTCTTCACTTGTACCTTGAGCTCCTTCACCCTTTTCACAGGTTAGCTTTGTTTGTGTACTACCAAGTCCATGATCATCACACCCAAGTTTTTGTTTCTCACTATTAGAATTCATCCTTGGTAAATTAAATACTCTCTTCCTTACTGCTTCACCGAGTACAGAAATCAAAGTTTCTGGTAAACTGTCTGCACTCCTTTGCTTAGCTTGATGATGACTTGTATCTACAACCAATGCTGAAGATCCACCATCCTTGCAAACAGCAGTTAGTTCTTGGGAATTACTAGCAGATATAACAACCTTGTTGCACAATTCTTTCAATGTGTCAATATTATATAAAGTTGCTCCAGATGTTTGCTGAAAAGGCTTGTTATTGGGTACAGGAGTAGAAGAGGCATCTATTCCTTCTTGTCCCAGTTCCAAATCATATTCATGTGTTGAGTATCGACTGTTTGAAGAAGTGGTTTTTATATCTTGTTTATCACTGTCACTGTCATGAACCAATGGAGCTTCTCTTTCTAAAATTTGTGTTTTCTTAATGTCTGGTTGCCCTGTCAATAGTAGAGAACACTCTGCTTTTCCTCTAAGTCCATTTGTATATTCATTATCTAAAAATTCTAAGTCAGATTCTGATGGAAGGTCCTTATTGAAAGGCTTCACAGGTGCCTTCATAGTATAATATTCATCATGTGAATCAAGTTTTGTGCGGTCAAAAGTCCAAGGATACTTTTTGAGTTTGAAAGAATTAAATTTGAAAGTTTCTACATGCTGGTTTTGACTGGCATCTTGTGGTTTTGTTTCAAGGCAATAAATACCATCAGCAGGAACCTCTTCCCAAGTCTGAGAAACAAAACAAGATAAATAAATATGAATAAAAGATTTGCAGTCCTTTTCTCAACCGAAACTACTCAAGCTACAGTACTGTACATCACACCATACCCACCACACCACACCATAACACACCATAAAACATCAGACTGCACCACACTATACCACATTAGACTGCACCACATCACACCCCACCACACAATTGCCTCCAGTTATTATAGAATTATTGTTACTATTATTATTCCAAGGGTTGAGCATGCAGTTGCAAGTCAGAATTAAAAATGATGCAACATGATTTCCCAGGCATCCACCTACCAAGCTTTTGTGACTATGGTCATCACTCCTCTGTGCTACAGACGACACAGCCATAACATCATTGTCATCTCTTGGAAGATGCCACACTAGACTTCTCCTTCCAAAGTAATCTCTTCCAAACCAGAGCTTACCCTCTATTGGCTGATAATAAACAAATGACCAAGGTCCTTGGAGTTGCGACATTACATTCAAAATATGGTTGGGGGAGTAAGAGTGGTTGCCAAGGAGACATGCCAGTACTGAGGTGTCATTGTTATCTTCAGGGATCTGTTGAAATTCAGTTTTTAAGTGAGAACGTGGCTTCCTTTGGTAAACATACCACAGGTAACCCATGTTACATGCATGATTCACCAATTTCCATACATCGGTTCAATAGTCAAATACAAATTACTCAATTGAGGCTATGAGGTACAAATTTGAATAATTCTTTGAAACTACCTTGAAACCTTGATTGAATGCTTTGACTGTGACTAGTGAGCTGATGTATTGAAAATCATGGTCAATTATTCCCTTGTTTTTAATCATGCTATACCACAGGCAGCCCAAATTTTGATACACATGGTCATTTGGCAACTTCATTTCCAGATGTTTGGGCTTCCTTTGGAAGCAATACCACAGGCAGCCCATATAACAATAATACCACACAATTTATCCACAAATGCATAAAATAATAAAATTATGATAAGGTAATAATAAAACATTACTCACATGTAATCCATCAAACACTTCACCATTCCAAATCAACACATTTCCTTCGTCATCTTCCAGAGGTTGTGAGGTCAGTGATCCTCGAAGGTGAAGCACTGCTCCCTTAAGAATGAGTTTACAGGTCTGACCAGACTCATGATCAAAAAGTATTTTCTCCTTAGTACTAAAGTTATCAGGTCCTCTTCTTCTTATAAGTGGTTCAACAGTTTGCACTAAATGCTAAGTAAGGGGAATTTAAGAAATGTCAGTACTACTGTGATACAGATTCTACACATACACACATCAGTTTAGCAGCTTAATTACTGGTGTGAAAATATATAAACAATGACTTATAATATCCTCCCTCCAACAAAGATAAACAGGAAAGGGTGGAACTGGGAAATATGCATAGGTATAGACCTGCAGGGATAGAAACAGTAAGGACCTGGAGGCAAGGCTACAGACAGTTAGTAAAGGCATGGTCAGAAGCACTTGGAAAGAAACCCGGATGGCTGGAAGAGGGATATAGATAGATAGCAAAAGTAGGAATAATTTTGTAGCTAAAACAGGCAAGCAGACACGTGTATCTGGGGCTGGGACATACGTACAATTTGGGGCAACCACTTGGGATAGTTTATAGAGACAAAAAATTAGAATAAGCTCAAATGCCAAGTACTTACTCTTTAGAAAACACTAAACTATGCACTATGTAGTGACAGTTGAGTAAACGCTTATTTTCTGAACTTAATTAAGAGAAAAAGTTGTAAATTACTGTACATGTATGTCCAAAAACTTACCTCAATTCTTTCCCTACAGCATTGTCCATCCTTAAATACACAGAAAAAAATACCACACATTTCGGTACTTATATCCTTTAACCCCTACCCATTAAATATTATTAATTTAATAAATAAAATCCTCCAAAATAATCTATTCATTCATTCTGATCTACAACACATGATCTGCCGCCATCTTGAAAAAGAATATTGAGCCCGCAGTAGGAACTAGTCAGCGAATGTATTATATCGTATTATTGTCACCAATATAGTCTAAAATCAAAATGGCGACGAGTGGAGAAGACGTGGAATTTGAATCACTTGAACCCAATATTAGAAATATTATCGACCAAGATTCATTAAAATGGATATTCGTTGGTGGTAAAGGAGGTGTTGGAAAAACAACTTGCAGGTTTGTTTGAAGGATAAATTGAGTTAAACAAGGTTAACTGCTTTAATAAGTCTTTTACTATTTTACAAAAATACGTAAACTTACTACTGCAAACCGGGTAAAAAATCGATGGGAAAGGAACGTAAAATGATTTTCAGACTTAGAAGGTCTTTAAGATCGGCCGTGCTTTAATTTTTATGCTGATTTAAGAGGAATTTTTACATGAGGAAGTATTCACTGTACTCTGAAGATGACTTCCGCTCAGCTGGTTGTTTAAACTTCAGTCACCACCAACAAAAGTCTTTCTCAAGGCTACACTCACCCGGACGATCACATTACTCACTCCACTAGTATTTACTTTGTAGCAAGAGAAAATAGTTACCCAATTTCCGCCATTTAATAAAGCATGTTTTCACAAGATTCTTTCTAAACGTTATCCAATCATTTATTATGATTTTATAGTTGCAGTATTGCAGTCCAGTTGGCCAAAGTCAGGGAATGTGTTCTAATAATATCCACAGATCCGGCCCATAATATATCAGATGCTTTTGATCAAAAGTTTGGTAAAACGCCTACTCTTATCCAGGGGTATAATAACCTTTATGCTATGGTAAGTATCAGCATAGTTAATATATAGAGGGGTATTAACTATGGTATCAGGCAATACTTTGGGCTGAAGCAGCTACACCTTCGATTCCTTCTTCGTGTAGAGGACAGTCTACTTAATTCAATAGCCACAACAAGAAACTCCAAGTTATACAATAGAACGAACACAACAAAGTATACAATAGGTTTCTATTGAGTTACAATATGTACACTGTTTCCTCTATTGTGTCCTCTACACAATGTCTGCATACCCACACCTTTTCATACACTCTACCCCACTCCCGCCCCCTTGAATTTTATATGTGCGGATAGCAAACTTGGTATTATTTGGGATCCAGCTTTCAGATACAAATTAAAGTATAAGCTTTTATTGTTGTTCTTCATGCCTTGTGGACCTTTCTTATATGCCAGCCATGTTCTCTTGAAAGTTCACTAGATTTTTTCTAAGGTACGTGTATTTTCACATTCAAGCACATCAACATGAGCTTATGTGAGCATAAAAACAAATATTTTTATCGTAATGGGAATAAGCATGACTGCCATGTGATAAAGGCTCATATGGTGCTGATTGTACTGAAGCTAGACCAGAATGCACCTTGCTTCTCTTTTATGAACAGGTGTGTGAAAACCACAGGTAGCCCAATACACCAAATTAACATTCCATTTTTTACCACTTTTCTGAATTTCTTGGATCCCCATCCTAATTCTCAATATTCCTCACTTGTAGAAGAAATTGATAGCCATCATACCAGGAAAAAAACTGAAGTTACAGTACATTTGTTTCTGGTTTGTTTTAGGAAATTGACCCCAACTTGGGATTCACAAATTTACCAGATGAATACTTTGAAAGCCCTGGTAGGTGTTGTGTAGATACACAAATTAAACTTATATTAAGTGATTGACTGGTTAATAGAATTATAAATAAAGTCCTATCTGGATGTTTACACGTACATGTACATCAGACCATCAATTCTTGGATGGGTAGCCTGTGTACAGCCACTATCGTTCCTCCTTGCAGGGAATAATTAGGGATGGTGTGAGAGCCACTGTAAACAGGCTACTGGATGGACATTCTGGTGAAGAAATTTTTTGACTGACTTTGAATTTTTGCCTTTTCTTTTTGGCCTCTGAAATGCTGCTTAAGTTTTTCTGTCTTCTGAACCACATCTCAGTGAGTTCTAATGTGTTGTATATATATAATTATTTCATCAGACATCATGTCCATGGGTAAGTCAATGATGAATGACTTACTTGGAGCCTTCCCAGGTATTGATGAAGCCATGAGTTTTGCTGAAGTTATGAGGTAAAGTGAACAGACAAACCATATGTGAAGCAAAATCTATTCTTATAATTTTCTTCCTCCTCATTGTGATACTGTATGTGTTTGGGAAGCTCTCACCAAATCACTAGTAGGTTCTCTCCTGTGCTTCGAGGGCTTTTCTCCAGGTTCTCCAGTTTTCCTCCCTCAGCAAAAATCAACTTTTAAATTCCAATTTGACCATGGAACAAGGGCTACAGCTTTGTTTACCTTGTAAAACAAGGAAAGTGAAAGATCTTTGAGATTCCCAACCCTGATTTGCATATGATTTTGAATAATTATGGGTTTGGATCTTTTCTGAACAGGATGAAATCCTAAGCTTTTTCTCTTTTTTGTTTTGTTTTGTTTTCCTAATATTATTAGGAAAACAAAATAATGTTGATCAACATTTTGCTTACATTAAAACTTTTCCTTTCTTCAGACTTGTCAAAAGTATGGATTTCTCAGTTGTTGTATTTGACACAGCACCAACAGGACATACACTGAGATTGCTATCCTTTCCATCAATCATTGAAAAATCTCTTGGAAAAATATTATCCCTGAAGAACAGTATTGGACCATTTGTATCACAAGTAAGTGAGCTACATTGGATGAAGAAGCACTTGTTGAAAATGCTATTACTACTTACGTATTTATTTATTTTCATCCATTATTTTCATGCTTTTAGTTTGGAGCATTACTTGGGGTTCAAGATATGAGTGCTGATCAGATGACGAGTAAATTAGAAGAAACATTACCACTAATACGACAAGTCAGCATGCAGTTTAAAAACCCTGTAAGTTCTGTCAAACTGTTATATATCTTGTACCTCTCTTCTAACTATAGATCCTTCCTATTTATTCCCTTCCTTCAATCCCTCCCACTTTTCCTTCCATCCTCTCATTTTCTTTTCCCTTTTTCAATCCCTCTATTTACAACCTTCTTTGATCATTTTTTCATCTTTGAATTTTTTTCATTTTCTTTTGCAAATACAGGACCACACTACATTTATTTGTGTTTGCATTGCGGAGTTCTTATCCTTGTATGAAACAGAACGGTTAGTCCAAGAACTGACCAAGGCAGAGATTGACACACACAATATTATTGTCAATCAACTGGTCTATCCTGATAAAACCCAAGGCAAGTAAACTAACTTACCGGTACATCTTTTATATCTTGCTGGGAAGCATCCATGTAGTCATGTATGTAGCAACCATGCCAGCAATGTCTTTTGACCTTATTCATGGGAAAGCAGTGGTGGCAGAAGTTGGCCCCCCACAAAATTCTTTGGCTACTTACAGTACATGAGTTCTTAAGGGGGCTAGAGTCCCCCCCCTTTTTTTTAAGAAAATTTCTATTCCCCCAATTGTGAGTTACTATTGTTTTTGTTTTTTTTGCTTTAAAATTTTAGACTACCCACTTTTGAGTTCCTTCAGCCACCCTTGGAAAGGATGCATGTAATCTCTGATTTTCTATTCTGAGTAGAGATCAATAGAGCTTGCTAAATGTATGCTACGTTTTAAGAGCTGTGTTTTCAACTGTCATTATTCCATTTTCAGAATGCAAACTTTGTTTGTCAAGACACAGAATACAAAAGAAATACCTTGATCAGGTAATGTGTAGTATGGACAAGACAATTAGAATGTAATTTTACCCTCCCCTCCCTCCTTCCCCATCATTGGTTTCCTTATCTTCTTCTCCCCTTGTCTTTGAATCTGTCATTTTTCCTAGCTCAAGTCTATTCCCTCCCCCCACCACTACCCATGTTCACCTCCCTTGTCATCCTCTCCCTAGCCTGTATCAATTTTCCTTCCTTCCCTCTTTTAGTGTGCACCTCTTCCCCTTCTATTCGAGGAATGTAATCATTTCTACATAGTGATGATTCCATGTTCAAGATTCCCCTATTCCTCATCTTTGAATCTGTCATTTTCCCAAACTCTGGTCTGTTCCCTCCCCTCCCCCATGACTCCTCCCTCATCATCCTTCTCTCCCTAGTCTGTATTTCTTCTTCTTCTTTGGCTCCCTCTGTTCCCCATCTCCACCTCACATACTGTGATCAGTTCAAGGAATGTCATCATTTCTGCACAGTGACTCATGATTCCATGTTCCATGTTCTTCCCTGGGCAGTCATACAATATTTAGTACCCTTTCTTATAAGTACATCTTGCCTGTTCTTAGATTCAGGATCTTTATGAAGACTTCAACATCACCTGCCTGCCGCTACTAACACATGAAGTCCGTGGAGGAGAAAGAATCCATGAATTTTCGAAAAGTTTGGTTTCATCCTTATCAGAATCAGAGAAAGCACAAACTTAAAAAGGCAATGACAACAAGTAAGATAACAACATTAGCTACAGTCCCTAATCAAAAGGGCAGCTTTTGGATGAGCTTCTTAACAATGATCATCATGTGAACTAGTTTTAAAATTTTCTTTTGCGCTTCTTATTATTACCTCATCCAAAGTTTACTATAACCTGTACACAGATCTTTTCCTGTTCTTATCTTGTGGAAGAGAAACAACTTTAGGATGCATGCAGATCACAAAACATTCCAAAGGAATTATATTGCTATAAAAAAAACAATTAAAGCATCTTGTACAAGGTAAAGGGAAAAGATACATACATACTACCGGTAAGTGGGATGTCTGTACTGCAAGTTATGGACTGCAAATTGGCCAATCACAGGCCTGCCCATGTGAAATCACCTTGACATGATAATTAACTTTACTGATGTTTCAGACCTCAAGCTCTTCATGAGGGAGGTTTTCTTATTTTGACAGAGGGCTGAACTATGTGAGGAGATGTATATCAAGTTTTTTGGAAAGGGTATGGAATTTTTTGGACACCACAGAGGGAACTACTACCCTGGGTACCAGAGGCATCTCACTGCAGTGTTTCTAGGTCATAGGTTTTGTAATGAAACCTAAGGCCAAGAAGCACTGGTATGGAGTTATCTAGAGAGCTTCTTGAACCCAGGGTAGGGAGATACATAAACACAAACACATTATATAATTTTGCTGATTCCAAGAGGATGTGAAAAGATGTAAAAAATAAACAGCTGCCTAAGACAACATGCTTTCAGTTTGACCCATTGACCTGCGGCACTGCTGTGCAGTACAGTACTTGTGGTGTTGATTAGTGATAATCAACATCAGCGCAGCTGAACATTATTATGATAAACTGCGCTCTACAAATGTAATTATTATCATTATAACAAATTTAAGAAGAGAACAGAGGCCAGTGTTTATAAGCAGTTGATTGTTTTATTAACAACATGACTCCTTGATTACTACTAATTAATATGTTTATCTCTGGTTAATTTCATATGATAGTCTCATATATATACTTAATATCATCATCATCATCATCATCATCGTCATTGTTAATAATAATTTGTCTACTGGCACAGGAAAATTCATTATAGCAGAATATACACAGAATGTACAGCTCTATCTTACAATTACTTAGGCGAAAGCATAGCTTAGAACGTAATAATACTTGGGATATTGAGGGGGAAAGCTAACAATGCCCTACCAAGACACCCATACGTCTTCATTTAGGTAAAGGCATTAACCTTAGGAACGTAATGAAGATAATAACTACGGATAACTTTCCGAGACACCCAAAGGCCATTAATAGAGTTTCCTATAAGACACATTTTGAGGATATAACTTTGTTGTGTACATAAATAAATATCTCTAAAGTTTGAATTTAGAGCTAAGGATGAAGTTGGAAACTTGTTTAAGAGAGTTGTCACACAACTCTCTAATAAGCTGTTGGACAACTCAAGCTAAACAAGGTCCTGCGACATTACTAAAAACGGAACTTTCAACTGACTTTGTGACTAGGGAGAGTCACAGAATTTGCTATTTTGAGCTGTCACACAATTGTGAAAAGAGCTGTCACGCAGAAAGAGTTGTCACATTGCAAAAATATAGACAGAAGGATTACAGTGAAGTGTTTGATCAGTTATTTGCAGCTTCTAATAATTATATACACATTGAACCAAACACAATATACTTAAAAGCAATGGCAAGGAGCACAAATTTGGAAATGCTATTTGAAAATTCATTTGTGGCGAAAATTATAATCTCCATGAGTATACATACTGTATAATATAACTCTTAGAATACTTTCCATGAGTGGGTAACCTCAAGTACTTTGGATATCAAATGACTTCTAATCTTAACCATTCAAAAGGCAGCGAAATAGTAACCAATCAAAATGATCAAAAAAAGAAGCCATTCTATGGTCATAATTATACCACAAGTCCCACTTCATTTTACTACATAATACAATAGTTTAATATTGTTAATAGATACCCAGATATTCTAGTCTAATAAAACTCTCTTGATGGTCTTAAAATATTTTCATGTAAGTATTCAAATAACTTAAAAAAAGATGCACCTTGGCTTGAGGAATGAATGACAAAAAGACAACAGATTTTTTGGAAGGTTTTTTTGTCTGTGCACAATGTAATTGCCATCTTTGTTTCAAAAAGAATTGTGTGCAAGACATTTATGATTTGAGTGACCATCTTAGTTATGCATCTTGAAAGTAAGGAATGAGAATTTAACATGGGATTTTCCAATGACAAAGTGGGCCATTTTGAGATTTACTGGTAAATGGAAGTATAAAAATTAATGTCTTGCAAGTAATTGTGTACTTTGTGACCTGCCAACACATGTTGTTAGTGTGTTGTCAAAGTGTCATCTAGATTGAGTAGCGGCCCAAATTGGGGGGAGGGGTGGGGCACCTGTGTGGAAGGGGACCGGGGGGGAGGAGGGGATGGATTGGCTGGTCATTAAGTACACAAATACCTTACTTGGGAATACAGTCCCCTCCAATCAACAAGCCACAAGAAAATAACACTTGGTTTAGGCAAGTGATCTTCATTTGCAACAAGAGCACACAGCAGTATAAACAGACACCGTTTTTCACCTTGTCTTCAGATCTTACAGCTGTAGTGAAAGATGTGCATCAGACTGCTGAGTCTGTGTATGTTACTGATACTTGTACTTCTGTTGCAAGTGGAGCACTTCAAGGCTGGAACTTGCTACATCATTCATGAAACAATAGTTCTAAGTCTGGGATGAACTGCAGATAAACCAAAATCGTATCCTTTTGGTGTTTCATGGTTCATGCACTGACTACAGTTTTGATGAAGCTCAAACTCAAAAACCATTGCTTTATGAACAAAGTAACAAATTCCAGAAAATTCTATCAATAAATCTCTCACATTTGATCCAATGACAAACAAGAAAAAATGGCTCTGTCAAATTGCGTTAGGTGGTGTTGCCATTTTTATGATTTTCTTTCATCAGACTTTCACTTTCACTGGAACAAATATAGAAAGAACACTACGCATGTTCGAACATTGAGTTATCAAGAACATACCATGAAATACAACATGTAACCTTCAAATAACAGCTCCGCAACCAAAATAATACATTAATGTAAAACTTTTAACCATCGGATAACATCCTAAAACTGAGCACAGTCTAATGGATAAACTTTTGTTTGCTAATTTAGCTACAGGACATAAATTAAATTGAAATCTCTATGTATATTGTATATATTATATTTACAGGTCTATAACCTCAATTTTTGTCATGTTTTGATGACCATCCTATCGTATGATCTTGATGGACGTTTGCCTACTTAGTTTTAGCTTGGTTTCATTACCTTGGTCACTTTGGTAAACCAAAACCATGACAATGGTGCAAATCGAAACAAATAGTTATTGGCAAATGCTTACATGTTTCTGTCAAGGGTTACCATGGCAACCAGGCAACAGAATCGATTGCTGATTGGTTGGACCATCTCATGAGCTCACATTGTTCAGAAGTCAACCTTTTCTGAGGCAGAATTTTCATGCAAAGCAACTTATTAAAACATTGCAGACATGTAAAAAGAGATTTATTGGAATGGATGTTAAGGTGAAAGCTATTTAAGGTAATGCAGTTTAAGAGTGATGTGCAATTTTTCAGGGTGTGGGGTTGACATTGTGTCTTTTGGCCCCATCTCCACTGATTCCTAACAACCAACCAAGGCACACTTTCTTTACTCATTGATGAGATGCATAGATATGCATGCTTGGAGGTATCACGGATGAATGCTATGGATTGTATAATGCAGTGCAGTACATCATTTGCAACCATATAGCATGGATAAAATTATGTTCTCAGTAGTGCATGCCATACTTTGATTCTGACGCAATTTGTGACCAGATGCCATCTGCACCTTCAGAGTTGACTTGCATGGCTGCCTCAGAAAACAGACAACTGAACAAAGCCGCTCTTTCTGCTTCTCAATGCAATCCCTATGTTTCAATCAAATACTCACCATCGCTATACTGAAATCCACCTAAACATGCTTGCACCTTTTTGGTTTCCATCAACATTTTTACAATTTTACAGGGCATTTTACAAGTTTTCTTTTAGTATTTCTTTGTGTCTTCTCATGTTCTTGTTTCTTCTCATCACACATGAATCTTTAAATGGCATCACTATGAACAGAGCATATTATTTTCATTCTGATCACCCAAGTAGCAAGTGGACAACAAATTATAATTCTAGATCTTCCTCCACAGGTTTAAAAGTTTCCCAATTGGCATATTTCTAATTATACTTTTCATCTATGATATCCTCTGCAAATTCCATCTAATTGTATAGTGCTTCTTCATGCTTAGAGACAGAACAACACATCAGATCGTTTGAACCACAATTGAGGAGACGTGAGGCAACTCCTTTATTCAATTTGAAACAAAATCTCCTGTGATCATTGGGTAATAAGGATTATTCAAATACGAGATGAAGACCTCTTCTCGCGAAAGAAAATCTCCTGATTCTCTTCTTGCACCGTAGTAAGATTTAACAACTTAGATTTACTCCCATTAAATACTCCAAGCACTCCTTGCTTTATTGTCCAATCCTCTTCACATTTCTTTGTGGTGCTCCTTAAGACCGTAATTAACAACTGTACACAGCTGTGGTGTTCCTCAAGGGTCAGTTATTGTTCCCATCAGCTGCTGAGCAATCAAAAGAGCTATCACCATCATATTCGTCGTCAGCTTCGCAGCTTCGACCACTGCTTTCACACTTCGTATGCAAAAGGTCCTCAGGTCTCATATGTCGTGTTGTTTGGTCTTTGAAATTGTTGTTTCTTGTGTCGCCATTTTTACCTTTTCCTGGATCCTCTTCTAAAAACATAACAAATAAAGCCCTTCGATATTTGGTTGCTATGCGCGAAACGTTGCGGAAATGAAAAGGTGCAGGTGAAAAGAGGACAGAAAGAGAAATGAAAATTATATAAACAGGAAGTGCCGAGAAGAAAGCTTTGAATGACTGACATCTCAAAGTATGAAACTGTGGGACTTCGATCCTCATAAGGTGGGACTTCTATCAAAGTTTGTAATTCAACTTCAATGTGCACTACTTCAAGGTTAACCTCCTTCGAACTGGCATCAACTCTCACTCAGTTGCACAAATCTCAATATCCTCCAACTTCTAACACCACAACAAGATGATAACAGAACCGCCTAACTTCTCACAACCAAATATGATCGAAAATCCAAAAAAGCATTAGATAAAATAGCATTAGAAGCAACACGAAAAACAAAAGACGCAAACAAAAAAGATTAAATGAAAGGAAATGAAAAGTAAATGAGAGTAAAAAAGAATAAAATTTCAGAAGAAATAAATAATACAAATAAAATAAAAAGTGCGCAAAAAGCAAATTTTGTATGTTAGAACAAAAAGTTTGTATGTGTCAATGTTAATTTTAATTTGCAGTTTGTTTCGAGTCCACACGCATGCAAAGTATGGCTCTTATACGATGCAAATGCATGCATTAGATATTGCAAGCCAGCTCAAAGCTGCCCGACAAATCACCATCTCTGCTCACCTACATAATAAGATCATGATCACGAGATCACGTGGCTACAGGCAAGGAGTACCTGAAGTCTCGGGTTCTGATTGGTCAATTGCATCTTTTCTCGTGCCCTGCCAACTAACTCGCTTCATAGAAGCAGGATTGTTTTTGTCTTGTTCGTTTTTAGGGATTTGGGAGTTGTACCAATGACGGTTATCTTCGATTGTGTCCAGTAATTCTTGAGCGTCAGGTTGGACAAGTTCACCCCACGTTTCCCATAGTGGTTGAGCGACGAAGTCTATAAATACAACCTGAAATGAAGAGCACAGAATGAAGAGCACAGAATTAGTACGAAAACAAATACACTATACACCACAGTCTTCTAGTGGCTAGCGAGCGAAAACAGCGACCAAACTTTTCCTTTTTTACTCCCACGAACGGGACAAACGTCGAAAACGTTAGTACAGCTGCAAACCGGCTCGGGTGTGTAAGGCTCAAGTTAAAAGTCAAACTTCACATGACCCGATCCTGGCGACATAAATGAAGGCCGCAATATTATCTATTGTTTTAAATGCGTACAGTGCATGTGAAGATCGACGTTCGATCTAAAGCCACGGAAACACGTCGCAAACAGTGCGCGCAATGTTGCAGGCAATCGAATGTTGCGAGCCATGTCAAACGACGCAATTTATTCACGGAATGTTGCTGGAGTAGAAAATGAACCTACTTTAGTAGCATGGCTATAGTTTACATAAGACCTGAATATACTAAACTAACCTGAGACTTCTCGATCGATGCATTATGTCGATCCATCATGGGACTAATGTCCATTCCTTCGATTGCTCGTTCCTTGTCGCCCTGAAAAATACACAATCAAAAGTTAGACGAGAGAATCAATTATATATCACTCACGGATTAAAAATGAAGCAGGACAGCCGCGCCAATAAAGCAGTTTTAGTATGACTATTAAAAACGTATACATCACAGACCGCACCTTGCCGTGACCGTGTCAGTGCTGTGCCGTGTATGAAAACATTCGTTATTCCGTGCAGTGTCCGTCGCCGCCCCGTAACCGTGCCATGTGCCGTGACTTGGCACACTCATACGGAATCTGCGCTAATGCTTATAAAACGCGCGCGTTATCGGGAGTAATGACGTCGCAGCGTGAGATCGAATCTGCGCATTACACTCTTCAAAATATTTCTTAATGATTCATTAGGATAAATATACCTGTCGGAAGAATTCTTCCATGAGTCGATCGACCCATTTACGGTAGATGTGTAACGGCTTTGTAGGGTTACTCAGATCCGCACAGTGAACTAAACTCTTTAAAACCTTCAGAAGGAAAACACAAAAAAAAACGTTTATTTAGACTTTTAGGAGTCCTGAAGGAAGCCCATAGGTGGTGGGCATCCCTTGCTATGGAAAGGACAAAGGACATGGCCGCCATATCGGTTGATATGATCTTTTGAGAAAGTCTACCAACATGGCGGCTATGACGTCACATTCACCCAAATAGAGTGTAAAGAGCCAGCATGAGTAATACAATCGGTTGCTATGGAAACGATGCATACCTGCATTCTGTCAGTATATGTATCTAAGCACAGCACCCCGGTTCCTGCTACTTTCTTCGTTTCTACCATGGTTTTCAGTGAGGCCAGCAAGCTCATGTGTTTGGCGTTGTCTGTCGCAAGGACCTAAAAACACAAAAATCGTTACATTGATCATTGCTATGACCGCCATAGGCCATTTCTGAGTTCAATAAACAGGATGCATTATGGTCTAGCTTGGGTAAAAACAACCCAGCAAACGTGTTTGTACCCAAACTAGACCACAATGCATCCTGTTCGCTATCTCAGAAAAGGTACTTCAGTTAACCAAAAAATCAAGTAGTGAGCAAGTTATTCTTTTTACACTTGTTCTCAACAACAAACTAGATTTTTGTGGATTGAAAACATTAATTTGCAACAAAAACAGCAGTAGCACCTACCATCTCTATGATCATCCTTCGAGCTGACTGCCTCTCGCTTTTACTCAGATTTTCAAATATATCGCAGTCTTCGTGTTGCAGAAGCTGAAATGCGACTGCCAAGTGGTGGTTTTCTAACACCGACTCGTCATTGTACATAAGGGCCATTTCAGAGTCTAAGAACAAGAAATACAGCGATATTTACTGCCTGGTCACGTGACTTTTTCCCGCCAAAAAGTAGACACTAATTAATGTGGACGTAGATGTATTCAAAAATGGATCAAAGCAAAAATTATTTCGATACGAAGTACATATGATTGGCCAATAGTTATTATCGTATTTTTGATCGAAATTTTTGATCGACAAAACCATGAAGGTCTTTCGCCTTTTCAATACTGTAAAAACCGATCACGTGACCTACTAATTCTTTGCAAAAATAACTTACTTGTTGCGACGAGGAAATGGTTATTGACACCAGGATGATCAACATCGTGAACAGCACTGGCAATAATTGCCGAGAGAATTTCGAGGTCGGTAAATACGGACTGTATGAGAAAAAAGAAAAAAATAGAATGAAATGATCTCAGAAGACTCAAAGTTAAAATCTTTGTGTGGGCTTCCTGTTGTGTTAAGCATGCTGGGAAGACAAAGGAACGTGGCAAGAAACATGGCCGCCAAAAATATATTCCTTCCTTGAAAAACAGTAAGTATTTGAAGTATTTTATCTTGTTTCATGCTAGCATTATAATAAAAGTTTAGTTCACTTATTATACTTTGAAATTTTTGGGTGTTATTTGGAAAACTGAAAAGTTTTATAAGCGTTTTGGCATCTTAATTTTTCTCCCCAAACTACTGTGTGTAAGACGAAATTTTGGGTCCTCTTTTCTGTAATTTCTGAGTTGGGGTGGGAGGGGAATAGAGTGTACAAGGAAACTAAGATCTCAGCAACACCATGGATCTTGTAGTGTACGGCTATTTCAAAAAAGGTTGGTGAAGGATTTGTTGCTTGTTGCTTGCTGCAAGTTGCATGTCACTTACTATTAAAGCTGTATCATATTCCAATGTGAATAATGTCAACACAGAAGAAAATTTGCTGAAAAAACCTGCATGCAGACAAAGTTTGGGGAAATCTCATATTGTTGTGACCTTTCGCTGCTTCACCCATATTGCATTTCGGGCTTGGTATTCAACATGCAACAAAACTTTCACCAACCTTTTTGAAAAAAGCTGTATACACATGCATGGAGATGTCATGTATACATTGCTAATGAGATACTCACATCGAAAGCTTGTGCAGATAACAGGACATGAGTAGTTTGTGTTACGTCAGCTGCATGAATACAATTGTGAAAGGGGACGTCTCTTAAATAATGACTCTGAAAAACAAAAGAATATAGTTATTATTAAATCTGTATTATTTTTTGTGGTCTGGTATCCTAAAAATCGTGAGTTCTGATTGGCTGTTGGAGCAGGCAGTATTTTCTATCTCTGAGCATGGTCTGGGTGCTCTTGACCTTGAAAATGGACCTCTGCCTATGGCCTCTATCTGTAAATTCACGACCTTAGGCACACTGAGTTTTTCAGACTTAAGGATGGCAAATCAGGGTTTTCAATAGCAGCTAGAGTAGGCGGGAAAAGTGAATAAGTAGACGGGAAACTGCAAAGTTCATCGGCTGCCAGCTGCTATTGAAAACCCTGTAAATAACCTCTATATTCTCAAAGATATGAGAGACAGTATGACTGAGTAATACCTTTTTTTTTTGAAGATCAAATAAATGGAAAATCAAATAACTCACCTCTACTAGAGTCATATAATTTATAAATGTGGTAGGCTTGATTTTGAATATTTTTAGTAAGTCTCTGGCCTAAGATTGAAAAGCATGAAATATATGTTAAAATTATGCATCATCGTTGATCCAAAACATGGCAATTTTGAGAACCAAAAAGTACCTGCAGAATAGTGTAGGTTACAGCTAACATTGGGTGACCAGTCGTTGCTTCATCCAAGGAAAAGGCATCAAAATCCCATTTATTAATGCCTTCTAATATCTATACATTAATATCAGACAACAAGTTAGCCATGAATAAGTTAATAACCAATGGAGTGAGGGGTCCATCAAATAAATGAAAGATGGTAGCGAGAATATGTACTAGGTAACCATGTACTTAAAAACAAGTGACAAGTGTTAGGTTATTAGTGAACTACAGATCCGACTATGAGAAGTAGTATGAATTTTGCAATTGGCATTGTGCACCTGCTTAACACTGAATCGTATTCAATTTCCTATTTTTAACAATCTAAAGTTTCAATCTACGTAATCCACCATGACTATGAAATTACCGGTATAGTGTCAATCTTTGAGTGTTTTAAACTTGTACTCATACTCATAATAGGATCTGAAGTTCGCTAATGACTGAAGGATGGTAGCAAGAATGTGTGGGTAATTGTATACTTTATGACCAGCCAACACATGTGTTGAGTGACAATCACCTGACTGTCGGCCATGAGTTGGCTGTGGGTTGATTATTAAATATATATAGAGCAAAATGTTTATAAAGAGAAAAGATAAGATTTTTAACCTTTGCTAATTCACTTTCATTCTGGACTTCCACACCAAATCTATATGAAATGAAAGAAAGAAAAGACCTTTTCAGCACAAATGCTGACCTTTTGAGTACAATTTTCTTTGTCACTCCCTTGAGGATTAAATACTCTGCACAAAGATAACAGGTACATCATTACTAAAAACCTTTATTTTTTATGGATACCCTGAAACAGCCAGAGCTGATCAACCCAGAGAAACCCTTGAACCAAGAGAGAGCTAACAAACACTACTCACAAGTCTGGGAATCAAACCCGAGACCCCAGAGGTGAGAGGTGATTGCACTACTGCTATGCTGATCTTGATTCCCAAGTAGGGTTAGAGCCAGAATTGGATGGAAAGTGCCAATTTAGTATTTATTTCATTAATTTCTTTCAATTAATTGTTCTTTTCATATGTTTCTACAACATTTCACTCATTTAGAAATTCATTTCACGATGGCTCACTTATTTGCTTCTCCTTGTGCATGATCAATCTGCACAACTGCATTTTCAAACAACTTGTTTTGCCCAAAATTAACCTTTTTGCAGAGTTTCAAGTCTGCTTGAGACAACCATCAACTATCACTCAAGTGACTTGTTATTCTTGCTATTAGTAATGTTAACTTTATTTATTTTTAATCATGCGAAACTGCAGCTGTGCAGAATGCAAAATGACTTTTGTGAAAAGGCAGCTGTGCAAAACAGACAGTAACCCTCTTCTCCTACCTTGGTACAGTCCCAGAGAAACTATGTAATCTTGTAAGTTTACGAACTCCATTAACCATAGACCTCGAGCGTGCCCTTATACAATCCTTTCTAGGTTTACTTTGATTAGGATCTGCTGGTATTTCCAGCTGTTTATCTGAAGAACAAGAAAAACATGTTTGTTAGGTTTTCATCAATAGTATCACAGCTCAGAAACCCATCATTTGGAAAATGCAATTTTTCAATGGGTGGATTCCTAATTATACTGTAAGCATAATCCTACCAGGGTTAGCCAGTGTCGTGTTCCTGAAGAGAATTGGGGAGTAAGCAGCCTTAGGTGAAGGTGGAGCGGGATCTGTGGGGGAACATCTCCTGTTTACAAGGTCATCTATAATGCACAAAGTGAGGAGTGTTCACGAGGTGATCATGATTGTTGTGACTACATACAATGGACACTAGAGAAAAACGTTTGCACACACTTGCATCTTAACATGTTTTTCAAGAATTCAGGAGAGTTTTAGCCAGAAAATAAATGATTTTTTTTCTTCAAATATACAAGCAGTTTTGTGAGTATCTTTCATAAAAGCAAAATACTGTATTAACAAAGAAAATATGAAAGACTTATTGGCAAGTTTAAAACACAAATTTGCAGATATTTCCAGAAATGCAAAGACATCTTTTACTAATTTGCATACACAATAAGAGCATGTGCAGCATTTTTCACTTGTGTCCATACAATGAACATATGTGCCTAGGGCATAAGAAATAATGCGAGAACTGTGTCAACCATGACACAAATAATCTTTAAAATGTGCCATATTGCATTGTAAATTAATGCACCTGAAAGACAGTGAACATCAAAAATTATCTTAATTGGCATAAAAAATATTGGTGAGTTGTAAATAGAACAATCATCATTTCTTACATATGCCCAAGGTGTATTATATTTCATTTCTCAAAAAAGTATTGCAAATATTTGCCCATTTCTCAAATGCGAGCATTAAAATTGGTTGTGGAATAAGGGCTTAAATAGGGAAAAAATAGTTATTTTTAGAAGATAGATCTAAATATAGACCTTTCATTTCCTGAATCTCATATTGGAACAATGGATCTAATTTTGGGTTGCGTTTAACTGGTTTAATTTATTCAAAGTATAATTTTATCATGCCCCACAAGGGTTTCCCCAGGGCTTCTATGAAGGGTGGTATTTTGTCTAAGAAAAAAAATCTGTACCCCCTTGTCCAGGATTGAATCTTGCCTATTTTGTTATCAACAAATACTGTATCACAGGATTACTTTAGAGAAAAATCTTTAGAGAGAAATCTATTTAAATTCTCATATTTTTATATTCGCATTGTACAGTCATTCACACTATTATTTTTAGCCCTTCCTTTAGGATTAGGAAAGAGGTTTTATGACAGTTTATTATTTGTAAAATTAGGAGTCAGTAAAGTTGAAAAGAGATGTGAGAGGATAGGAAGAGGAGATGAATGGGAGGAACACAGCAGCTGGCTGTATAATTCTGGCATTAACTACCATAGTTATTTATATCCTTATGTTAAAAATATTTTCTTTACACATGTTTAAATAACATACAACAGTGTTTTAAATATCAAAAATTATTCAGTTTATCAATAATCAATTTTGAGGCATTTCATTTTTTTTAAACTATAACTCAAAATAATTAATTTTTGATTCCTTTCATCCACTTTTAGTGTTATATTTTTAAGTAAAATGTTGGCTAGTTATGTTTAATGGGCAGGCTCAGAGCTGTTGTCAAGGGGAGGTTTATAAACTCAGTTTTAATATAATAATTTATTATTCATCAAATAGAAAATGTAGCTGGTTTTATGTTATTAAGCTACTTTTAATTTTTTTTTTTTTTTGGCTGTGCCAAAAGTACAGGGCAAAATTGAATTTATATCTGTACATTTATGTACATAAAATATATATTTTGATAGAATACAGTTGTCAAGCCATTTAAAGATTTTTATGGTGATCAAAAAATGGACAGAAAGATGCAATATAATTAACCTCATTTAAAGACTGTTAGCTTTAAAATAGTTTTCATTTTAAGAATACCTAGTGGGAAATACCATAAAAACCATGTAGAAATTTTGATATTGATCAACAAGTTTTAGTACTTTGCTTTAACTCTGCTCTGAGTGCTACCAAGGCACTCAGGAGTAATTGTTTTCATGGGATACTGTAGCCGTTGTGATAAAAAGGTAAATTTTACACCGTAAAAAATAAGAAAGATCATTTACTGACATTTCGGATGCTAGTCCTTCGTCGGAGTAAAAGCAATTGTAGCTGATTGGTTTATTTTGAATTATTATTACAGTGGCCTGAATGCAAAACGATTCAGCCAATCACAGCCAAGCAATTATTGATAATCATAGCAGTTGCCTTGGAAACATTTAGAGCTAGATGTTGAAACTGATAGTATGCGTATGTGTATACTACATGTACATTGTACATGTACATATACATTGCACTCTACTGAGATGCATATTACAAAAAATAGCAAGTTGTATAAAACACATCTTCAGAATTACTGTGCGAGTTCCAAAAAATATGCATGCCTCAATTGCTGAGGGAGAAGACAGAAATTATGCTCTCCAACCAAATCCAAAAGGGATTCCGTAGTCTTCCTCCACAGCAAAGGTATGGATATTTTCTGGAACTAAAGATCCCTGCCCCCCTCCCCCTTACTATCATGTACTATAATGTTTAACATGCAGATAAATCTGGATATAATTTACCTGTAAAAGTGTTATACACCCAGGCAGACACTTGGTTGCCTGATTGGTTAGCATCAGAGAAGTCTTTGAGCTCCCGGTTTAAAAGTCTCTTGAACTAAGGGGGAAAAAAATCTAGTCAGTCACAAGAATTTTGGCAAACATTTCCCACATCTGTTAAGGCTTGAAAAATTGATTTAGTTCCTACACATCCAGCACACAATAAAAACTCAAGCCCTCATGTTGCACAGAAGATCAATGGTCTCAGTGGCAAGCATTTGTCCTAAGTAACCCTGAGGTTGAACATCTTGTTAAGATACCGTAAGATCTTATGATTTCTTGAAAAATATGAAAAGATCTTGCAGCATCTTGCATGGTACTCTCCAAGATCTTGAATACACAAGATCTCGTTGAGCTTAAGGCAAGATCTTTTCAAGATAATAGTTTTTCTGCAAGACCTTTCAGTGTCTTGTAGGTTTAGAAGGTTTCTTGTCAGGATCTTAGCAAGACCTTGTCTGATCTAACAAGAATCTTAGCAAGATGTTCGACCTAGGAATTCATTCACAAATGTAAGACTTCCTTGTCACCCCACCCCACCCCACCCCACCCCAGCTGGGATAATCGAAAGATGCAAAGTCATTCACCTTATTAGAAGCCATTTCACTGACGGATGAGTGAGTTTGAAGAGTTTCCAACTGATATAAAATCCAGTCCAGCTCTTCAAGAGTGCTATTTGCAACCTTAAATTCACAAGATAAAAAAACCCATCAGATTTGTTGCTCAATTAATGCTCATAGTTAGTGACTAACACAAATAACCATTATTCCTTCCAGTTTAAATTATTCCTTTCTTCTCTTTTTTCTTTCTTCCTTTCCTTCTATTCTCCACCTGAAATTTCCAGATTGATCTTTGCATTTTACATAGATCGAAGTCTCATTCTGTTGTAAATGTCTCATGATAATGTAATCTAATCATTTCAACCTTACAGCAAAAGTATTAACATTTTAAAATAAGAACTTACAATTTGATAATTCTCATCCCTAGGAATCTGTAAGGAACCTTAAAAAGAAAAAAATATGTTTTGAAGTAACACTCAAAAACAACTACGACAACACCAACAGCAACAACTGTTTATTTTTGCCATACTTTAGAATTACAAATTATGCAATTTTAGTATGAAAGGCTTTCAAAAGTGTATGTAGGGCTAAATCTGATTTCTGAATTTCTTGTCATACATGAGCAGAGTTGCTTGTTCATTCTTCTTAATGCTGCAAGGGTTTCTCCAGGTTCTTCCTTTTTTCTTGCTTTCAATACAATCAAGAATTCTATACTCTATATTTTGTGTTCAGTGGAGTAAGAGCCACTTTTTTTGTGGAAATGCCACTGTTAAATTTCCAAATGATTTAATCATATTCAATCAAAAGTTTCACAAAGCTGGCACAATTTAGCAAGAAGCCAGTCTTGCAAGTATACTGGATAGCAGATCCAAGTAAACATTTTAAATTGTGATAGGACAGGACTTAAGAAAGTTAGTGCATAATGTTCTGAAAGAGTAGGCAAGTGCAGATCTCTTACCTATACTATTTTGAAGATCGGAAAAATTAGTCCTATTTAATTGCGGGCCCACAGACCCTCTTCTTCTGAAAACAATGAAAGAAATGCATTAAGTATTTCCAGATTTTAGACAACTGTAACATTAATGCTCTGGTTTTGAGTTTTCTGCAAGTTAACAGCAGTATGATCTCTTTTTTTACTGCAGTTACATATTCTGTGAATCCTGACATTCCATCGGGTTGTTATGAATTGTTATTTTAAATGCTGCCACTCAAAAATATAAGTACCAACTTATTAGTTTTGATTGACTGCAGTAAAAATCCCATTTGACAACAAGCCATTGGAATGTCTGGTAGTGCAGAATATGTAAAACTGCAGTAAAAGCATTCAAAGAAGTTCTACTGTAATTTGCAATATTATAATGCAATAGATTTATGTTACAATTGGCCATCCAGACAAAGTAGGTTTTGGTTGACAACAAGCAAGGTGTTTCCATGGCATTCCATAGGCACGTGCTCTTGAAAGCTTTGTGTTTTCCCACAATAAAAGCACTGCCTTTGATTGACATCCACCAAAACCTTACTCTGTTGTGACACAAAATCATACTATTTCACTCATATGATTGAGCGTTACTTACTTTTCCTTTTTTGCATTTGTTAAAGTAATAAATGTGTTCCTGACATTACGAAGACTGGATAGAATTTGTGCAAATGGAGTAACCAGCTCCTCAACTCGCGTACTGTAGTAACAAAACAACAATGTGAGTATTGTTCACATAACTTTGATACAGTCAAAGTTGTCCTTGCAACCACTCTTGTAAGAGACCAGCTCTAGTTATGATCATAACTCTGTTTGCATTGCAACTTATGAGAGCCCATTCTTGTTAAGAATGTTCAAGTATTTCTCGATTTCTCAAGGTGGTTGCTAAATGAGAGCTTTGACTGTATATTTAACACTAATCATGTTAAAAGAAATTTCATATGACATGGCTATGAAACCAAACAACACATGTATTATATGGGAAATCGTGATTTAAAGTTGACCCTGACATTGGGAAAAAATTTTGAACACATATAAATGGGACACTAGCTCTGACAAAAGACTAACATCTGACATGTCAGTTATGTAAACTTTTTATTACATGACATGTATTCAATGACATAAAAATTGTTAAATATATAAAAATATGGAGACTTGAATCATACTCCATTAAAACTGCTCCAACATGCAAGAAAACTATCATGTTTAACAACATGACAACAGTGTTGTTAGTTCATTCTCCTAGAAATTAATGCAACCATCAATATGCGTCAGCAAAAATCTAGAAAACTTACCCTTCACTAAATGAATGGTGCCGCGACGTTACACATTTTGATGCTAATTCAAATTCACTGTCAGACTTATATAAGAAGGATTCCCTTCTCTGTGGAGGTACTGGAATAGCCAGTTTGTCAGGTTCAGGTTTGTCAGAAGACTCCTCCCCTGATGGGGAATATTTGCTTCTCTCACGTTTTCTAGGAAAGCTGTGAATAAAAAAATACCATTTTAGATATTTCGTCTGCAGATGACAGAAATCTGTCAAAATATGTCTCGGTCAGAATATAACGTCAAAACCTAAAAGCACAGTTGTTTTCTTTAGAAATTCCTGAAATATTAGAGTAAATGCATGAGTATGAATGTAATTATTGATTGCTCTATATTTTGAAAGTGCTATTTAGGAGAATTTCTTGACCGTTTTTCAAAGGAATATAATCACAGCTCCATTTTATTTGAGTAAAATTACAGCCATGGGTAAAATCTTTGGCTTGCAGCTAAAAAAAACTTACAGTTTTTCTCCCAATTTGTTTTATATATTAGACCTTAATACTTAAGAAAGATATTTTATTTAAGGGCATTTATTTACAGCTGTTGGAAAAAAGTTGAAGCCTCTGACTTGTAGGCATGGAAAAATGTCATCCATACTGTCTGAGAATTTCTGACATATATTTTTACATAGTTATTTTTATAATGGGTAAACAGTTTTCAAAAACACAAACAAACAAAACAAAAAAAAAAGAAAGAAATAAGATAAAAAGGAAAGGAAACTGTACTACGTCAGCCACCATTTTTTTTCCTTTTTAGAAATCCCATTACAATTCCAAGACACATAAGGAAGTTAAAGATGACACAAAAATATTTTTTTTCAGAATTTCGTAACTAAGAATTACAGGTTACGAAATATTCTGCGTGGTTAAACAGGAAGTTGAAAATTTAGTCAAACCTCAGACTGTGCTTGATCAACTAATTAAATACACCCTGGCTGTTCCCAAACTTGTGGGACGTCAAACTTGACAGGATTTTCAGAGATAAAGAGAATTGGTACAACAGCATATTGTCTGAAAAATGTTCATTTTCTCCAACAAAATTATGAAATTTCTTCTTGGAAATCTATTTTCTGGTTTAAAAATGTCATTGATGAGTAAGATATTAGAATTCTTAGATACAAGTATCATGGAATAAATATGTATCTCTTGGTAAACAGCAAAGTCACATGTTGTTTTTGTAGTACAGACATCACTCTGTTCTTGCATTGTTACAATATTTTCCAAAAACACATTGGCAACATAAAAGTAAAGATGTTGCACCAATCATTACACATTTAATGGAATATTATAAAACAGTATGATTTAAGTACAAATTGTGTCTTCCCATGTTGAGAAATATCGTACAACCGAGACAAGCAAAAGAACAGGATATTTTATCGACACTCCATGACAGCTAGGATTATTATATCTCTGCATTGCCGTATAATATGGATTCTCTATACACGAGATAACCTTTTCCGTAGAGTAGAAAGGTGTAATTTTGAAGTGGTGCTAGCTAGAACTGGTAAAAATAAGTTCTTTTATGTTTGTATAACAGATGCAGATTAGCTTCTTACAACTGACCTTTGAGATATTAATTGATTACTTATTATTGGTACTTTATGTATGAGCAAAAAAACAACAAAAAAACAGGTATTCAGAGTTATATAAAGGATTTGAAATGACAGCAGAATAGCTTAAGAATACCAGTGTCTCTTGGAACTATGATTTTATGAACAGAAACATACTTGATTTTTGAATTAGCTAACACATCTTTTGTTACACCTTATCTAGCAAAATGTGCTGGTCTACTGACTTTTTTGATTGCCCTGAGCGTATCGATCAATAGATTTATAAAATCTTAAGTAATAAAACTTCACTATTATAGCAGATAAATATACATACATTTATGTAAAATAAAAGCATGAAACTATGAGTACAAAGTCTGCAGGATTTATGCTCTAGGACACACCCAACACTAATAAAGATATCACAAGTATATATACATCTGGTACATTGATGTTTTTGTTAACATAAAATGTAACCAGTTTAGCAATTATTTCTATTGATTGATGTGAGTTTTTTTTATCAAATTCATTTATTGTTTACTGCAAGAGAAATCTTGTGCCAAACGGTCAAACAAATTGTTACACAAATACATTCAAATGGCACTTCAAATGTACACAGATAGATATGAATGCTTGATTGGTGCTCATGCAAGCTTGAAGGTTTTGTTTTGAAGAAATGATACAGAATCCCTCATGCATGGCTTAGTATAAACACTTTGTATTCAAAATGAAAATATTGTGTTCAATTTCATGTTTTGCTCTTTGACCCAAGATGTTTTCGCATTAACTATCAAAGCATTTAATATGTAGATTTGGAATTTTTTGAATTCAATCCTTAAAGTTATCCTTTTGGGATAACTGCTCATTTTACACTAGTCTAAAAAATATCATGTCCCTATACTCTCTGTCAACAATCAACAACATATATATGCAAATACATGAAGTTCTAAGCATGCGTATACATGTTTATAGAGAGAGAGGGGACGAAATAGAACACTTGTGTGTGCTGATATTTTGTAATACATAATAGCACACACAACAAAAAATTCTAACAAAGTATGTGAATTTATGACAACTTCTATGAACAGAATATATAAAGCATAGATTCGTGAACCACATTATTAATGACAAAAACAAAATAGAATAGGCTGTTTGAAAGAATTAATATGTTCAAAAGGCACTGATTGATATTTGCATCAAGGCAGCTAGTCAAGCAAGACTGAGGGCAACTTTTCCCGAAAATATATACATAACTACAGAACCAAAACAGTATACACTTGACAAAGGTTATATGACCACAGGCAGCAAGCAAACACACACACAAGTACATTAGAATGAAACAACAGTGTTACATGTCCAATGTATATGCCTGTGTCTAGCTCATAAATTATCAGAGTGTTTGAATAAATAAATCCCTTACTAGAGAAAAACTGCATCTTAAATTTGTAAAGCTTCATTTCTGGACTGATTTTGTTTGGATTATACGATGCTTATTTGAATTTGAATCCTTCTGCATTGTACAAGGACTACATCTTAATTTAAGGGACACATTTTAAGGTGTTGATAAACCTCTGAATATTCTAAATTACCTAAATAGCATAAATAACGATTACATCGGCTTGGAAAATACATTTTCTGCTACTGGTGTAAAATCTATGTTTTTTGAACACTGGGAGAATAGTTAGACTAGAGATAATAGCGTATTACTGTAGAAAATGTGTGAGATTTTTTCTTTGATTATGAGA
This sequence comes from Anthopleura sola, assembly GCA_023349425.1. Classification (NCBI taxonomy): domain Eukaryota; kingdom Metazoa; phylum Cnidaria; class Anthozoa; order Actiniaria; family Actiniidae; genus Anthopleura; species Anthopleura sola. Next base: position 10,130,908 of record JALHLI010000007.1, on the reverse strand, counting down.
GGACCAACAAACAAGGCTAAGAGAGGTCCAGTAGGTAAGCTTGGAGATAAAGTACAAGTTTAGAAATCAGTTACGTTGCTCAAGTAAAAGAACGAGTAGTACTAGGATTCGAGTACAGCGACAAATAAATTAATTTATTAACCTCGATAAAAACCTTATTCAAAACCAGCGACCCTTTACCTACTCTGTTTAGCGTGTTTAGTACGTGAAATGGTAACAAACAAACCATCCAAGTAACGTGATGCGTACATAAACAAAGCAACTCAACTCGACTGGCTGTGACGGCTACCTGTTTAGCTAGAAAGTCGCATGTTTGTACAAAGATTTCCAGTGTTTCTGAACTAGAATCTCAAAAATGATCACGTAAATTCATAGAGCAGGAGAGGTAGTTCTAATACCAAGATTACGATAGCGATATAGAAGCATGTCTTACTTCTCCGAACATTTTTGATTCGCAGATTTCAAAGGTTTGGGATCTGTAGAAGATAAGAGCTAATTGATAGTTCCAATCGAATATAAATATTACTTTAACATCCTAGTATTACTGCTTTGGTGAGGATAAAGACTTACACAATAATGCTACGAGGCCCTCTACTTCCAAAAGCACAATTCAATCTGGAACTAACTTCAATTCTGCTACAAATCGACAGAAACCAATTTTTTGTATACAAGTAAATTTGAAGTCTGGCATGTAAAGCAACTTTATAAAAATCCCAAGGGGATTCATAAAGTCAGTAAAAGTTCAATCTTATAACATTACGGAGTAGAAGATGGTTAAATCTGCTTGTCCGATCGCAAACATGCGACCAGATCAAGTGTTAGGAATATAAACAGTAGAAGAAGATTGAAGACCCATGGGTTCGCCGCTAAGGAGAAGATCGATCCCCCCTTATCAAACAAGCACTCGCTTCTTGTAAGTCAAATTTACTGCTAAATTAAAGTCAAAATAATACTTATCGATTGTCTGACAGTGAAACTAGATGACTTTAGAGTAAACTGAAATCACACTAGAACTGTTGCGAAAAGATTGAGGGGACAGCACTTCGCTGTATAGAATAGGTAGTAGCCACCACCACAACACACACAGTTGACTAACGACTGAGTCAAGATCAATCGACAAGGTGATAGCCAAGTAAAACGTAAAAGGGATTTTTTTGAATGCTGTCAATGTGAAGAGTAATTTCTATCTAACGAGTCGATTCTGAGGACACATTTCGTAAGACAAGAAAACGCTAATAGAAATGGAAAAAAAGATTATGGAGTAGCGACTGAAACGGCTTTTACTGTACTCGCGTGCCCCGAGAGGGTTTTATCCAACACAGACTCAACATTTTACAAAATATCTAAACCAAAAGCGGCGTATTCGCTAGAGATACGCGTTTTCGTTCTCAGGGATCTCAAGAAATGAATTTGGAATAATTTCAGAAAAAGTTGGACACCCAGTAAGAAGCCTACGGCCCTATGAATATATGGAGATTAGCAATAGATAAACGAAATCTTCAGCGCCGTTCTAAGGAAAAACCCTTTCTACATCGATGACTGTACGAATCACTAAGGCATCGCCAAAATCAAGTCGGCAAAACCCTAGCGAAATAACAAGAAATTGATAATAACTAAAAATCCAAAGCGATCTATCTCGGCTTATACTAATAATAACAATGCATGCGCCAGCAAATGTTTTTTCTACAGTCGACCGATAGACTCGGAGTTTGAGCGGCGTTTTGTTATTTGGCTTCCGAACTACCGGGTTGAAAATAAGATTTAAGTTCCACAACAAGGCGTTCTTTTCGATGGCTTAGTCGTAGGTTTAGAATATGGCGTTTTATTCCTAGTCAATAAAATACATTGAGTACACCATAAGCCACCGTCACCACCGCCATGTTGTGAGGGGCAGTCGAGTATTTCTGAACGCGAAATGTATAGACAAACTGACCGGGCTCAGTCAAAATAAGTCCCGCGTACAAGGATCTTTCCCTCGAAGTCGAACACACTAGCCGAGTATTTGGAAGGCTGGTTTGTTCATGAACCTTACTAGACCATAAAAGAGGTGAAAAATGAAATAAACAGAACGAAACTTGTAAGGGCTTACCATGTACTGGTCGGTCTAGTGTTGGAGAGAAGAGATCCCATGGTCCTTGTTTTACGGCTCCCAGAACGAACCTAATGAGGACTTGTCTATTTCAGGCCGAGAAATTGTCAATTTCATCGTGCCAACGAGGACTTTCTGCAAGTAAATTCAGTGTTTCGAAGACAAATCCCCATTCCCGGGGCATTGAAAAGCGACTTAGCGAGCGAAGAATCTCCTCAAATTCATTTTTACCACGAGAATATGTTGCAGCGATTCTGAAGTAATGACGCCAAATATGGGCATGTCGGCTATTGTTCTCTACCAGCTGTGTTAGCCAGCATATCTTCTGAGCCATGCAGCACAAATTTATTCATGACATGGACGGCTAGTGGCGCTTCTACCGGTGCTTTGGACCTACAAACCGCTACTTCGTTACCTAGATTTATCCGTTTTGGTCATTCGATTTCACAGAGACTAACCGTCTGTTCGATTACCTACACAAATTATTTCGATGGCATTTAGCGTTTGATTTCTGTACTGTCTCTTTTTTTTCTGTTTTCTTAGGGAACTCTTATGCGCATGATCCGATTCGATGAGGAGTTTCGTTTTGTGCACAATATCAAAGACGCGGGGATTTTCCTTTAAAAATCTCAAATCACTTCGTTTCGAAAATTAAATCCACGCATTTTCGTTTTTTTCTTCATCAAAACCAAACGAACACTCCTTGCGAAAGAGAACAGAAATAGTAATCTATCGTACAGCTTTACATGTATGCATATTTTTTTTGTAAAACTGAAGACGGCTAAATTATTGATGTTCCGGTGTATCGTGGCGACTGAAGCCTTCGTACAAACACGCAGAGCCCGGTCCTGGATTTATAGACCGCAACTCTCAGTACATTTGGTCAACCGCTACTTCGCGAATAGTTCCGGTATCTCTTTTGCTAAATTATCATATTGAACCGGCGATAGCGAACACGTAATAACTTGTACTTCTGTACGAGCACTGCTCTTTCTGCTCGTTCAAAAAAGGTATTTGCTTTTCATAAAAGAACGATGCAAGCGAAAGAGTCGACTACCTTAAAGAACGGCTTTGTTGAAGTATATGATCAAAGTTAGGAAAGGAATTCTTGCAAGAGATGCTAGAATTACGAACTGTGAAACTAGAATATACTAGATTTCGTAATCTACGGTGAACGGTGTTTCTAAGTTGTGATTTTATGCATTGAGGAGAAGTAAACCGAGCTAGCTATAGAAGATAGCCGTTATTCTGTGTGCACAATAAAATAACCACTCCAAACAATCATCTAGCTAATTGTGACACTGGAATTCGACTATATTTTCCCTCCCTCCTTTTTCTTCTTTCATTCAAATTTCTTTCAAATCCTCGTCTTATATTTATACCGACTATGTCAACATCTATATTTTCGTGGCTTGGCAGTAGAGTTAAAGGCTTTGGCGTGACTATGAGATGAATTAAATAAGTCAGAATGAACCGAAATTCTGCAATGAGGAAAACGTTGCAGAGAGAAAGTGACTTCTGGTTCCTAACGAGCGAAAAAACAAAGGAGTAACAAGTAAGGCGAATGGAGGAAGGTTTGGGTGGACCATTTATTTGCCGTCCTGTCACACAATCGTTTTACAACTTAGATAAATTGCTGTCATTATTACTTTGATTTATTGTGTTAATTAAAACATATGCATGGGAAAAAAAGAATAATTGCAATATCAAGGGAGGATTTTAGTCAAGAAAGAGTCTGCGAAAAAGTTGAATTTTTTATAGCTTTTTTGAAAATACTATAATAGTTTCAAGGTGAAAGGAACTTAATAAAAAATGCAAAAAAACACTGTTATAAATGTTATTAACCATTATATGCAGATATAAATTAAAATATATGGAAGTTATCAAAAGTTATAACACGTTATTGCAACACTTTAACTGGACACTCAGGCAGGGTTTTCGTTTGTAACTTAAATTTCTCAGGTTTTTGAAAAATTTAAATATTGCTCCAATCACAATTATCCAGTTTCCATATGGAAATTCTTCACATTCAAAATTTAGTATTAAAAAGAAGTATTTTAAGAAATTTTCTAAACAAATAAGACTTAGATGTACTTAGAATTGAAAGCTTTAGAAATATTGCTGGCAATTTAGTACAAAAACTTGAAAAAGGAAGGAAAAATGTACAGAGTTATATATGTATGGATTACCTTAGATTTCTCTTTGTTTGAAGAACACGCAGCAGGAAACAACTTGCTCTTAATTTCGCTCAAATTTACAATTCGACATGGTAATATATTCAACACAGATTATTAGTCTCAGCCAATGACGATGGCTAGACGAAAAATATTTTTTATTTGTTACATCGTGAAATCTCGTGAACGTTTGAGTTGGTTAGTTTAATTCAAATTTTCCAATTTTTTTCCCAAATTTCAATTTTTAAGTGAATTGTGTTTTCAAAGATGCTCAATGTTATGTGTGGACCAAACTTGTTGTTCTGGATTTTACTTAATCTATTTTAAAACTTTTGATTGTTTTTTATAAATGTGTTAAATAAATGTCATCATTAACTATTGGGATGGCCTAAGAAACATCAGCAAAGCTATCCCATAATTTTTGATTTTCATAATTATTGAGTATATTTTTGAAAGCGAACGCTCTTGAAATATTGAAAGTAGCAACAGACTATTGCAGAATGTTTTATGTGCGTGTGTGATATTCAATTTATAAGAAAATCTTACTCTAAAAAGATTATTTTGCGTTTAGGAACAATCCAATCCCGTACAAGTACGACGCAATTTCGTTTAAAATTATGAAAAAATATTATTAAAATATTGATATTATTACTTATAGATATTCAATAAGATATGTTGTTGGTGAGAGGTAGGATGAGACGTTAAATATATTCTAGTAATATAGAACACAGCAGCAGACACAGTCTTTGTTGAGTAGATTTTTGTGAAAAGACATCTTCGCTCGTTTTTATGATTTCTGGTAATCAGGCTTAATTCTACGGAAATTTGGTACTAATAGCCTTTGAGTAGAAGACTGGGTCGACTTGGCATTGCAGTGCATTGTGGGACTGTTTTGGGGACAAAATAGACGCCACCTTGAAAATATGTCTCCTAAAACAGTCCCACAGTGCATTACAATGCCAACTCGATCCAGTCTTTTCCTCAACCCCGAAATGCTAAATAATCTTATTAGGATAATATAGAATTCAGTTAAGCTTTAGCTACATCGAACAATTTTTTTTTTGAAAAACCTGTAAATAGAATTTAATTTTTAAAATCAAGAACGAAGAACAAAAGAAAGACAATGAAATCAGTAGGGAAGGAAAAATCATAGCAGTCAAAAAGAAGAGAAATCGAATGTAAAGGAAAGCAATAGAAATGTTGATTTACTTATAAATTTTTCAAATATTTATATAAATACTAATGTTTTTACGGAGTCACCAAGTCACGTCAATTAATTGTTATAATTACTGGAAAATTATTGATATTGGGAGCCCTGTGGTAGCAGCACCAGTGACGCGCCGGAAATCATTCATCGCTAGGTCCAGCCTTTCTCAACTTGAAAACAAAAAATGTCTTTCTGTCGTCTGGCAATTTAAATTACGCCACAGGGATACCATACAAGTGTCGATTGAGGCTCTCCAGTTACTTCACTGAACAAAATTCATCAAAAAGCAGGTCAATGATAAACGTATTTCCCAGGCTGGACGTGATGTATCGAAAACAATGACTTTCAAGTATTAAAGGTTGTTCTGGTTCGAGGAACCGGATTCCAAATATAGACTGGTGCTAGGAAAGATGTTGGCGCATGCAATTCTGGATGTTTCTTGAAGACTACTATGACAACTCGATTTCTGTTGCGAGGTCTTCCCAAAAAAGAAAAAAGAGGGCACCAAGAGCTACAGACACAAGTTCGTGGTGTATAAGAAAACGTGCACTCTGATTGGTTCCCTGTTACTATGTTATAAGAACTGAGTGACAAAAACGTGCGTCAGAATACGACTTCAGCTAGTAGCACCTAGTGTTTTTCAGCCAATCACAATTAACCAGGGGCAGCCAATCACATTCTTACTCTACAAAAAAGATATCGAGTCTGTTAGAGAATTGATTAGCCAATAAGAATTTGAATATTCCCACGGCTGCACTTGAAAAGTCGATGACAGCCTCTAGTTTGTTGGCGCAACTAGCGGTGGGAATACTACGATCTGATTGGCTAATATAATGCACAGATTTCGAACAAGGCGGACACAAACGGACAGCCTGGACCGAGGAGACGAATACGAGGCTAGTCGGTCATCTGTGATCTGTGTGATCTATCTGTTCTTTATTCACCGTTCAAGCTTCATCTTTGTTACTGGTGTTTACATCAATTAAGATTGATTTTATACTTCTAAGGGAAAAGCCAGCTTTCCAGAGATCACAGACGACTGACTAGCCTCGTTTTCGCCTCCTCGATCCACTTGAAGTTCGCGCAATGTCCGCCATGTTCGGAATCAAGATATGTTCCAATAAACTCGTTATCATTTTTAAAGCCTGACTGTGATTGGCTGAAAAATACTGCGTTCCCCGGATGAAGTCCTTCAACTGTAAATCAACCCTAATGGTCAGGTTAACTATTTTTGTTGTGCAGGCTATCTGTCCAAATGAGCTTCCATCTGATTTTCCCCAAGAGAGGTTATCTTTTTGACATCCATGCTCAAAGCATGTAGTAGTGCAGCAATTCTATCCCAGTTGCCTGTCAGCAGTAACGCAGACAGACTGATAACTCAGCTGACGATTGACGAAAAACGATTATGTCTAGAAAAATATTCCTGTAAAAATCGGCAGTTGGCGCAGTATCCATAGGAATGAGACCTGCTGAATTCAGTGGGATATACTGGCACACACCCAGTATGCTTAGAAAATGAAACGTTTTAGTAAACCTGAGCTGCTGATCTGAGAATATGCTGGTTCTGAGGCCCAGTGTGGGAGATGGACACTCCTATAGCAATGGGCTCCTGATCTTGGCATATGCTGGATCACAGACCCAGTATGGGAGATGGACACTCCTAGTAATGAGCTCCTGATCTGTGAATATGCCGACTCACAAGACCCAGCATGATCTGGGTACATGCTGGCTACCAGGATGGGAGACGGACACTATTAGTAATGGGCTCCTGATCTTGGAATATGCTGGTTCACAGACCCAGTATGGGAGATGGACCGACACTATTAGTAATGGGCTCCTGATCTTGGAATATGCTGGTTCACAGACCCAGTATGGGAGATGGACATTCCTAGTAATAGACTCCTGATATGGGAATATACCCACTTGAAGATCCAGTATGGGATCGCTTAGGTCAAGACGCGCACCAAAAGACAGTGCGCACTTGCATGGGAACTAAAATATGCACCACACTGCTGCCTTGACGCCAACCATATTTTCCCCTTTTTTCTTCGCATACATGTAGCTCAGCCTGAAAGAAAATCTTGACCTTGTGTTGCTCATGTGCAGTGTTTGTCACATCAGTCCATCGCAACAACATGAGGACTGCGTCACTCTGTTGTTCTTTTCTTTCTTCTTCTGAGCCATGATACACAATGAAATCTACGGTCACAATCTAACATGGTTGATGCCACATCAGTTCATCGCAACAACATGGGGACTGCGTGCTATCATGGTATTTTCTTTCTTCTTCTTAGTCATGATACACAATGAAATCTACGGTCACAATCTAACATGGTTGATGCCACATCAGTTCATCGCATCAACATGGGGACTGCGTGCTATCATGGTATTTTCTTCTTCTTCTGAGTCATGATACATAATGGAATCTACGGTCACAATCTAACATGGTTGATCAGTTCACACATCAGTTTCCACATCATGTTCTTCTTTTACATGATATGACACAAGTTTGAACTGGCTCATGATGTGATGATGTAAAAAGACTTCTTCAATCGGACCAAAGTAATATCCAACCGTCTTCTTGGACATCAATGACTGACGATTGATGATGATACAGAATCCATGTTCCTCGCTTCCCTCTCTCTTCCCTTTTTGTATTGATCGTGTTTGACAGAGTTGGCCCAAGAACTCTATAATTCACCACTTCCCACACGTCGGTTCACTGGTCAAACAAATCATTCAAAAGACCCCTTGCAGCACGTCGGAATGCAGCTCAATTTAGAGGACAAAACAATAGATTCCAATTCTCAGGAGATTAAAATTCTTTTGTATTTTCCTCTAAATTGAGCTGCTCTGACGTCATGTGCAAGGAGTCTATAAGATGCTGCAAGGTAGTTTCAAAGGATTACGAAGTTTCAAATCTCGACTGAATGCTTTGTGTTTGACCAGTGAACCGATGTATGGAAAAAGGTGAATAGCAAATCCCTTCCAGCTGGAGCGAGGAGTAACAAGAATTTTCCGTCACAACCAAAAAATACGTGAAATTGCCAGTAATACTATAGTTTATATTACTGGTGGTACGACATACTACAAGCCACAAGGACGTCGCGACAAAAACTGTAAAGTCGATGACATATATTTTGTGATGAAAGGATTTAAAGAGTTTCCCCCTCAGGTAACATGCCTTTTGACTGACTCGTAGTAGCTGGTCAAGTATTCAGGAAGTGACAAGATGATGCAATTATATTCTGTGTTCTTGCACGTTTGCCGATTTGTGTCCAACATATAACAGTGTTAATATAAGACACATACAATTTTTCTTGCGACTTACGACAAGTCGTGATGGAGTCGTACTTAGAAAAGTTTTTCATTGGCATTCTTCATAGTCTTATCCTACGAACAGTCCATTTCCCCTTAACTCTGTGTTTTCCATGCGACATACGACAAGTCGTGATGGAGTAGTACCTGAAACTGTACTTCATTGGTTTTCTTCACAGTCTCATTCTTCATTTCCACTTAACATGTTTTCCATGCGACATACGACAAGCCGTGTTGGAGTCGTACCTGAAACTGTACTTCATTGGTTTTCTTCATAGTCTCATTCTTCATTTCCACTTAACAATTTTTCCATACGACATACGACATACGACAAGTCGAGATGGAGTCGTACCTAAAACTGTGCTTCGTTAGTTTCCTTAATAGTCTCATTTTACGTACTGATACATTCCCTTTTAGCTTTGTGTTTCCCTTACGATTAGTCGAGATGAAGTGACATCCTTGGAAGAATTAGTTTCCATTAGTCTAACATAATTCAATCAGTGTTTCCCGTGTGACAAGTCATGGTGACCATATGGTCTCCCATTCTGTGAACCAACATCAAAGGGACAAAAGGACTAGAATGTTCATTATTGAGTCACGAAGAAGATACTTGACAACACTCAATAAAATGTTGTAGTTGGATGTTCCTGACGAAGGATGTCATGGTGATGGATTATTGATCGGCTGTCCAGTTCTTGTTTTGACTGATCGCTTCTGTCTAAACTATATTTCTGCTTCTTGTGCGGTATATCTATCTTTGTACGGCTGGATGTGACTGACTGGCTGTCTGTCTGTGACCGACTGTCTGTCCGTGGCCGACTGCCTGTCTTTGACTGACTGTCTATGACTGACTGACTGCCTGCCAGTTTGTCACTGACCGGCTGTCTGTGACTGACTGTCCGTTGCTGTCTTTGACTGACTGAATAACTGCCTGTCTGTGATCGACTGCCTGTCTGTCACTGACCGGCTGACTATGGCTGACTGACTGTCTGGTTCTGTGACTGACAGTTTACAACTGATCCTCACAGGAACGTGTTTTTGGTGCTCACATAAAGGCTGGGGAGATTTAAGAGGACCAAACCAACGCATATAAAGTTCCTCATGTAACGCAACATCCGGACCACACAAGATCGAGTATTCATCGAGCGATATTTTTTATGATAATATCAGAAAATTAATTTGAATGAGTAGGTATCCCGCTGCTTACAAACCCATTAGGGATCGTCTGTCTTAATGACAGATACCAAATAACAATCATAGCAACACAGAAATAAATGTATTCACTGATTGCTATGATGATGCAAATGAGACGCAAACGTAAACAACCAAAGCCATCATGTGCGGCAATGAAAGACGAACAAAATGACTGACGTCATTGACCCAGTTAATGACCACACCGTCGGACAGCAATGACGTAGGAAACGATCAGAAAACAATAATAAAAACAGTTAGCAATAAAAAAATTGAAGATAAATGCTTGCTTTTCAATTGATCGCTTCGAATAAAGAAAAAAAAAATACAACGCAAAATGAGCTTTTTTTTTTAATACGACGAAAATATTCTTATCTCTGCATAGCAACCCTCGTTCAATTGTGGAGCCGAAAAAGAAACGTTTTAATGCGGCTTTGAGATCCTAGACTGTAGACGCTTCATACAAATATCTTTTGGACTTCGTTCAAATATTGAAAAAGGTTTGAAGACGCACCAAAACAGATCAACATTTGTGTAATGGCCATCCGTCATCTCGAGCGAATGGAAAGACGAATCGAATGAAATTATTTGCATAGTTCTCTAGAATATTTATTAAACAAAAAGTAGTTATCATTAATAGATTAATTAAATAATTAATGATATATAAATGATTTACAAATACTAGAGTGGCTAACTCCAATTTGTTTTACCTCTGCGCGGAGAATTATGAACTAATTATCATAACTGTAACCTACGAGACTAGTGCTGAATTGATTCAAAACATGAAGATTTTCTTGCGCCAGACTGAATAAACAAGAAGGTATTTTTGTGGATTTAGAAAGAATGGAAAGGGACAGAAAGCTGGGCATTGTGATGCTAAAGATAGTTAGCTATATCTAAATGGTCACGCGCGATGTGTGACACCCGGGGGTTGTCGTAAAAACTCTTCACAGCGGCGATGGGATTCGAACATTACTCACTAATGTGTCTACCAAGAAGCTTAGAACTAAAAAAATTGAACTATCAAAACGGAAAGCTATTGTTATTTTTTTAAAGAGAGAGAGAGAAAAAAAAATGATAAAAAGCAGCACTAGTCTCGTAGGTTACAGTTATTATAATTAGTTCATAATTAGTTCTTCCTGTTTCTTATCAGAAAAATAAATAAAAAAACAAATAGTAAAATGAAATAAATTCATTTTGGATTTATGAATAAACCTGTCACTTTTTCTCTTCTTCGGCTTTCATTCCTATTTCCTTTTTAGCTTTTGCATTACATTCGAGAAAAAACTCTCACCTTAAAATTGTGTAAGAATATTGTAACTCCGAGAAAAAAAACTCATAACTATGTCACACGAGGCGATTTGCAACGACGATTTTTCGCGCAACGCTATTGCGCGAAAGCTTTATGTCCTATAATATGCCAGGTGGAACGATTTTTAGCATAATTTCGACTGCAGGCAACACGTTGAGAGTTTCTGATCTGGAGTCAAAACCTCACAACTCAAAATGACGAATTTTTCCTAGCGCTGTGCGAAAAATCGTCGTTGCAAATCGTCTCGTGTAACATCTTTAAGAATATTGTAACTCCGAGAAAAAAAGGGGAAAACAGTTTGATGCCTCAACATTGTGCTGAAGAAGAACGACAACAGTTCAAGACTTCTTCCCGTCAACCAAGATACCAGCTGTGAGCGTAACTACAACAACGATCAACGTCAGCACCAAAAAGTTAGAACTAAACATTTTAGGTAGCTACATTTTTTAGAAGAGCTTCGTATAAATTTGGAATTCTTTACTTTGTCATTGAAAGGTCATTAGCAGATACCAAGTATATATAATCCTTTGTAGTATAGGCTATAGTAGAGCCGAGCCATATGTGTATTAATGCACAGTAATACGAATTTAATCATAGGAGTAAACAACCATTATAGTTAATTGACGCCTTCACAGAAGTGAATAACAAACGGTACAACTCGAGAGGTACAAAGTACGAAAGGTACTAATGGAGTAACTATGAACTCGCGTATATGAAGTGTTGATCTTTAGGTAAACAACTAAAGCCAGAGCAACCAAGGTATTAAGAAAACTAAAAGCAAGACTATATGGTAGTTACTAAGTCTATGAATTATGGAAAACACCCGTTAGTCTTGATTCGAAATTAATAGGAATCATAAACAGTTGAAATGGGTGTTAATTATCCGATATCATTTGCCTAGAAAATCATCACTGCCCTTTCGAGGGAGCACCTACATTGATAGTACTCGCTATTACACGCTTGTATTAATTAGTTTAGATAAAACTAATGCGTACACTACTTACCCAGTAGATCCAACATCCTCACCATCGTCATTAGTCAGCGAGATTTTCAAAGGCGATCGCTGGACTTTTCTTGACCCAGTCGAACTCATCCTCTTCAAAGCTGCTAAGTTCTGCAAGTGACATAGTAGGAGAATAATGATAATAAAAAAAGACTTCGGAGCGCACCAGGTGTTATTCAAATGTTGTAAAACATTATAACAATGTGTACACGATAACGACACTAAATCGATGGCCGCTTTTAAGACCAAAGTTGTATTTACTTTATCAAGATATATCCTTTGTGTTACGAAGCTATTTTAGGTCATTTCAATTTTCTTGCCCTAATTCTCGCGCGCCGGTATATACATAACTTTTAATTTCTTCGAAAACAATCCTTTCTCGGCCGTTTCCAAGACCACCTTTACCTAACTCAACTTTACAATACAAATTAAAAATTAAAAATCTCAAAGTGAGTAGTTTTTCAGATAAAAGAATGCTCTTTGGAGAAGCCATGAATAAGATCAATTGGAGCCGTACGTGCGTATAGAATAATTACCTACCGAATCTTGATGAGCAAGTTCGTCGAATTTCGTTCCTTCAGCGAAAGTCACCGAACCTTGTCTCTTGCCTTGTTGAGGAGAAGATTTCAGGTTCGACTTGCTGGTCTTACTTGTGGATCCCGTGCATGGATGCTTGGAAGATGAGGAGATTTTTCTCAAGAAAGCTCCGATCACCCCTATTATTAACAAGGAACACAAAACAAGCGAGATGTCAAAACTTTCTAGGACTAGTCGCGTTGAATCAAGAACGTATAGGTAAACGTCCATGATGTGCGAGTGCATGGTTCGAGCTTATTGGCGAACGATTAGAAAGCTGGTTGGTTATTCGTGTTAGAACCAGCACAACGTCTCGTGAGTATAAAGTCTGGAATGACTTATTAAATTAATGATGGCCTGTGGACGCGCTGGTACTACAAAGTCTAAACTCGACGTCACAATACATTTGAATACTTGTCAATCAATCACCATCATGTGCACTATGTCACAGGTACTTTAGATTTCTCCTCAGACTTGATACACGCGTGATGAAAAATGAACCCTCGGCTAATGCGCTTTGCGAGAACAAAACCATTGACTTTGAAAAAAAAATCCCTACTTTTGAAGATGAATTTTTACGTACTTCACAAAAATAATGTTAAATTTGGGAGTCCTGTGCCTTTTTCAGATGGAGTAAATCATCTCGAAGACTGGTAAAGACCGGCTCCTTGTATCGTGTTTGCGGTTGGTCAAGTCTTAGTAATTTTGCATAAGCAAACCACAGACATATACTGAATTGCTTCGTTATTTCATTCGTCGATAGCAAGAAAGAGATATCTGTTTCTATTTACATATGATACGCAATTAAAAATGACCGTTTATAGATGAAAAGTTAATGAATACAAGGAAATTGGATTTTTTTTCGTTTATCGTGAAAAATAATAAATCAATGTGAAAAAAGCACAAAGATAAACCTACACAAAATAACAATAATACTGTCGCTACATGAATTTGTATAAGAGAATTATTTTAGATTATTCAAGAACTGACTGGTTAGTGTTTTTGGACAAACAGTTCTAGCCTAATATTCGTAAATACAATAATCAAGTGGAACGGCTAAATCTGAATGTACAATGATAGTCAAAAGGCTCAAAGTGGTTCAATGATTTTCTAGCTCAGATATTTTACTCATTCAAACTTCGAGTAGTATATATCCTAGGAATCTGTCTAAGGGTATTTGAAATCTTTTTCTCAAAAACCTTCTCCCAAAATAAACAAACCTAAGAGCATTCGATGTTCTCAACAGCACAACAGAGTGGTGCATAGGGGTACACCAATCAGCTGCTTCTTCAAAGGTATTCGGATCATAACAAGCTATCGAAAGAACTAGAAAATAATCAGACGGTCGCTCGTCGAAAAATATCCCAGAAATTTGCTTTAAGCTACGCGGAAAAAGAACCCGAATAGGCGGACAATATTTTCAAGAAATTTGTTCACGATACCTTAGTGTTGACATCGTATCATATCGTAACGAAAGGCATTATTTAAGCGTATAAAGACCGCGCGCTAAGAACCGTACCGGTCACTAAATAGTCGAGGCAATATTTTCAAATAAAGAGTCTTTCACCTTTTCTGGCTGAAGATTTGTCGCTTGCCATCTTTTTTTTCGACACAGGGATATTTTAAAATATCTGTGGATTCGTGTAGACCATACGTCTTGGTTCACACAGATTCACAGTTTGGCTGGAATACGATCATCGAATGGTCTTTGTACGTCATAAATTTTCTCTACGGTTAATAGCCAATGAGGCCACGTTCCTCCCCGGAGCGCGATGAAAGCAATCTATTTAGATGACCCGAACTAGTTTTTCAGGCTAAGAGTACTGTTTTTTCATAATTACAAACCACCAACATCCTCATTTGAAATTCGCGACGCCAAATAATTACTTCAAATTTTCTGGTACCTAACTTCGAAATCGGAAGTAACAAAAACAATGCAGACAGAAACCTCGTGTTTCACTCGCATACGGATTTAAAAAAATGGAATTCCATGCAAATTGGAATGGGAATGTAGATTCTTCTGGGTGATGAAACAGTCACTAAATTCCAAGATTTTCCTATCTATGGCGAGCTTGTCAAAAGTTTTTTTTTTTTTTTTTTTTTGCGGAAATTCCGGTGTAAGGATTTTTATTAATTTGTATTTCGAAACAAATTTGTAGAGTCATCAATTCAAAGACCGACTGACCGGTATCTTCAGATACTCGATCTTGTTACGATAAAACCTACGTGGGTGTCTTTACTGTGTGCGAATTAAATCGACCGCGGACGTCTGCGCATGCGTGTTCCAGTTAGCAACAGCACCAATGTTACACAAACTGTCACTTTGAAAAAGAAATCAAAATAGTAATATGCTCATTGTCATTTCGTTAGGAAACTTCATATTCTCTCCTTTGTTGTCTGTTTTTGATAACAATTATTTTTGAAACTCTGCTTCTTGGTAAACTACCGTTTTACAGCGAGCCACTTGATAAAAACTTCTTTGTTCAACGATTTTTTTTACCTCGGAGAACCCGTTTTTTCTTGGTTATTTTTCTTTTTTCTTGTGTAAATAATCAAACAATGACGGAAAATTTTGTCTTGTTTAAAGTATTTCTAGACATAATAAACATGAATATTCAAATTAAGATAGGAACAATATGTTCATAGACGGCTGCCGCGCGAAACCTCCTTGGTATCACTGCAACAACTGTTTACTATTTTAGTAATATTACTTTGGATTTTAGTGGTGTCCCTTTGGTTATCATCATCATTATTATTATCATTATTATTACTGTTATTATTAGTAATATTAGCATGATCCTAATTTATTATTATCTATCATTAAAAATCATTTTTTCATCATTATTATTAGTATTTTTACAGTGATATTGAATTAAATGATGTTACTTTTACAATAATTAACTTTTATTATCATTAAGCTATTATTGAATAACTGTTATTAATAATTATAGTTTTGATATTATCATATTATTTATTCATTATCATGGTTATCATTATTATTGTTAATGTCATAATGTAATCATTATTATTATTATTTATATTATATAGCTTTTTCTAATAACCCTAATAAAGATTGATCGATTGATTGCAATTGGTTGCATGATACTATTGATAATATTGTTATCGGTTATTATTATATTTGTTGCTTTATTATTATGATTATTGTAATTGTTGTTACTATTACTACCACTATTGCTATTACTATTGTTTTTATTATTATTATTATTATTATTATTATTATCATCATGATTATTATTATCATATTTACAATCGTAAATGTAAAAAAAAGAACAAAATAAAGTTCATTATTACCATGTATTATCATCATTATTATCATTATCATCATCATCATTATCATTATCATTATTATTGTTATTATTATTATTATTATTATTATTATTATTATCATTACTATCATTATTGTTATTATTATTGAAAAATTATTATTATTATTATTATTATTATTATTATTATTATTATTATTATTATTATTATTATTATTATTATTATTATTATTATTATTACTTTTCAATGAATTTTTCTACCGCTATTAGAAGAAGGTTCGGGAACCGACTAATTCGCAACCAGAAAACCCTATTACCCAGTTGGTGGTGTGATCCCTACATGACTGTTATTGGAACTTTTTTGGTCCTTCAAGCTTCAGACATACGATATAACAAAGACTATCAAAACCAGGAAGCATTTGATTTCGTGAATTGCTAGCTTAAAAAATTTTGTCATTATTTCAACAGCAATATATGAAATACTAAGTCACTCGTACCGTTCGCTGCCCCTAGGGAACTGACTAAGACGACGGTACGTCATATTACAAAGAATTGCGGGAAATTAGAAAAGCAATATCCTTGTCTGATAGCCCTAAAGTGGTTTAGTAAATATGAAAAGAGCCGCGTACTCCCTTAGGCTGGAGATCAAGATAAACAGTCTGTCACGCTGTTTTTAAATTAGGCTGTGATATCGAGGGGGTAGTAGTGCGGCTAATTTGTTAATGAATTGGGCCGACATATGAGTGGGTGAAATGAACATTTATAATCATAACTTGAACTTGAAAGAAAAATAGAAAAAATCGCAAATTCAAAATATAGTTTCGTTCCTATTTTATTTTTGCTTTGCTTCTATCTTTCTTTCATATATTACTTTCCTATTTTATTATTTTTCATGAGCCACACTAAATAATAATAATAATAATATTAATAATGATAATTATAAATAGTTAAGGCTTTGTATGCTGTCTAAGTACAATGCCAATTGATCTGTCAGTACGGAAATTAAGAATTTTGCTTAGAAATTAAGCCATATTTCTGCAATCTTCAAGTCAAACAAAAGTTGAAATAAACCATTATATGCTATAAAAATATGACCAATACTAAATAATAATAATAATAATAATAATAATAATAATAATAACAATAATAATAATAATAATAATAATAATGATAATAATAACAATAAGCTGCTCGTAAGATCATATCAACAAGCAGAACGCTAACTGTCCGACAAAATTCACAGCTCTAACGAAGCTGAAGATTAATTCAAATCATACAACAGTTTTACCTTGAAGAAGGGTTTCACGGCTTAGTCTAAGAAGGATATTACGGTTAATATCACCTAATTGGTTTACGGGAATAAGAGATCTTTTGCTAATTAAAGTTTTTGAGTGGCCTTAATATAATATGCTTATATCCGCCAATGAAAGAAATAACACAGGCTAAAACAAGGCAATGTGTGAGTTTACCATTGATATGCATTCTGATTGGCCGAAAATCCTTCGTGCATTCTCATTGGCCGAAAAACCTTCGTGCATTACGATTGGATGAAATTCCGTCTAAAAAACCTCATGAACACAAATTGTGCACTCCAATTTGGGCGTACCCCATATACTACAGCTGTCCAAGTGTCACGTATACTTAAACAAGGCACAGACGAGCAACTTTTTTATGACAAGTGTATTGCCTAGTTTTACTAGCTCATGTGTATGAAAAACAAGTTTTCTTCGACAAGTTTTGCCTTGACATATATGATTTGCTAGGGTGAACGAATAAACAAGTTTCCTATGAAAAGTTTGTGACACCGTCAAGTTTCCCTTGTTGACTCATACAGACGAGCAAGTTCCCTAATTTGTGAAGCTTACAATGACAAGTGTACTTCTCCTTCGAAGCTAGAGGTACATGGTTCGATCATCAGGATCTTCGCGTCTGTCTCCACTCGCTCTATCTTATCCGTGTAGTTTAAGCTTTGAATACTCTTAAAACAGATCACTGATGGAGAGAGAGGGTAAAATGCGCATCTTTAGCTCAGGACTGGTAATAATACCAACTATTAGCTGAAGGAGCATTCACGTTATGGGTAATAAGGCCTTTACCTTTATTATTAAGAATTATATATACATCGGCTTATATTCAGTTAGATCTCATCTTAAATACTTGGGGCTTGAAATGCCGCAAGGCATGAAGCGCTTCAGCTTAATCGGATTACGAATTTCACTTCATTACAAGATAATTGAGATTATCTCTCATAGGTATGTATGTTCAAATTCTGGTTCAACTAAAGCCGAAAGCTGTATATATATCCTGATGTATTCAATTTGTCAAAAAGAAAACGAGAAAATTTGTAAAAATGAAAATGAATCCTTTTTGCGGTTTAACAGTTTGAGACATTAAAAAAAATATATTCGAATTTTTGAACTTAAGTTGCTCGTGACATGCTTTTAAACATGAGCTATATACTAATATCTTCCTGGGCAAAACGCCTGTACTTGTTAGCTGAAGGTATCACCAGCCGCAGGTAGAACTAAAGTGCACAAGTGGTCAATGGGCATGGTTAGTAATCATTATCATCGTCATTATCTACAAAATGATGATCTACGCATGCGTAGTCACCAGCGAAGACGGCCGAAGGATAAAAATATGTGAACGATAAATCACTTCTTTTCTACAAAAGGTGGTCACAGACACCCTAGGATCCCCCTAGTGAAGCCCTTGATTTTAATTGGAAAACGTCAATTTCCAAGGGTTGAAATAATCTGTAATAAGAACCACTGGCCATGCAATTTGATTCCCATTGCCCTGACCCTATACTAAGTCGATCAGACTGTTGCTTTGTCTTTCAAGTATTGACTCAAGAGTGCACTTAAATAAAGGGCTGATAAGGCGTAAGGAGTTCAACGAGTGTCATCGTGCTAATGGTCGTGTTCCAGACCGGAACGTCTGTCTAAACAATGCCACGTGGTCGGAATGAACATCAACAAAAAAATGTTAACAAATTAGCCCTGAAAAAGTATCATTTTAGGGGTTGAGTTGCTGGCAGTTATCTCTCTCTCAACGCTAAATCAAAAAGAACTATGTAGTTTGACTAATACACAGTAGGATGCGCTCTCATCCAAATTCTAAAACTTTGCCTTTGCCAGGAAAAGACTTTGAATGCATATCGATTTGATTTTTATCATTAAAAAAATAAAACACATGAAAATGATCCCTCGCACTATCTTGGAATTTGTCTTTCTCTTTTACTATACCAATCAAAACTGGGTGCGCACACTAAACTTGAAAAAAGCATTTTCTGTGAATGAGTGCACGTAATTTTGCACTTATAACCACTTGTCAAAACCCTAACGTAAGATTTCACACCAATCAAAGCATCGCAGTAAAACGCGCCAGATCATATAACGAGCCAATTGGCTTGTCAATTGTCGAAACCATTAATATTTAGCATTACTGCACGCGTTTTGGTCTCCGGACGACCTGTAGTCGGGTAAAAGGGGCTGGAATGACATACAGGGTTATCAAAACGTGAAAGCTATCAAATTCGAACCATTGCACAGTGGGTTCTGGTTTAATATTGCGAAATTGTTCTGGATTCTTTTGAAAGTCTTTCGTGCCATTTTAGGATGATTTTAGGCAACATTGTCCAATACCTAAGATAACTGGTGAGAGTTACATCATCGCCTTGTCGAGAAGAATTCCACGAGCTCACAAAGCAATTGTAACGTGCACACGCAACATTAGACTACCTAATTTACTGGTCATAAGAGAGTCACTCTAACAGACATCCTTGACGGGCAAGAGAGCTCCGTACGTGATCTGTGACACGAGTGAGATTGTTTGGAGCCAGAAACGAAGACTGATAAAAAATATCTATCAAAGTCTGGCAGAGTTGTGACTCGCCCAAGTAGACGTAATTGTCCAACTAGAACGGGTTCGCAAAAACATAGGAAATCCTAAGTAGTATATCAAGGTTTGTTGACCCTTCTATTTTGGGCCAAATGTTTCCTCATTTAAGCCTCTTTGGAATAAGTTTCTTCATGAAATTACTTCCATGTTAAATATCGTCTTAGATATGTTACCGTTGAAGAAAAATAACATACAAGGGAATGACGCGTGGTTTGAACTGAAAAAATAAACTAATTAAAGTAAGTTTCTTTGAGTATTTCACAACATTGAAAAATATTTACCGACTGGCTGCTAAGTAGTGTCGTTGACCTCTGATTGGCAAATAGTCTAGAAGTAGTTGCATGACCTCAACTGATAACCGCGCATTAAAAGAACCACTTTAAGTTTACTTTGATATCAAGAGATCGGAGTGCCTGGTATTTGGACTTACGAAACCAGTGTCACATTAAATTGTCGAACAGGCCGTTTGTTGGATGACATCATTTTAAAAACCACTACCAAGATGCTTCGCAAATCATATATATATATATATATGTACATATAGACAATTCAATAAACAAAAGAAAGTGGGCAAGGGATGCTGGTAGTTGTAGTACGACCATCAAGAAATTAACTTAATTATTTTCTAAGAAAAACGAAGAAAACTTATATGAAGAATTTATGAAAAAATTGGTTACCTTAAAAATTGATTACTGGAGTGAAACTCAGTAAATCATAACTAAATCGTCCAACACATCTTTATCCTTATCTGCACACAGTCGCACATCCGCACACTCAAGGTCACTACATGTTAGTATCACATTTAAACGCACAACACTCAACGCATGTTCATTTGACCAGCCGATGAACCTACACATTTTATATTTCAGTACGCACACATTTTCTAGTTTGTAACTCGAACTCTAGAAAAACACTTCCGCTCTAAATGGTAATACCACTGTACATAATGATCGCAGATGCATGTATGCAAAACAGAACTACAATAATTTACAGGAACAGAACTACTCAGGTGGCAAAAGCTTAGTGAAGGATGCAAAAAACTAATAATAACAAAAGTTAAAAACTCACAGCTGTTTTTCCATGTTATTTTACCGTTTCACTAGGATAAATAACACTCCAATCTACATTAGTCCCACCACTTCATCCTATTTCATCGTGTTATTAGCGGCTCCTATTAGTAAGATCTGTCAAAATATGTTGTTTTGCATCTCGTGGACCACTTTTCAGGGGGTCTTGAACATTGTACATTATTTGATTATAATCTCAATAAGCAGATGAGGAATTTTCCTCACAATAATGAAAAATTATTATTCTGTCCATTTTATGCTTTCGGCTTGTCCAGTTTTTCAGTTTTTATTAATTTCATGACAATTTCTAATCTATAATCTTTCGCATATCTTTTTCTTTGTAATGTGGTTTGAAATTATTTTCGCCCAAATTAAGGCAAATGTCACATTCATGTCACCAGTGTTATGACAAAATGTCAACTGAAGTTGACCGCCTAACACAACGGTTAATTTTCCTTTTTTCTAAATGTATCAATATTTGTCATTTTTAATCGAGCAAGAGATTTCATTATTCAAATTCACTCTTATGTATTACATATTTTATTATTTGTCCATATTATTATTTTATTGTTATATTGTTAAAGCATCGAGACCCTGTTTAGATGCTTCGAAATAAAATTATTATTATTATCATCATCATCATTATTATTATTATTATTATTATTATTATTATTATTATTATTATTATTATTATTATTATGTTCTGCGAGAAAAAGGAATTTCTTTTCATTTGGAAACCGTATTTTAGCCTGCTTTGAAGACTCGGGTTTTTTTTTTGTTCAAAGTATTCGCAATATTTTTGAACGTAAAAAAATCGAGTCTGCAAAGCAGGCCAACTCTCAAAACGTTCTGAAAAGCACGCATGCGTAAACGTTTTTCTCTGTACTTATTGCGCGGGAGTTTAAAGCAAAAAGAATAATAAACAGACTGACCTTGATTGGCTCACTTTAAGAGTCTACGTAAAAGACGCTATTTGATTGGCTAGATAAACAGATAAAGGGCTTTATCTAATTAGCATAACTCGTTCGGTGGAGAGTGGAAACGAGCGCCAAAAGCTTGAAATAAGAAAAGTTTATCGTCAAAAAGATCTCAGCACAAGACGGCAAAATGAAAACTTAAGTTATCAGATAGTTCACAACAAGTACGTAGGACTACTTCAAATGAGTATTTTTGTCGACGAAGAAAAAAAATCTTGATTGAAGTGGAAATGCAAAGAAACGGAGATAACGAAGTGTTCACATCTTGAATGAATTGATTGAACCCATTTGAATTGCTTTCAATTTTCAAAACAAAAAAAAGAGTAATTCCTTGTCAAAGATAACACAAGGCGAAAAAAAATAGAGCGTTGATTGATCTTTGTTTTTTCTTTCTCCTTATTTTCATGCTGTGTTTTTCCCTATTACAATCTGTCCGTCTGTCCTTTCGTCTTTCTGCCTTCAGGCTGTGGTCTTTATACATTGTCTTATGCAAGGTTTAATATATTTTTAATACATCGGTGATAAACTCCCACAGTTCGGGGAAAAACTTTGAGTTTTGGCCGCGCGCTTCTCCAGTTGATTAAAATCGCTTGCGAAAGATCTTGGTCGCGAGATGTGTGAAAGAGACTAAAAATTACAATGACGAGATAAATTTTAGAGGTGGTGAAAAAAAAAACTATTTCTAATAGCCAATTAAACTAGGTAAGATAAATTTTGGTTTGCTTTTTGAATTCGATAAACATATAGCTTATAAAAATAGAATTCTTTTTCAAGGGGAGGAAGGAAAAGAAAAGATGCGTCATTGAGTAAAGAAAAAATGGAATGGTGTTAGTTTTACTAGGTGTTGGGTATGTTATTTCAAACTTGCAAATTTCGCCTTTTTATTCTTTGCTTGATTTTGATATCAAATATGTTTATCCTGCTGGTCTTAATCAGTACTAAAAGCAACTTTTGAAGAATTAAAAAATATTAAAAAAATTAGAAAGAAAAAGTTTCAAATCGATCCTAAGAATAAAAGAGAAGAATACTTTCAATGCCAGCTCAGATCATTTTAAGATGACAAGAATATCGATATATTATTTAAATCTCTAGAATTCTTTAATTCATTGTAAACAGAATTGAGCCTATTATACGTTGAAGCGGAAGTTGGGCCGCATTGGCAATAAAAACATGCTTTAACTGATTCCCTTTATTGCTGGTTATTCGTGGCAGATGTTAACTGAAAAAAATTACCATTTTGAAAGTCCGTCTCAGAAATGTTTTTCCTCGTAGAAAAAACTATTTAGATATGAAGGTTCCTTGATTTTGCATCAAATTTTACTGAAAATGTGCAACTTGCTATTTATAGGATTTTTTTTTCTTTTCTATTTAGTCACGGTCTTCGTTGAGGATTATCTAAGATTATTTTGATTGCACTACAGTATTTGTTTCGGTAGTAAATTCTAAATTCCCCAAATCGCCTTAAGATTTTCTGGGTTTATAGGTAAACTCGAAGCGAAACGAATATATCAATAATATCAATGAACTTAGTTAAATAAGGATGGAATATATTGAAAATTCAATGTTAGAATCTCATAGTCCAACATGAACACCGTTTTGTATTAATGTTCGTTAGAACATTGTTGTTAAAGTAAAAAATGTTTAGTTTGAAATATAGTTTTTTATCCCTACCTTGACGAACCGCGATAGCAAAGCCTCTCTTGGAAATTCACAGCTCAGCTTTCACAGCTGTCTCTCCGAAATTATTATGGAAAATTCAGAAAAGGCAATTATTCATAAAACATGGATCTTAAATTAATGCTCTAGTGTTGGACGTCATTCTACTGCATGACAAATAGGTGTCCAAAGATATAGAACATTACTGAAAACCTTAGTTAACTCCTAAGAAATTCTAACTGATTTTCCCCCTGTTGAGACTGAACTACTATCCTTGTAGCGTCAATGAACAGGGCATCTATCTAAACCCAAACAAAATGTTGTGAAAATTTAGTCGCTCATGCAGTTGTAATCCAATTTTTTAGCCTGCCATTGTTATTAGAGCGATTATCTTATTCTTATAGATTCTTTTTGTTCGGGTAAAAACAAGCTTGTTCATTGGATATTGTAATTGGAAGTGCCATGCGTATCACCATTAATAACAAAAACACCAAAATTTTCTACTTTTTCTTGAATTATAGATATTCTTTGGGAAATATCAAGTGAGATCGTCTCCGCCCTCAATGTTACTTTTTTATGTCAGTCGGTTAAATGGACGAATGGATTTTGAACATCATTAGTGCCTACAAAACCGCAGAAAAGCTCTCTTATCTCCACCAACTGAAAACCATACAATCACTAACCAAATTGCTTTGGAATGAGTTTAAAATCCGCGGGATGTCATCTCTAAAATTAGGGAAAAAATTAGAACATAAAACTTCGGGGGTACAGTTGTTGTTTACTAATAAGCAGGGGAAAAAAAGAAAATGGTAGTACAGAGAAAGCCTACCACGGTTGTAATAAACCGCTTGAATCGAAAATACTTGAAGTTAATGTACCGTAAGTTGAAATGAAGAACAGACTGGAAAACGACACTTTCGAAATGCTAAAATATTAACATACCTATTTTGGTTTTTGCCGCTGTTTTTGAAGCGTTTCAAATGGACAGGAAAGCCTCGTACTTACAACCCCAGAGAATAATGTTTGCTTTAAGATATTTTAGCCGAAGATGAAGAGCTGGTATAAAGTGTCCTTTGCTGTAATATGACTGGGGATTAACCATGCGAATAAGGCACTAGCAAGACTGGTTAATAACGTGTTAACCTGAACAACACGTTGAAATATTATCCCATTCACCACACACATCTAATGACTCTACGTGTTGCATGAATTACTTCAATTTTCAATTAAAGAAAGCTACGTTCTCGCCGCTGCAAGACCCAAACAAATGCACCTTATTATATGAAACCTTTAAAAAAAATATTTTTGTTTACATTTCCAGTTTAACGCATTACATCAATCCAATTCTCAGTAAAAGAAAGCTACGTTTTCACCGCTGCAAGAGTTATCTAATAATAAGTAAAAATACTCTTTATTAAACCAAAGTTTTTTTAAATTTTTTTTACATGGTGTCAACTTAATTTTATATTTATTTTAAATTGCAAAATATTTCAGTGCCATAATTTTGTGCCGACTTAAAACTTTCATTTTGATCAACACGAAAAAACGCGTAACATTATTTACATTGTCATTTATTTAGCGTTTTAAAAATATAAAAAACGAAACATGGTTATCTAGATTAAAAAGGTTTTGTTCAAGTGTTTATAATAGAAAAATCTAGATAGCGAAAAGTGAATCGGGAAATTTAAATTTTCAAATCTACTTTTTATTGTAAATTTCCACTCAAGAACACTAATTTTTCGTTTTGAATATTTGTTTTTGTTTGAAGACGAAACGGTTTGAAGAAACTTCAGTTTTGACTCATACATTTTAACCTTGTCTACAGAGATTGCACTTAGCTCGTAAACATACTTCCTACAACCACTTGTCTCGTCTCTTAACCATGGGCTTTCTTGTTTCTTTACTTGACAAGCTAATCCAATATTGAAGATTTCAACTTAAAACTGTCATTTAGATAGAACCTGAACCGTCGGGTTCAATGTCAAGAAGTTGTTCACAAGGAATAGTGTATTGCTGGCTGTGTCCAAGTGTTTAACTAGATTAGTAGTATAACCAGTTACATTGAGCTACATGTGTACATATGTGGGGATTTAAAAGCTGTAATGGTTTTTCCAAACAATAGCAGTATCGTATCGTAATAGTGCTTCGAGGCACGGAATCAGAGAATTCCAAAAATAATGATATTTGATAATTTCAACAGCAGTCACTCTTTTGTTTTTCATTCTCTCGCCACGAGGAAGGAATCCAGACCTTTAAAATACTAATTCTTAGTCTGTCAATCTCTATCCATTTCGATTCTCGCTTCAAGATTATGAATATTCTTTCTTCTCCCACATGCCACCGCGGGCAATTAACTTTTACAACTTATCTTACTCCTTCTGTAAAATGTTTGCAATGTTATCTTGAAGTCTTTGAATTTAAACTCTTCTCATAGTGAATTTCAAACATGAGCACAAAACTAAAATAATCATTGCAAATAAAGTACTTTTCCTTTCTCACGATTCTAATAAAGAGCGCATTTTATTATTGCTTGTATTTTCCCGCTCAAATTGCGAATAACTTTGGATTCTGTTTTGCGAGCCCAACTATACCTGTTAGTAGTCGTTGCCTTTCAGCTCCATGTCATACAAAATTGAAAAGTATGATTTTCTAATGATGCTGGTAACTGATTTGACGGCGTAGAACCAAGCTATTTGCTATTCAATTGCTTCATAAATATTCAGTGCACATGGAATAGTAAAAAAGGTTCCAGCCAAAACAGCAACTTATTAACCAATTAATGTTGAATTCATCGAGCTTGTTCCTCTTTAATTCTACAGATGTTAAACAAATTCGTTATATTCCTTTTAGTGTCATACACATTGGCAGATAGATAGATATGACTGTCTAGAATAGCAGGCCAATGAGATTGAAGGATATTTTTAGTACAAGAATTTGGGTAAATGATAGATCGAAGTACCGCTGACCATAAATAAAATTACTGACTCAGGAAAATATGATATTGCTGGGTTTTTGTATCATCTCAATCTGATCTGAGAAAAAATATTATCCAATCAGAATCGAGAAAATTTGCAAAACTGGAGGTGTCATCCTTTGTAGCCCAGCGACTCGGACAACGGTTATTTCTTTAGTTTATTTCCCACTCAGTAGTAAATATCATAATAAATGTATACAAAATATCAAAAACCTCTCCTCAAACTCTAAATTTATCTCAGATATAAACTTTTATAAATCAATTTTCGCATGCTTCATGACACCTCAGTTTTGCAGTGACGTCATTTCTACGTCACTATTTCAGATCAGCTGGTTTTACTTGTTATATATAACAGAAATATTCTAAGAATATGCATGAATATTATAGTGATAATCGTTTTCGTCATTTTGGTATCTAAAATATCCAACTTGTTCATTAAACTTTTTTTCCATTCTCAGTTCGATTGCACGCCACGTCACCGCGGCCATGTTTTTTTTTACAACAGATTTCTTATTAGTACAACAATAAAACTATAATAATGGTAACTATAACAACAGTAAAGATGAAATTAGTAAAATAATAGTAATAATAGTAATAATTAGTATTATTATTAGTAGTATTATCATTATTATTATTACTTTACTATCATGACAATTATCATCAATATTATCAATATCAATATTATTATTATTATTATTATTATTATTATTATTATTATTATCATTATTATTATTTTACTAATCTTATCTCTACTGTTGTTGTTGTTACCATTATTGGTTTTATTTCTATTATTGTAATCATCGTCATTATTATTTGTTATTCTTATTTAAATATATTCTTTTGGGCATATAGTTTGATAATAAATAAATAATAATACGATAATAAATAAATAATAATACGAGAAGACTAGTTGTCATTTTGTAATTTGAATATTTCGGCCTTTATCCAAAGGGCATCAACTGCAAATAAGTAGATTACACTAAGACATTCTGAATAAGATTAGTTCATTAAACTATTCAAATTACAAAATGACAACTAGTCTTCTCGTAATCTTATTTATTATTCTTATTCATTTTATTGATATGTATGTTATGGTTATTTTTGATACCTACTTGATATTATCATTATTATTATTATTATAACTATTACTATCATCATACCTGCTGTTGTTGTTACCATTGTTATTTTTATTTCTTTTATTGTAATCATTATCATTATTTTTGATGAAGATTCATCTACACCGGTAGAAAACTATAATACGATGATAAACTTTAGAGACAATGTGTAATATATGAAGTTTTTTATTATTGTTAATTGTATTACTATTGCTATTATAACTATTCTTGTTCACTTTCTTTTGTATAACAATAATAATAATAATAATAATAATTATTATTATTATTATCATTATTATTACTGTTGTTATTGTCACCATTATTATTATTATCTCTATTGTTGTTACTACAGTCTGTAGATAAGCTTTATCGATTTATTCTGTACATATGTATATAAGAATCATATTATCCTGTGTTCATTTTAAACATGTCATTTATTAAGTAATTATTTTTTTTAGTATTTGAAATAAAGAAATATTTAAAAAAAATTGTTGTTACTATTATTATTATTATTATTATTACTATTATTATTATTATTGCTGTTGTTGTTACCATTATTGTTTTATCTCTATTATTGTGATCATGAATATTGCTGTTGTTATTGTTATTATTACATTACTAATATTATTTATAATACAATTTATATTTTCATTTTGTCATTCTTTAGTAATTTATCAAAAGTATTTTCCGGTCTAATTTATCATGCTAAATTTCTAACTCTTACCTTAATAGAAAATTCCTGGCCGAAATGAAAACCTATATATTACCTAATAACCTAAAATTACCCAATCTAACAAGCTTTTACCATTACTAATGGACCCCAAGAGTGGAGACGTCACGATTCAAAACAAGCCGCCATTTTACGCCGTTTAAAACACATCAACTTTGGCAAAAATATCTCTAGTACGAAAGTCGCTCTGTTTTTCGCTAAAAAGCTGTTTTCTTGAAAACATATCAAGGGGCAGCTTATTAAGTTCTAAATTTTGGCATATCATAGATCATAGCTACAGAAAAAATGCATAATTATCTATACAAGCGGCTGCGACTAAAAGTTAGAAGTTTATAAGAAAGTTATATTAGACGCACTAGAATTAAAACTGAGCAATAATGTGTCAGTAGATACGTCTTTCATGTATCAAAAAATAGCAGAATAGAGAATACAGTCGATATATTTTTCACTATTAATTAGGGGATTTTAGGATTTCGTTCAAGAGTTCACTACAGACTGTCTTTTTCTTGTGTCCGCTCAAGGTATCTGTGTACGACGAAAAGAAAAAATTTCCAGTAGAAACTGTGCTTGTGAAAAATGTTGAAATCTTCTTCAAATCTTAAAGAATATCTCTCAGCGAACCCTAATAATAGTTACATTTTCAAGATATTTTGCAAATTTCCTGTAAATCAAGAATTTAAGGTTAAAGGTAAACAAATTATTGGATTACAAAACTGCCTACCTCTAGAAAAGGAATTTTCAATTACGTGAATTTCTTCAATAGGTAAAAATACTTGAGAATACAAAGGTGCTTTGGACCAAGTCAACACTGTTGTGGATGATTGTAGTAGTGACATAACAAACTTGTTTTGTCTTTCATAAATTGAGTGACGTAATGAAAATTAACTGGCACGACATATTTGAGTAATAGCTGGAAAAACAAAATGGCGTCTATAGATAGTGCACGTAGTGGCAAGAGATCGAAAGGGAAAACCATATTTTCGTAGCATTGTTAAGGCTATAGGACTAGAGAATAACGTACTTAAGAGTTCCATAATCTTGGATATTACTGGAGAAGCGAAAGGCGATGCATTGCGATCAAGCAGCACGAAATAACACGGAAAAAAAAGAAAGAAAAAAAGAAAGAAAATAGAAAGAAAGAAAAATAAAAAAATAGAAAATATGAAAGAAGGAAAAAGCCAATAATAAAATATTGGTAGCATCATATCTTGCTTCAGTCACTGCGATTCTCATTATTCTTCGAACTCAGACAACAACGGCTTGTTGTGAAATTGGTGAAATTGGTGAAATTGGTTTTTCGCTATCAGTCGATTGGCGTCAGTGAAAAACCAAATTCCAACGGGCAACTAGCAACTACCGAGTTCGCAGAATATTGAGAATCGCAGTAAGGTCCTGTTACACTTTGAAATTTTCTCAGCAACTTGTCTCGCAATGCTTGAAAATATAGCTTCGCAGGTTACCGAGGTAAGGTGTTACGCTGCAACGCGATCTCAGCAACTTGCAGCGAAAGATATGCCTTAAAAATATGCCTTAAAATTGCGAGAAAGGTCGTTGGAGAGGTGATACAATGTGCAATAGCGTTGCCAGTTGCTGCAATCCGTTGCGAAAAGTAAAACCAAGTTCTACTTCGGGCAACGCTACCCGCGCAACAAAGCAACTTGTCTCACATGGCGTTGTTGTAATAGGGCCTTTAGACAAAACATAATTCTCCCAAGCTATTTCCTTTTAAAAACAAATATCAAGTCACGTGTTTGGGGATTTGGTCGTGCTAAGAGCACCCTTATGGCTCTAAACACAACCAGCTTATTGGCCTAGACCAAAACTATTTCCGTTTACCGACTTTGTTAGTGGCGTATTTCAGTAATGCGTTCTATTATATTCATTCGCCAGAAGCCGGCAATAAATCTAGTGTATATATATACATATGTTTATCGATCGATAAGATCGTGTTTGTTATCCATTACAAAAGAGTCTCTTTCAATGCTCTCAGAAGAATCGGCACCGAGGAAGTATCCAATAAGCAAATTAACTAAATTGTTCAATAAATAGATAAGATTAGGAAGCATATGTAATGAATAGTGCTTTTGTGGTATGGGGCTAATAACAATGAATAATGACCACGTGGTATTTTTGTGTCTGTCGCTATGTTAGTCGTCCTCCGCTTCTTTCGGTAAGCTGAGGTTTATATATTGTGTATTATATTGCCTTCTTCTTATTTTATCCGGCTTTAAATTTCCAATCCTTCTTCAAATGTTATTTTTTCACTCAAAATTAATATCAGGGAACACGACTCTAGCAAAAAAAAAAAAAAAAAGAGGCAAAATCAAAAAAAAAAAAAGAAAAAAAGAAAAAAAGAGAGAGAAAAGAGAAATGAAGGTGAGTAAAAAAAGAACCTAAAAAGTATAAGGCTCAAATAAATTCAGGAAAAAATATATTAGGTTTACTAAATCAATTTAAAACTTTACATATTCCTTTTTTGTGCTGACCAGTATAAACGCAGGCTCAGAGGCATGCGCAGTAGCCACATGCACAAGTCCTTGAAATACGCTAAAGTCAAAATAATCGATAAAACTAATGGTAAATGGATTCCAATAAGCATAGATTTGTACACTTTTATCTCAAGCGCCCGACTAACCGAATATCCATAATGAACAGAAAGGCAGGCATTTGCAGACAGACTTTGGTGGTTTCTTAGTGACGTCAAACAGGTTCGCTGTGAATTTCTCAACTCTTAGCAATAACCAACAAGACTTTGCTAATTGAGCCGTAAATCATGAGCAAACTGATCCTGTAACAAATTACGGCCATTTTTTTCTCCTAAAACCAATATTCTTAGTAAACAACAGCTTTGAATATTTTAGGCTTCTGAAAAACGTCATTAAATTCAAAATTCATTACTGTTCGTAGCTGAGAGTGGAGAACACCGCTTTTTTCTGAAGTTATTTTCAAAGATTGTCCTTTCGTGTCGCTCGAATCGTTTTTTAAACTATTCTTAAGTACAAAATCCGTAACTTTTATCTCTATGACGTCATAGCAGGTTTGCAGATTTCATAGCCGCCGCTGCGGGAATTTTTCGTTTTCCCTCGCAGCTGGAAATTCAAAAACCCTTCATGATTGATTTTTTAGAATTTAGACACTCTGATCACGTAATTTTGAATCGAGAAACACTAAAAATTTTAGTAATTAATGTCATAAAATATGAAATATTTTCCCCAGTCTATCGTAGTTGACGTTTATTCTTTACCTACTATACGTAATAAAGTGCTTATGGGCGGGTTTTAACCGCATGTAATAATCAGAACACCATCGATAGTGATTCAAAGACATAACAAAACAATGCCTCAAAGCTCGGCTGAAAAAAATGTGCTAACACACTCTCTTTTTTTTTTAGTTTCTCGTTTGGTAATAAGTTAATAAAAATCTGTCAACAATTTTAGTGACATGTAATAAAACGTGACAGTTCGCGGTTTCAGGAAATTCTTCGTTTTGTTCTTCAATTCAGGAAAAATTCATCGCGAGGGTAAAGCCCTCAGTACCTGCTTCTATAAAGCAAGGAAGCCTATAGGGAATTCTTTTGTTTTTTCTGTTTCTCCTGTTGAGAAAAAAGCTCCTTCTTCGAATTAAGTGCTTTTTTTCCACCGTATTAACAGTGTCTTCTCACAAGTTGTTTATTTCCACTGGGTTTCCACTGAATAGGCAAGGGATCGTAAACGTTCTCCCAAGGCTAAAATATTGAAGTTTTCGTCCAATAAAATCAAACTTTCACCTAAACAGTATCTTCTCGCTGGTTGTTTATAGTTATTCTAGATGGGCTTGCACGCATGGTAGCTTAGACATCCCCCAAGGCTAAAATAATCAGACTTTTCAACCAATAAAAATCAAAGAATAAGAATAATGTTAAAGTCTGCCAATAATATCTAAGTTCACAGTGAAGACTCCACAAATGATTATGAACTCGCAGCGTCTCGTGCCCAAATTGCTATTACTAAAGCTACATAATTTACATTACGTATGAGATCCAATGCGGGAGATCTCGCTCAAACAAGATCATTTTCATCGAGGGAAAAGTTAAGAAATACTTAAGTAAGAAGCCTTAATCGAAAAACTTTTATTTTCAAACCTACTGAACAGTTATTATGATTTTATGAATAATTAGTTTGAACTGCTGTCGACACTATTCAACGTTACGAGTGCAACCCTTCTTAATTTTCAGCTTTTTCATACTCTTGAGAGCTCGTCATTAATTTGCCAGTTGTGACGGCGCTTTGGTAAAAAGATGCTGGCTTTAGACCCGTTGAAATAATGACTAATGCGAACATTTTAGTGATGTGGTGAGAGTAAATAAAAAACTAGAACAACCAGAAATCCAATTGCCTTTAATCGCAATGTGGGGTCGGAATTTCTCGAGCTAACTAACGCTTTCTAAGAGTATTATTTCGCAGGATATTCTCAAGCGATTTAAAATCAGACGGCGAGGGACATTATCTGGTTTTAGTCAGGCCAAATATGACGTTTTTTGAAGATAATCGTATTGATAACTGCTTTTTGAAAAAATATACATTTTTTTCTAAATTGACATATGGTATTTATTAATCGGTGATAAGGAAATACGATATCGATGTAATGAAATTATTGAAACCGTTTTCTTTTTCAAACGAAGGGGGGAAATATTTTCTTCAAGCATCTTGGTTTTGTAATACTTTCGTTTATAAGAAGTGGTGGATTAACGAAGTTGAACTGCGTTGTATTCAAGCAAAAATACTATTTTTTAGAATTTCTTGCTAAGAGTAAAATAGATAAGAAGAAAGAAAAAAATATGAAGCGTTTTTTTTTGAGCGAAGGAACATTTTCGTTATCTTTTTCTTTTCAAAAAATATGCCTGAACAATTATGTTTGTGTTCACTCCAAGCGCTCAAATATTCGCTCCTCTACATCTCAGAGAAAGCCCCAACTAACAAGCCTTCCAAGATGTAGTTTAATTTTTCCTTTCCAAACATCCCATGAATACGTAAGTCAATTAAACAACAAATGAATACTGGAAAACAAACATAGTCAAATAACATCTCACCTTCACGAGTCTTTACGAGTCTTCAACTATCAATTCTTTTTGTCTTTTGGACTCCAACTTTTGAATAATAGTCTCCGTATGGTCTGGCTCACAGTTGAAGTCGAAAAGAAGAGCGCAAAAAAATTAAAAATTGAAATAAGAACGTTGAATATGAATGAGCAGTTTTATAATTGCCATATTGTAATCCCTAAAAATACGCCAATGAAAGCGCGCGAAAAAACAGACGGACTCTCGTCATGACGTCACGGTTACCATAGTTACCCAATAGGTTGAAAATTTGAAAACGAGGAGTTCCGCAT